>JAODKL010000118.1:26885534-26908504 GCA_026780765.1 Petrocephalus schoutedeni
ACAACCATAACATTACTATTCAGGAGCTTCAGGTAAAACCTAATAGGCACCTTAGTTTATAAGCATTGCAAATTTTTAATTGTGTTGGTAAGATGAGAAATTAGACATAAAGAAAAAACTTTGTAAAAATTAATGCAACAGGCTATATATATATATATATATATATATATATATATATATATAGAGAGAGAGAGAGAGAGAGAGAGAGAGAGAGAGAGAGAGATAGACGTATTATTATTACTGGTCTATTATGCAATTGCTTGTCCTAAAATCGTCAGTTTCGTACGTGAATACAGAACAGCATAGCGGCTAAGGTGTCACGCATCCCACTCAGACACACGGTGTTCTAATAAGGACGATTAGCTTGTGTCTTCTGAAATCTGCTTATCCAGGAAAAAGGCACCAGATAAAAGGCAAGTTCTAGTGACACCCCCACCACCCCGTCTCATCCACACCAATCTGGGCCCCAGAATCGCAAGAGATCAAGTCGGACAAAAGACGCCCCCCCCCCCAACCCCCTCTTTTTTCCCAACTTGCAGAGACGCGAAGCCGTACGACGCACCATCTGACTCGGACGTTAAAGTTTTTTTTCCATTGTGAATAGTAAGAAAATAAAGAGACTGACTAAAAACAGCACTTTACACACTACACTTTTTGTATTTTCATATGCTATATTGTATTAAGTATGATTACATATACTTCAATATTTGTATGTCTTCGGTTTTTCTTACGTGTTAAAATTACGTTGGGGTTGCATTGATCTTTTGCAGTGTTTTTTTTTTGTAGTCATAAGAATTGGCTCGAGCCCTTGTAAATTTAATTAATTAATTGTCTTGTAAGTTTACTTTTGGATAGTTTGCATTGTTCGAATTGTTTAAATTTAATTTAAATACTTCTTATTTCAATTAACATACAAATTAACAACCACCAGAGAACGTGTTAAATGCAAAACTGTTCTATTGTTTCTTCAATAGGGTATATTAAACTGTTTTCCTCCGCGCCTTCCAAGTTTTAAAATGTATTATTGTTGTTTTATTATCATGCTGATTACTCCTACAACTTTTAATAAGACACTTTAAATAATGTATGTTTCAGTATAATTATGCCACTATGCTGTGTTTTTCAGATATGCTGAACCTCGCATACAATTGCTCGAGTTTTTCTATTTTTATCTCGCCCCATTACAAGACGAGCCGCTCTGCTCAAATCATGCGCAAACATACGCGGGAAGACGCACGTGATTTCGTTGCTCTTGGTCATTTATAACCATCCCATTCTGCATACTAGATAAAGTTAAGTCTTTTGCACAATTCCTATAGTTACGGGCATTTTAATATGCCATTAAGGAGGCCTGTAAACGCTTAAAAAATGAATGCTCTTTTGATTTGTTGCATGATGAAAATTCAGCTTGCGACAAATTTCCCAAAGGAAAATGTATCAAAGGAGTAAACGCATTAAAGACTCTTCGCGTATCTATGTTAACCTTCAGTCCAACGGCAAACTTATTATTAATCGTATTATTGGACAATTTGAGTAAATATAGGACAATCAATCTTGATATTTCTTTGAGGTGTCTGTTATATGGGAATTCGTTGTGTTGTACAGAAAAGCTAATTTCAACCATTTTCATTTGGAAATTAAGACAATATTTTAAAAATTGTTGCGGAATGCTGCAAATTATCCGCACGGGGTTGCGAGGCTAAATTTAACAATGTATTTGCAATGCAAACACGAGACAGTGCAATTTTTATTTCCACCAAAGGTTCCTTGCTGGCGACTACATGAGCCTATGCCAGTCCATATCTAAATGAGAATCCATGCAACGCTGGGAAAACACTTAGGAACTCCAAAGTCCACGTCAGTTATGTTAGTCACTTCTATGTGATTTAAATCGTGCATTACCTATTAAACTTCGCCCTCGCTTTTAAAGGGAAATACATTAACAAGTTCATGCTGTGCGCTCGCTTTTTGGCGCTCGAGGTTCCGTGAAACCTGCAGCGAGTTTAAGCAAAGCAAAGCTTGCTGACAATTACATACAGAGCTGTTAATTTATATGCTTAGGACCCCAATG
This sequence comes from Petrocephalus schoutedeni, assembly GCA_026780765.1. NCBI lineage: Eukaryota > Metazoa > Chordata > Actinopteri > Osteoglossiformes > Mormyridae > Petrocephalus > Petrocephalus schoutedeni. Next base: position 26,887,606 of record JAODKL010000118.1, read on the forward strand.
GTATGGTACAACACTAAAATCCGTTGTGTGTCTTTTCCCTCTCTTGTTTCTAAACACCAATAACAAGTAAAGTTGATTATCTGCACTACATTTTACTCCATTGATGTCTCTTTGTTTAGGGTCAAAACAGCTTATGATATCAAGTGGCAAACGGAACCCAAAGAGGATCCAGTTGTCTCTATTCGTCCGTCGAATTCATTTTATATCCGCCCTGTTAATCCATAAACATCATCGCACTTAGAAACCTGCAATCAATCTTTATTGAACAACATCAAAAAAAAAAATGCACGTGAGAAGGTTCGTACCGTGGCAAGGATGGATTGCCCGTGTGCTAACACTGCAACTGGCGATATTAAAAATAAATAATTTACGAAATATACAGAAGGCCTTGCGAACTAAAATTCTGAATATTTAAAGATAATAAAAGATAAGTAATTATCTAATAATCCCGACTAATCGACATATCGTAAATAACCGTGCAGTGACGACCTGCAAAGCATGAACACATGGATTCTTTTGAATTATCTGAACGCGCGTGCGATGCGCTTCCTTTTCCATCAGCAAACGATATTATTTTTTAAAAAATGCATCGTTAAAATTTTAATTGCCTACCTGCAACGAAAAAAAAATGATGTTTTGGCTGCAGCTTGACGCTGCGTTCGGTGGCCGCTTCTTGTTCTTTTAACGTCCAAGTGTCCACTCCCCCCCCCTCTGCCACATTGTTTTCTTGCTAGTCTCGCCTCGGCTCTCATTCGCTCCCCAGCTCTCTCTCTCTCTCACTCACTCTCTCTCCCCCATCTTTTTTCTCCCGCGCTCCCGCTCTGCTCCCAATATGTGAAGTTAAATATTTGCGATACGCTCACAAAACTTTTTTTCCCCCCCCACCTGTCTTACTCGGTCGATTCGCATTTGTTGCACTCCCCCGCTAAAACTGGAGACAATGGTTAAGTGTTTGTTTTGATAACCGTGGGTGTGTGTGTGAGTGTGGGGGGGGGGGGGATGCATGGTCGTACATCACCTCAAAAGCAAATGCAAAAAAAGAAATGTAACCAAAAGTGGCCTTTTGAAAGTTTCTGTCACTTCGTTCCCATACCGAACGCTGGTTTACCGAAAATACCAGTAACATCATGCAGCACATCTCCAATCTATGATAAAATAGCGACAACTGAATTCTTGCGCGTTTAACGCCATCCAGTATTGAAGTCTGTTAGCATTTTATTAAAAGACAAAAAAAACCTACGCCAATACGTCTCCCTTAAAATATGTGCACACATCTTTAGGGAAGAAATCTCTTGCATGTGTAATTTAATGCATACTTAATCTCAATGGATGATACAGTAAAATGTTCAAGTGATTGTCTACTGTACACTAGATGGCAGCCCGACCCAGAAATTTTACATCTGTATCTCACAGCTCTTGGTCGCCACATAGACTGCCGATACCCAATATTTAGAAATTATACAATAAAATGGTTTGCGCATTCCTTAAACAAATGCCAGTGCTTTCATTCATTACACGCATTATCCAAATGACAATTAATCTCCTGTACACAACGAATAGCGGTTTTCATTGAGTGATAGAGCATCTATTCTCCGCAATTAGAATACCATTATCTCCAACATTAGGTGACATTCTGCGCAGCGTCCTGCAAAGCTAAACCGCTATTTCATACAGATAATGTTATACTTCCTGCATCCAAATGCGTAAGTAGGCTATTACAACGGCTAATAACTAACCAATCCGAACTTTAACGCGTTAGATCGTTTAGCGTTAAATATCTATTCAACGTGCGTCCTTTCTATATTTTTTATACTATTGTATCTTGAGTTTCTTCCTCTTGTGACAATAGAGGAGCAATACTAATCAGGTTTCAAAGTAAATAGGAGCGTAGGGGAGAACTCAGTGTAAATTGTGCTTGTCAAGAGAAAAAAAAAAATCAGTCGTAGGTAGCAAGGCAGGGGGACTCTAACCAATGGAGTGAAGGAGGCTTGGCTAACCTTAGTCCCCCCCTACCCCTCTCCCCTCCCCCTCCCCCAAATGCAGGGCTCTGACCAGTCAGTCGCCTTTGATTATCAGTTGCCAGCAGCCTCTCTCTTGGCTCCTTGACATGAGCACCATATAAGGCGCAGCGATCTCCATAGAAACGTGTCAGTTTCAATAGTAGTGTCAAAGTTCACTATATACAGACATTCGCGCAGATCCCCGTTTCGGAAACATTGCTCTGCTGGTCTTCCCGTTCAAACGCATTCATTTTTTGGGTCTCTGCTTTTTGCATATTCTATTAGTCTTTTTGTCCGTGTTTTTTGTCTTTTTCCCCCTCTTTCGCCCCGTCTCATCTGGAGAGGAGAAATACCGGGACGCGGCGTATTACGTTTTATTTTTATTTCATTTTTTTCCCCTCCAAGATGCTTTTTCGCTGTTGACGAGTTTATTTAGATATGAAGAAATGAGACACGGCTCTTCAGTTTTCGCTCCCCGCGATCAGTGGAGACCGGAGTGAGAAGGAGAGGGGGGAAAAGAGAGGGATTTATTTCGCCATACTTTTGGATCGCTTGTTATTTTCTATTCCACCCGTATCCTGGTCCGATCCCAGGGAATCGCCTCAGCGCTCCGACCGCTTAATCTGAACTAAACGCTAATTTGTTGCCTATCGACATTTCCCTTTTTTTCTCCGAGACTGGGTTTCTGAATGGCTGACTGCGATTTACCTTGGAACTGGCCTCCCGACACACGCGTCTCCTGATCGGGGTGCCTCTCCACTCGAATCCTGAATGTATCGATCGCCCTCCGCTCCTGCTCAGCCATATGTGTAAGATTTGACTTTGCACAACCTTGCGCCCGATACCCCCTTTTTTTTCCTCCTCTTCCCCCCCACTTGAAATACCGCAGCGATTAAGCTCGCTTTTAAGCACTTTCCCGGAATCGCGATATGGCAATGGTAGTTAGCGTCTGGCGAGATCCGCAGGAGGACGTGGCCGGAGGAACTCCGGGCGGCCATAGCACGCAGCCGGCAAGGGAGCAGCAGCAAGCGGCGTCGGCGGCGCCGCACACCCCGCAAACACCCAGTCAGCCGGGACACCCGTCAACGCCCGGGACAGCCGGGGACAAGGGACACGGCCAGAATTCAGGACAAAATCAGCATATTGAATGTGTGGTTTGCGGGGACAAATCCAGCGGCAAGCACTATGGTCAGTTCACCTGCGAGGGATGCAAAAGTTTCTTCAAGAGGAGTGTCCGGAGGAACTTAACGTATACATGTCGTGCCAACAGGAACTGTCCCATCGACCAGCACCACCGAAATCAGTGCCAGTACTGCCGGCTGAAGAAATGTTTAAAAGTGGGCATGAGGCGGGAAGGTGAATACCATTTCCCTAGCATCCGTATTCCGCTTTCCCGAAGTTGTCATGAAATTATGCAGCGAATGTGTGCTTCGTGTATGTTGTAGAATCGCGTGGGCCGTAGCCAAGCTGCGTTATCTTATACACTCTTATTGCCTTTAAGCAAAGTGATAACTAGTTAGCGTTCCGTTATAATGCAGCCTTCTTAATCTCCTGTGTAATTTTTGTAAATCGCGTACATTGTGGAAGGATTATTTTATTAGGAGCCAAGTACTCTAGTAAGAATTAAAATGCTAATATTTTATAATATGGCTTAATTTAAACACAGTATGACTTTATTTTTTTTTTAATCAAATGCCATATATGCAATAGTTTCCAAATGCAGTCCAAGTGTTATATACAATTTTCGGAAAATATTTTATAAAAAAAGAACTTGTATACGTCAAAGACAACAATAATTATGAAACTGCATGTAAAGCGAAAAATCAGTGCTACGATTGTATAATTTCTTTTATTCTTTTTATTAGTTATTTGCCGTTGGACTCATGCGTTTTCGGTAGTGTGGCAGAGAAGTTAAAAATTAGATCAGCATATGTAGCTTATACTTATTTACACAGCTGACGTACTACAGTGAAAAAAAAAACTACAACCGAGATGATATTTCTCAGACAGACAAAATTATCTTTATAGTGTACAGTGCGAATTGTTCGGACACATTCTGTGCTGCTCGTGTTTCCCTCATGCTCCATCAAAGCACGTCTGCTCAGTAGGAACATTAAGTTGTCCGGCTATTATAAGAGCTGTACAATACCAGCATCATCGCTTGTCTTTGACTTGTGTTTAAAATGGAGGGTTTGAGCCCAATTCGCATGGACCGGGGTGAACTAAACGCCGTGCGCCGAATCGCACTCGGCTACCTTGCATAGAACATGCAATTGCGTATAGGCCTGTCTGTTTATTAAGACACTGCAGCCTGTTTACATGATTATTAGGAGGACTCTGTATAAACTTTACCGGCGTATGTTTATCAGGTCTGGATGTACATTTCCTCTCCTTCTCTTTCTTCTCGTCAGCGGTTCAGCGAGGACGAATGCCTCCGACCCAGCCCAACCCAGGCCAGTACGCCCTGACCAACGGGGATCCTCTGAACGGCCATTGCTATTTATCTGGATACATCTCGTTATTACTGCGGGCCGAGCCTTACCCGACGTCCCGATACGGCAGCCAGTGCATGCAGCCTAACAACATCATGGGCATCGAGAATATCTGCGAGCTGGCCGCACGCCTGCTCTTCAGCGCCGTTGAGTGGGCCAGGAACATCCCTTTCTTTCCAGACCTGCAGATCACGGACCAGGTGTCTCTTCTCAGGCTGACTTGGAGCGAGTTGTTTGTGCTTAACGCGGCTCAGTGCTCCATGCCCCTCCACGTGGCCCCGCTGCTGGCCGCCGCGGGCCTCCACGCCTCCCCGATGTCCGCCGATCGGGTCGTGGCGTTCATGGATCACATTCGTATCTTCCAGGAGCAGGTCGAGAAGCTCAAGACCCTCCACGTCGACTCGGCAGAGTACAGCTGTATCAAAGCAATAGTGCTGTTCACCTCAGGTGAGTGTCATGCAAAAAAAATAAATACAGGGTGGGGGGGGAATAAGCACCAGACAGGCCTTGGGCTTGGGGAGATGCAGACGCGCTGCAATATGATCTCGAAACACCAATGTCACTTTCTATATACACCGAGGCGTGACGCCATATCGCAAAGTAGGACAGTGAGTTATACTGCAATCGTAATATTTAATAAGTTACAGTGCGTATAATATATAGGCCTCGATATGGCCAATAAATGAATCTGTAACACACAAGAGCGGAGGATGCATTTCGTTGCGTTTGTTTTTATTTGGCATTGGTCTCTCCTCGATTTCGCTTCACTCCGGTACGACGTGCGCCGCATCGCTTTGCAGAAACGGGGACCCTGACGCAAATATGCAGTCTTACAGAATTTAGTATGACCTGACCTTAGAAACGGACCGGTATCCCCCCCCCCCCGCCCCCCCCGGGCATGTGTTGATGTAAACGCAGATTTTTTTCCCTTCTTTATATAAGTCTTAGCACTAAACTTACATTTGCTTGTTAGTCAACTTGGTCGTTGCTTCCAAATGTTGTTTTAAGCGCAACAGCGATGCGGTGGGTCACACCGCGGAAGGATACTGCACATAGCACGTAGGCCTCAGGCACACGTCTCAAAAAAACTCTAGATAAATATGTCACTGCGCCATATAGATGAATTTAACATACAAGACAGGTTTCACATATGAAATACATTTATTTCCTGTAATTATTAAAATATAATTGTCGCCTGTATTTTGCTAAGTTATATAGAAGAGGCGCCCGCACATTGCTAGACTTGGTAGCTGGGCAATGTAGTACCTATAGTGAATACGAACCTGTTTCTTAACAATCCACTGGGAGTACATCTGCGTGAGATGTTTAATTTCGTTTTTTTTATTTTATATTTTGCAAGCAAGAATAAAGTACATCTATAATTATATACCATCTACGCAGGCAGCTGAATATGGATAGGAAATACACCATGCCTATTGTTTTACTGTTAAATGAGATGCATGTATGGGTGTAACGTATCAAAAAATACTTATTTCTAATACTGCGTTCTTCATTTGAAAATAGATGCGATTTGGAAAACAAGGTGAGGAAAAGACAGTGTAGTGTGGTGATATTAGGCAGTCTGATTCTGCTCCAGTGCTTTGAATATTGATTTAGTTGTTGGCTAAGTAAATGTTAAAATTAGTGTATCCGTTTTGCGTATTTTTATGATAAATGTTTCGATTTTCCACCGCCACAAACGAGATTAGGCAAGAAGGTATTTGCCGTTGTCCATTTTGCATTTTCATTTGTTAACCTCTATTAACGTTTCCACTGAAGTAATGTTCATTAACGCAAAAAAATGTGGAGGCATCTCAATAAATTCTGAGCATATTTTGATGGAAATACAAAATATTGGTATTAGGTTTTACTGTCTTAAAACAACAACAACAACAACAAGCGTCTTTCACCCCCCACTTGACATCTCACAACTGCCTGCACATAGCATATTTATTTTTAATTCGGTGCAACAAATACTTTCATCCCGCATTTTAAGACACAGTTGTTTGTGTTAATATTTAAACAAATAATTGCACGTTATTTCTTCTTTTTGTAGTTTCTGTGCCGAAACTGCGAATAATGATCGCTGTCGAAGAATGTAGCCTACGGTCCGTGATTCTTTTAGTCTGTAAGACTGGGCGCGCTTACACGTAAAAAGGCCTTACACCCATTGTGCGCATATTGCACGATGCATGACAGTATCTGGCCAGATTCATGAAGATTATTAATGTTTGTTTAGTTTCAAGTAAGGCAGAGCCTATGTAAGTACTTTTACATTTTTAAAGGGTGAGCGAGTGCTAGGCTGTAGACGGTAATCGCGGGCAAAGGTAGATTTTTTTAATGAATTTTGTGAATAATGAGAATGATTTTAATTTATATTGGTGCTTTTTCATCCTTCTTGAGATGAATAAGCAATTTCGGGTTGCGCGTAATGCAGAGTTTGCGTTTTAAGGACGAGGCCTGCGGTGTTTACGTAACAGCGGCAGGTTAAAGAGATTCTGCCTCAAGATAGACTTTGATATGATGTTAGGGTTGATCAGCACTATCCGTATCACAATAAAGCGAAACACTTATCATGTTATTATGCAGTGCTGTTGGTTATAATAAATCCTCCTTAATATTAAGTAGGCCTATTGTTTTTTTTTTTCTCCGTTCATTAATACTTTGTCAACGCCATCGTAATTTGCGTAGGCCTAGAAAGTCTGTAGCGTAGCACCTGCAAAACGGTCTTGGATCTTAAGCCTGGATATAAATTCGCAGATATGCTTGGTCCTTTACCAAGGTAAACTAGTACCCGTATTAAAGATTAGCCATGAGATGTCTGATACCGCTGCCTAATTTTGAGGAGATTACGCTAATTCTCTATGGCACTTTATACGACGTAGTGACACGTCAAAAGAAATGCAAGGGGTCTTGGTGACCAAATTGTGTGCATGGTCACCCCATTTTATTTATACATACAAACACACACACATACGCGTGTGTGTGTGTATATATATATATATATATATATATATATATATATATATAATGTTTTGTTTTTTCTTCCATAACTGCTTATACATTTGCATCAAATGCAGTAAACACTGATTCTGCGATTATTGATCACCACCTCTAATAAAAAGCTACACAGCAGTAGGGGACTCTACCGTAAAGGTCCTGGGTTGGTTGCAAATGCATACCTCACTGGATTACTTTCCCGGTGGGGTCAAGAACAAAATGTATCGGACGCAATTCCGCTGATGTTCTTGAGCGGTATTGTCCGGGCTTTGTTGTGTGTTGACCCGCTTTAAAGCTTGCTTGCTTACTCTTCCGCTTCCCAAATGGCTCGCTGTTTTAGCATGAAGGGGGCCTTCCCGTGCGCTGAAACAAAATGCTCATGTTAGACTAAAATTATTATGAGGGTGCCGTCGCTGTATGAAATGTAGTAATTTCATTTTCATTACGAAATGAAAATACCGACCATTGGCAAAAGATTCCTGTCTTTGTCCTACTAGACACAAGAATCTCCTTTAATAAACCAGCATGGAATATTTAATTGCTTTGATTGGTTTATAGAAAACAGTGCGTACATCAGTATTCTTTATAAATTAGTATCAGTTTGAGTGCATGTGTTTGTTTGCTCATGTGTAATTGTAATCCATAATCCTACTTTACAACAAAGTCTTTTTTTGTGTCCCGTTTGGTTGCACAGATGCTTGTGGCCTATCAGATGCGGCTCACATTGAAAGCCTGCAGGAGAAGTCGCAATGTGCCCTTGAGGAATACGTGAGGAGCCAGTATCCCAACCAGCCCAGCCGTTTCGGGAAGCTTTTACTCCGCCTGCCGTCACTCCGCACTGTTTCTTCGTCAGTGATCGAGCAACTTTTCTTCGTACGCTTGGTAGGTAAAACACCTATTGAGACCTTGATCCGGGATATGTTGTTATCCGGCAGTAGCTTCAACTGGCCCTATATGTCAATTCAATGATCCCAGTAAGGGGGGAAAAAAACACGACGAAAAAGGACCAAAAACAGCCACCTGACCCTGAAGACTGTATGGACCTCAAACGAAACGAACAAAATTGAAGGACCTGCTTTTTGGTCGATATTATTATATCATAAATATTGATTGTTTATTTGTTTGCTTGTTGTATTTTTTTTTTTTCTTTTTTGTGACTTTAGATGGAATTCATTATGTACAGAAACATGGGGCATACTCGTGTATCTCCCTGATGTACAAGAACACTGGTCTTCATTTGGTAAAATATTAGTCTCTTATTTTCATTTTTGTACAAACACAAAATGAAAAAAGGGAAGAATCCTCGTATGCTCAATAAACGAATCAAGATTTAGCGGGAAAATAACGTTTCCATACAACTATAAGAAGTGTCACGTGTCTATGTATCTCTGTTTTGTATATCATTTTTTTCTGGTTCAAAACCAGATTTTCTGTGATTACATACTAATAATTTTATATAACCTTTTGCTTCTTATAACAAGTGCGATATATGTTGTCGAAGCTATGTTCTTCAAGAATTAAAATTGAAGTGAGAATCTAAACAGAAAAATAAATAAATATAGACTGAAAAGGAATTTGCCTACTCGCTTTGAACAATATTGTGATTTTTATTATAATTATTATTATTGATGTCACGCCTACGGTTCTGCTGCAAACTTGACCTCATGGACATTTCATGCCTTGGACACGCAGTTTTATTGGTAATAATATATTAAGGATCATTTTGCAGCAAAAATGAGAAATATGAATGACAAATCAAAAGCACTTTTAATATATGGTTTCAAATACAGAATGTGTGTTTGGTCTTGAACTTTTCATTTAAAAATGTTTCTTGGTTGTCTAATTTGCTGTTGTCGTGCTAGGATATTGCAGAAAAGGTCAACTACGGGGTTAAATGGGATTAAAGGACTATTCTCTCTAAAACATTATTTCGTTAAAAATCGCGAACGTTTGGAGCTGTTCACTCGCGAAAGCGCCGCACCCTTTACGCCATCTTCTTATGGAATATATTAATAGCTCTGCTGGAAGCAAATGCATCATTTTTATTTCATTAAACATTTTGGGAATCAACCACATTACATTTGCTTCGCTTTTTATAATGCAAACAGTTTCTTTGCTACATATGTGTGTCATAAATAGGCCTGTGGTTAGCAGGGGGACCATCCCATTGACGATAAAAGTGCGGTCTGACAGGTGTACCGGTAATCTGCTGTCCTCATTAGAGCGCCTGACTAGCCCCAATTTGAATCCCCGTTGCACTGTTGCGTTGAACAAATAGATATCTCATGATCATTCGGTTGAAGTAGTTCTCTGGCTTTCACATCATCGTAGAAGTTGCACTTGTGATGCACGATGTAACGAGAACATCAACAACTTTTTTTTCCTGTTATGAAGTCACATTTTATATAGTTTGGCGAGATATTTTTTGTCTTTGCGTTCACTTATTTTCTATTAACGATCAGTTGTTTCAGTACTCCTAATAATAAGTCAAGACGTAGGCTACATTTAAAGTTAAATGTTAACCTTTTCAATAAATTTTTAATAAAAATATATAGCGTCAACATAGATTCCCGAATATGTTGTGCCCTATCGATGCTATCAGTATGGACTAAAATGTTTTTTTTTTCTGAGACATTAACAGGTCACGACCAGTAAATCAGTAAATGATCTATCACAATTTATCCAATTGGTTTTAATATTGTACTCACAAACTACTTTTATTACAGTTTGCGGTTCCTATTAAGTGTCTTGCTAGAGGGATTACTAGACAACAAGGTGTCTGATTCTTAAAATCGATAAAAACTTTAATTTTCATAATAAATGTGATGTAGATGATACTGAGCGTTGTTTGTGTGCTGTCTTTCTAAATTGAATTAACTACGGTGATATTCCATGAAAGACGAACGCCTAATTAAATTTCCTTTTCTGTGACACATGCTGTCTGAGAGATTAAAAAATACATATTTAAATTTGCCAAGATTATTCTTACCAGGCGAGTTATTTCTAATAATACAGCCGGATCTTAATAATACACTATCTAAAGAAAGTAAACCGTAATTAAAACTAAATTGTTCTGCTTTCTGTCGCATGTCACAAAAGAAATTCTTCCTTATATTTTAAAGTTTCTGCGGGGAGAAATATTTTAAAAGCCCGCAGTAATTTCAATAGCTGTCACTGCTAATTGTTGGCACTACTTTAACACGCATGATGGTGCATGAGGCTGTGTTGTTTAAATCAACCCACGCGTGTGTAGTGTCCCGTGGAAAGTGCCCCTTTCGGTGAAATTTAAAAACGGAAAACTTAGTAGTCGTGGAAACTTAGAGGCACCAGCAGACGCGTCTGTGCTGGTTCGCATTTCCAAAAAAAAAAATCGAATCTTTTCACATAAAAGCATTAAAATCCACGGTGGCCTTGCAATTCGCCTTATAAGCCAGGCAACATATTAGGTATAGTATTTGGCCGGTGTTTCCTAGGGGTATTGCTTTGATGGAAGAAACACTTAAAAGAGAAAATAAGTCAATCGAATTCGTATTTAAGTGATGGAAAGCGAAAGGAATCTCAGCATGCTGAGAAGTATTCTAAAACGAGTTAAATATCCATTTACCGTTGTCGTATTCTATTAATCAATCGACAAGTGAAGCACGCTTTACCGCCGGCCTATTTGTTTGCTTACACAAGCAGATGGGTGCGATTTCACGTTTTATATGTCTCCCTGAAAGCGCGTCACATTTATTATACCGAGTTGTCAGAGAGCGTTTTTTAAAACCACGTGTACTCAAGGCGCTCCGCGTACTGTGCGGCCTGAATCACAGCTCTGATGGTGGGACATCATACTCTGGCACTCAGCCCGGAGCTGAAAAATCGAAATGAGACCTCCAAACAAAACAGAGGCATACGTATTAAATTTCTTTGGGATGTCATCTGTCGAAAAGATAGACCTTAATTCGGATAAGGCGAAAGTGACGCGGTTCACGCATTGCGGCTTTATGGCACGTTCTCTCAGGCAGAAAGTACTTCTTTAGGTCAGTGTCAGGTGTCGGAAATTGCATTTCACTTTGTTAAGTGTCAGTGTGCGACTTCCAGTGAGGATATGCCCCTCAATTTGATCATTTAAAATAAGAAATATCGAGTGCCTTTCAAAGGGGTGTGCGATCATGCTACCAAATATGCAGTCAATAGAGTGAACAGGGGATTCCTCTCAACAGGAACCAGGCTGTAACATAGAGAGCATATTCAGAACGAGGCATGACATACCACCAGTTATAAAGGTGGCCAATAAACCAGAAAGAAGGGGTGAGAGAGAGAAAGAGAGGGAGAGAGAGAGAGAGAGAGAGCAGATCGCTGTGTAAGCAATCTCTTTGTGTTGATTTAGGAAGACGTTTACTGTGTATAACGTTTAGGGTTGATAATATCATTGGTCCGTCAGATAAATAAAGCTTTGGCTAAACTATTGGGTCAGTTAGACTATCGATTCCCTCTGCACTCTCCAGAATAAATAGAGGCAACGAGACACGGTGCAGCCTGACAAGGAGACGAAGCGATTTCAACCAGTTCACTGCTCATTAGCATTCTTTGTCCATGGATCTACTCACTGGCGTCTAACAGAGATATCTAGCTCAACACGATGCTGGCTGTCCTCTTTTGTGCTCATACCCACGATTTCAACGAATATTTCTGCCGCTGTTTGTCAGAATAAATTTCAGTGCAAGCCCGAGACCAGCATTTACTTATGCGTACGTTTTCATTTGACTGGCATGCTTTGTGACACTTGTAAAGACAGGAATCTTACATGCAACGTTTGGTCACCATATCAACCATCCCTCCTTCACGCTGTCAGCTGCTTAAATAGTGCATCGCGATTGTTCTGTGTCACATCCCTTTTACAGAGATAAATCTAATCGGGAGAGACTAGTATTGATGTGTAACCAGAAACCATCATTCTCGTCAAAATCTAGACATTTCTAGATTTGGTTTGATCTTGCAAATTAAAATCAGGAATTCTGAATACTGGTTTCACCTTGGGCGCGCATGCATCGTGATTTATTTACTTTTCCCATCTGAATTCTAATACTCGCCCACTAGGACACAACGGCCATAAGGAGACACGTTGCAAAAAGTTTAATAAATTAATGGGAAAGAAACAGAAGTTTCTATCTATCTATCTATCTATCTATCTATCTATCTATCTATCTATCTATCTATCTGTCTATCTATCTATTTGTTTATTTATTTCTGTTCTATTTATCGTAATTGTTTTGTGGATAATATGATTTTTTAAATAACGCTTATAAAGAAATATGTTTTGTGTGTGTGTGGGGGGGGGGGGGGGTTGCTGTGCCAGCGTATCAAATAGTGACAGCTATCAGTTAGTAACTTCTTCCTAAGACCCCCCCCCCCAACCCAACCCCCTTCCCTTTGAGAACCCCGTTTTTATCTTGCTTTGTTGTTATAAAATATGCAAGTCTCTCCGGAATGCCAGTCACGAGTACAAACTTTGTGTCCAACCTCCCACACGAAATGGTCCTTTTAAAGGAAACTCGATATGTCTCAATCTGCATTGCACTACACTCAAAGCTTTTGGGAATGCCATGTGGAGCAAAACATTTACAACAAAAATGTTTTTTTTCTTTTTCCTTTTATTATTATTATTATTATTATTATTATTAATAATAATAATAAAAACGTGGTATTCCAAAGATGTCCAAACTTGGACAAGAAAATCTTGAGAAAAGACTTGAGAGAAGTCGAAAGTTCCGACGGCTGCGAGGAGGTCCTGCCAAAAAGTAAGGCGAGTTGCGATTTTGCCTCTTCTCTTCCACTGGGCTTGTATGCATCTGAGTGAATGGGTAGGCAAGAAAACACGGGGATAGGGGGTGGTACGTGAGAGAGCGAGCGACGTCTGTGTGCATGTGTAAGGCTGCATTCGAGCTGTCACGAACAACAAATTAATCAACACATTTGGCATTTAAAGTCGATTGTGGCCCCCTTTTTCTTAGCTGACGTGTGCGTAGGGGTGAAATAAATCAGCCACGACGTGGACATGTACGCCAGATAGCGCGGAGCGAAGTTTGCACTGAGCCGGAATCCTGACTCAAGAGGACTGAATGCAAACTGCAGCTGTAAAGGGTGAAGTTAAAAGCCGACGTTCAATCCGATCGCTCTTGCGGCGCCTGAACAGTCGGATGCGTTTTTCAAATGTAACTGAAAAGCCTAAAACATAATCTGTGACAAAAAAAAACCTGGAAATACCTGTGGCGGAACACCATGGGGATATTACCTGTTGCGTCTTCACTAAGGACATTCGGTTAACTTTAACAACTGCCCCCCTGCGAAAATTTCAAAGATATTGTAAAATGTTACATTTACGTTAACTATTATTATTATTATTATTATTGTTTTATTTTAAGTCTAAATGCCAATTACTGGAGTAGCCAATTCTAAAATGGTTGGAGATAAGCAAAGACTTTTTAAATTTATAAAATGTTTGTCCATATTAAATATTAGACCTATGAAAATTAATTGCCTATTGTAATTTAAGCTTTTGGGACAACACACTCCCTAGCTTATATACCTGACTTTCACAGTCGTCTTTCAGCTTTCTTAGACCTTTTACCTGACGGCGTGCTCTGATGTACTCGGAGTAATTTCGTTTAGTTTAAACTTAATGCCAAGAGATTTACTAATGGGTCTCAGTCACATGCGCAGCGTAGTGCATGCCTGTAATAAGTAAACACTGTCACGCAACACCTAGGCCTACATCCGTAAATCGGCCACACAAGCGCGATAGTGACTCTTATAACTCCCAGTGCACTTTATTCATCCTTACATTCACCCAAATGTTTGGCGTCGTTTTGAGGATATGTGCGCGTTCTTATCTATCTATCTATCTATCTATCTATCTATCTATCTATCTATCTATCTACCTACCTACAATCCGTTTAACAGTTTTCCATGTATGCCACCTTTTTGGTACAAAACTTTTCGGTGACATGCCGATGATCTTTTAATCCACACCGAAATGTATGAACTGACGTCACCTCGCTACGGCCTGCACATACATATCATACTATAATTGTATATTATAATATATCCATATTATTCTTATTATTATGCACATTGTTCCTATAGAACGGCTTATAAGAGGGCTTTGCAGTAAGTGAAGATGTGGATGCAGGTGTCCTGAGCAACTGGATAATCGGTAGTGAAAACACTTTTTCCAGTTTACAATCTATTTCTGCATCCTTCCACTTTCCGTCTTCCACACACGCATACAAACACACACACATATATATATGTGTGTGTATATATATATATATATATATATATATATATATATATATATAATTTAGAATATTTATTCATTTGCGTGTGTATGTACGTGCTGGACTTTTGGTGGCACCTTCCCGCCTCTGTTTGACAATGTAGACTGGTTTAAGCCACTTGGAAATGCTTTGGATATATGGTTAATGTATTCAGTTACCATGCAAATAATTTCCGTGGCGTTATTCGCGTATTTAGCTGCTTCCACATCTGACTCAATCTGCATTTGTTGATGATATCAGTTTTGCAACCTAGCTGGATGGGGGAGGGGTGGCTTAGGGTGTCCAGAAAAGACAAAAAAAAGTGGACAAAGCCCAAAAGGTCAGCTGCTCTTTCATGCAGCGCTGGAGAGATTGGATTGGGCAGGAGCTTATTTGAAAGCGTGTCCGTTTATGCGTAAGGAGAAGAACACGCCGCAAAGAAGCGGTCATATTTAAAACCAGCCGATTATACATTTACTCCATCGCTCAACGCACTGATAAATCACAGCATGCAGACTATTCGAAATATATTAATACGGGAAATGGACGGGGGCGTTGCACGAGGAAACGTTGCCATGGAGAGAGAAAAACAAGAGATTACGATGCTCCCGGCTCTGGGGTTCTAGGTTCCGCACATGTGTGCTTCTAGGGAAGGAAGTAAGAAGATTTAAACGTACAGAAACGTACAGAAAGGGGTGTTCAGAAGCGCCAGGGTTGAGGGTACCAAACTTAAGTTTCTCACAGAAATTTTGTGCCAAAAATATGAATTAAATGCATAATCAAAAACAATTGATAACTAATGTCCAACAAGTCAATTAATATGTTAAAATAAACACAGCGCAGTCATTACGAGCAAGACTCATTTAATGTCATTTAATGTGTAAGACCAAAGACACCGGTAGATTCGCCGCCAATCTCTTCCCCTCGTTTCGTCTAGGTTGATGTAAAAGTGCCATTTTCTTTGAACTGGATATGGTTAAAGTATCCCAATATCGTTATTAAGCAAAATTTTGATTTTGAAGTTTTATGCGTAATCTGATAGAAAAATTAACAGATGAACAATCGCATAATCAATTTATTTATTACCATATTGTAAGTAGGTTCCATATTTTTAATTGCATACTTAGATTGTTGATAATTTGCCACGGTGAACATGAATATTGGGCTCCCTAACTGCGATTGCGATTGATGTGGTTAATATAAAATATAACGTCATTAAAAAGTTCATATTTCGTTTCATATCATCAAGCCAATGGGTTTCCAGTGTCAGTGGAATACAGTTTATCGGGGAGCTTTGGTAAACATCCCAGCCTTAAACGTAACAAATTCAAGTGATCATTAACAATTTTCGGTTCGCTTGCTTGTTACAGTCGATTATTTTAATGTGAAATTAAAACCGAATGGTACAGATGAGTACCAGACGCGTCAGGTCGGGTTGTATTGCGGGGTTCTTGAAATCCGGCCCGCCGAACGTCATGTTCTTTGTTTGTTACTTTCATATGAGCTCACTGACTCATGGTGTCTGAATATATCCACGCTGCACACGAATCGTTTCACACAGCGTCATGCTGTCTACGCCTGCTTGATTCCGTCTACCTCTTTTGTACCTGTACCCCAGTTCCCCCGTCACCGTCTATTGCTTGTGGGATTTGCTAGAGGGCGCTCTGCGTAGCGGGGACATGGCAGGAAAAGATTTAACATGCTAATTTATTTATTTATTTATCTATTTACCTCTCTGCTTTTAACATATATGCTCGGTAATGTTTCCGAACGTCGGCAGAAGAACCGGACTGAGGGTTCATTTGGCTTCATTCCACGCCAACCCCCCCCCCCCCCCAAAAAAAAAACCAGACCTTTACATTTAAATGAAGCCACCTCCACCGCTCAAAAAATTAAAACTCTCTCCATTTGAGTCTTCAAGCTTGTTTAAATTTTTTTCTCATCGACAACGACTTTTGATTCTCGGGGAAAAAAAACATACATATCTGGTACTTATGGGCTTGTCCTGCAGGTGATATGATGTGGATGTGGTATTAAAATGTTTCGCAAAATCTTATTGCCTTGATTAAACCTGCATTGTAGTGTACATTTACTAACCGATGTTTCGTTCCAGAGCATTTAGCAGGACGCGTCAACTGAAGTAGCTGCATAATTTGACTGGATGGATGAATTTTCTGTCAATGAGCGCGGACTGCGTTTCTTTTAAAATTGACAAGACACCGAGTGGGGTTTTTAAATTTTTGTGAATATATTTCACTGATCTACTGACGTGCGCGGGCATTATGAAAACGCGGTAGCAGTCTGCGATTCACCTGGGTGTATTATTTAAAATGACAATAGTTGTGTTTTTGAAAGTCGCTAGCCTCATATCCGCCTTTGAAGAAAATGACCGCTGGGGGTTATAGACTGTTTGGAGGTAATTTTGATTCTAATGGCAGGCGCTGTCAGTGTAAGAAAGTGAAAACAATAGCAGTCTTACACTTCTTGTTGCCCATATGCGTAATACCTCCGTAGTTCAGGTGAGGTACAGCAGCAGGGGCTAGTATGGGATTTAGTTATAAATAACCAATTGGCGCTCTTCTGCTTGCTTAAATAAGTATATTAGCCTATATGCTGTTGAGGGAATTGATAACATTTATAAATAAGTTGCAGGACCTGGTCGGGACAAACCATAGTTGTCCAAACTTGAATAATCCCAGAACATAGCGCTTTTAAGTTATAGGCCTATGTGAAATTCTAAATAGCCTACAATTTGTGTTTTACAATCGCTATGAATTTATTGTCAAACTAAAGACGATGCACGTTTTTGGCCACTCAACATAGCTTCTCTTCCTTCTTTGGTTTATTTTTGAAGGCCGTTTTCTTTAGCTGTTTATCTGAATGGTGACTGTATTTCGCTAGCGCTCCTTTTCATCTTAATAACACAGGGCGGTGGACGCTGTCGTGAAAGCCCATGTTAACGGGATTAAGTACGGACGTAATGTATGGAGCCTTATTAATTGCTGATCGCATTAGTAGGCCTATAAATGTTTGATGTTTATAATAGCCGCTTATTTTAAGGCCACATATTATGATATAGAACCTGGCTTAAATATATACATATTGTCTCCTCGTCAGCTATTTCCTCTTCTTATTTAATTATTATTATTATTATTATTATCGCACAGACACAGACAGGACCACTTCAGCTGAGCCACAAGATGTACATTATCACAACATTATCTGCAGTATAAGTTTAGGCAGACTGGTATTATGAGTTCAGATAGCGCCACGGTCGCCAAACTTTTAGCTTCACTGTTTGAGATGTGGGTTTTTTTCCCGGAATCAGGTTCATAACAAGATATCATTTAAGAAGTCGATATGGTGTGTTAGCAACAGAAGTGTGTTGAAATTAAGAACACGAAGTCTCCGCCACATTAGCTTGTCGACTGGCGCTGTCAGCGTACTTAGCAATGGTTTCGGTTTGCGGCCCTCTTGGGGCTTTTATTAACAAGCTGTCTCAAAGCTGCAAGACAGCTTCTCTGGAACGGCAAATCCTCGCTTCATCAAAGCAGTCCTGGGGTAACTCCCCCCCCCCACCACCCTAGTTTTTATGAGACGTTTCCTGAAGTCTGAACTAAGATTGAGGTCTGTAATAATTATAAATGATTCATTGTCAGGGTTACACAACAGTCACAAATAGATCCAACGACTGGACGTTTAACGAACACATGCAGGCTTATAGGGGACACGTAAGCTACGAGAAACTTAAGTTGGGTAGATAAGAACCCATGTCAGCGCATGAAGATGTATTAGCACGTCTAGGAAAAGAAGGGGAAAATCCTCTTCGAATTTTAAAACCTGGGTCTCAGCGAGGACTTTCCCCGCCGACTTCCGGCGTCATGGGGCGATAATGCGACAGTTAGGAGCCGGCGAGCAATAAACGTCAACAGAAAGCGCTGTCCATGGTGCTATGCACGCGTCGTGGGATTATTTTGCAAAACTTTTTTATTTTTCATTTATTTATTTTTTTAACACAAAAAACATAGGAAGGATAATTTTACCGCCGAGCTCATTATGAGTAGGCTATTGGGCCTGTGCATAATTTCACTGGGGCATATATTACTGTCCTTAAAACATATGAATCTGTCTCTTACTGTGTTGTTGTATGCAGAGCGAATATGTCAAAATGGTATTATTAACCATATTTATATTTAAATATTCTGGGTATTTATTCCGATGAAATTGTGATTAAGATAAATAAAAATATAATAAGTTAACAATCCATCTATCTATCGATCTTTTACTGTCTTCCGTCAGGCGACATTATATGAAACATCTGAACATAACAAATGCCTGGAATTCTTACAGAGCTGCAAATTTAAGCAACTGCGTGGCAGTTAAACTTTCTGGCTCAGGTAAGATTTATTTCCCATCGCTGAACTGAACCAAAGTTTAGGCTACCTCTTAGTCAAGGTCTATTAAACTATCTAAATATACTAATACTAATTCGACGACTAAAATCAATACTAATTACAGTCTTCAAGTACTTAGTAACCAGCTTCCCTTTATGTGCCCTGAAAAATGCAGGTCCATATTAGTCTATCATTACCTGACGCGCATTTCCTAACACATAAAAGGGACAAGAACGTCCCGACGCACTTTTGTTATTTTTCCAGTAACTTTCCTTACATTTTTGCATGTCTATTAAACTTGCCCAAAATAATATATAGCGCAGTTTATTTACTTGCAGAAAGAACGCTGGTGTCGTGCCTCTAGTGTCAGTTACTTTAGGTTCTAAGGAACCGTAATTCAGCTGAAGCGAAGTTTCATATATCAGAAAGTGTATACATTTAACCCGGTCACTCATTTAAAACACCACCGTAGCTGTGTAGAACTTGCCCATTAGATTCGTTGTCGGAGAAATGCATACTTTTATGGTAGTAGTTATAATAAAACACTTTTTCTTTGATCACCGTAAAAAAATGAGAATTTTTTAGAGAATCTGCATTACTTTAACAAGAAGAGGAAGCAATGAACAGCATCTGATAAACTAATCACTTGCACGTCTTTTAAGTTAATTCGAACATTTATACATAAATAGATAAAATCATTTAATATCAATGAAAACTCTTCATACGAACAAGACCATGATCATTAAGGAGTTATATGTGCGTCAGTAGATTTTTCCTAATTTTAAGTTAATGTTCTTCATATTCAAATGCTGACATACATTCATGCTGTATGCACATCGCACATTTTGGAAAAATATAGTCAGAAGTATACAAGGAAATATATAA
Organism: Petrocephalus schoutedeni; assembly: GCA_026780765.1. NCBI lineage: Eukaryota > Metazoa > Chordata > Actinopteri > Osteoglossiformes > Mormyridae > Petrocephalus > Petrocephalus schoutedeni. The sequence continues at coordinate 26,907,678 of JAODKL010000118.1, forward strand.
CAACAACGAAATATTTTATGTTCACGAATGCCTGATAGATAATGCATTGTAAGCAGTTGAAGAAATCAAAATATTAAAGTTACCATTTCGATATAGTACCTGATTTGAATTCCAGTATAATCAGGTTCTCCTCTAAATACAGTACCTGAATACCACCTTTTAAACGTTATTAATACATACTTTTCTTTCGTTTTGAATGTATAACAAGTATGACTTTGATCATGCGTCTGAGCTAAATCGCAGGAGCATATTATTTGCTTTGTCCTTTCATAAACACATACTTAATAAAGTCTATTGTGTGGGTATTGCTGACTAAAATAAAATTAAATAAAATACGTGCTAACAATGGACAACAAATACATAATTTTATTCATAATATTTATTGTTTAATTCCGGATAAGTTGATAAAAAGTAATTAGCTGTTCATCGGGAGTAGTAATCTAATTAATGAAATGGTTAGCTACGTAATTAACATGCCATTTGTGATTCTGAGCTTAGATTAATGAATGACTGTTTATTTTATTATTAATAATAGTAATAACAATAAAGTTATGCAAATTGACAAATAGTGGTGCGAATATTATCCCGAATTCCTCCGTATTAGCGGGATGCTAGGGAACTAGAGAATTCTACACTAATTCACATGTGTTATTCTCTCCCCTACTCCCAGTGCGTCTTTCTGATGTGACCGTGCTGCTAGCAATAAGAGTAAGTAATTTCAATGCAACCGAAAGTAGTTAAGAGAATAACACAACTGATTATGTATAAGTCTAGCAGTCGTAGTTTCTCTGAAAGACCCCTGCAGGCAGTTGAAGGCCTCATCTTCG
>JAODKL010000118.1:26931951-26943424 GCA_026780765.1 Petrocephalus schoutedeni
TCCGACATGGGGACTGCACCTAATTTCGTTGTACTTTCGTTACAATGACAATAAAGTGATTCTGATTCTGATTCTGAACTTCATTTGAAGTAAATGGCCACCTTTAGTCCCAACTGCCCCCTAGCTACTGAATGAGAACACATAAAGAGTCAGCTGTAGCTGGAGCCAGGGTTATTATAGTTAACAAAAACAAACCTGGGAGTGAAAAAATAATTTTGTTAACAAACAAAAATAAAAATGCCAATTTTCAAAAATTGAAAACTAAATAAAAACTACAATTAACAATGCAACATGAACTGAAACGGAATATAAATGCAGGTAAAATCAGCCTTGTCTTCGGTTTTACCCCCTTGATTGCACTGTGGTTGTGGGTTGCAATTTACATCACACCGTACCGCCCACCGGAAGCAAAGACCATCGTCCGCCATGTTGGTGCATTTCTCGTCTGGTCGAGGTACTTGTTTATACAAGTTTTCCATGTTCAGGGTTTTGTGTGCTGTTTTCAGCTGGACTAAGAACAGTATTCGTGACAAAGGATTCCTTAGGATTCCAAACAAATAACCAAAATAACCGTGATCCAGAGAGGAGAGATTACGTTTTATCTAGAGAGGGCCTCTATACATGTTCTCATTTCTCTCTGTCTTACAGATACAGATATGTGCTGTGCAACTCGCTCCCAGCTCCAGGCAAAAACATAGACTGTCTGTGGGTCCCCAAGGACCAGACTGGGAAAGACTGCTTTAAAAGATGCTCTTCAAACTTGGCATGGATGGCAGAAGCAGACTGATATTCTGAAACCGCCAGGTAGCATTCAGAAATAGGCCTATAGAAATATTTATTTGCGGTGATCCGTGCTGTTTGTTTCCTGATTTATGAGTTTTTCCTCTGAATTAGAAGCTGTTCAAAGAGCAGAAGAAATGCCGTTCACTTTGACTAAGAGAAGTAGTGCTGTTTTGTCAAAAACCAGTGACTTGTAGCTTGTAATATCCATAACATTCAACAAAATGCATACATTTTATTTCTATTGTGTGTCGGGAATGTCAGGAAGGATATAGCGCATGTATTTACACAAAGCCGTTTAATGCTTGGATTTCTGCATATGCGTGGGGTTGGGTTTTGAGGCAGAGTCAGTCAAGCATATGTGTGTGAGCAATGACAGCAATGCTGTCCCTTAGACTAGAGGTAGCCATCGAGTTCAGTGAACTAATCCTCTTGCTGGGTAACTCGTGCTGGCTGTGACAGCATGATTTCAATCCCTGGCTGCTGCCACACCTGTTACTCCTGTGCACACCAAGAATTCAGTGTTTACTCTGAACAAACTTCCCAAATGCTTCTTTCCCGAACCTGTAAACTCAGGCAGTGAAAGGCAGCAATGTTGAGGAAGGAACTGGACCGGAGAGGTTGCCGCGTGGTACCTTCTGGGAAGCTGACTGCAGTGGCACAGACACGCTTGCCTTCAGAAACCGCAGCTGGAAGTTGAGCCGGGTCAGGAAACAAACTGACGAGGCAGCTTCTCGCTATGCGAGCAACGGGCCGTAAGGATTTAACTTTTTATTGAACTCTTCACTTGGTCTGAGGCTGAATCATCCAGCTTTGTTAAAAATGGCTAAAGCAAAAAGGTGGCAGAATGACCTAGTCATTTACCTTCTCTGTGTTTTTCCCAGTTTTACTGGGTAGTAAAATATACCAATTATGTATTTCAATAAACACATTTCGTGCCCCAAGTTGCTTTCATCTGCTGTTTCTGCAGCTGCCGTTTTTACTACTAAATTGGTCTTCCTCATCCTACTTGGCTCTCTGCTCGAGATCACCTTGGATATTAGGGCCAGATGTGTAAATCCAGTGTTTACCAGCAGCGAACAGGTGCCTTTCCCAGGGCTCACAGAGATAAACAGCATATTTTTTGTGTTTGAACTATGCAGCCTCAACCCGACGACCAAATCAGCTGGAATAGGCACTATTAAACACTGAAACGGCTGACAAATGCGGGCTTAACCCAACATTATGTACCACCTGGGTACCGTTAATGGGTAAGGACTTATTAATTATTAATGTTCAAACAGCCTACTCAAATAAAAGATCTGCTAATTAATCATTTCCCTAATATCTTTGCTTAGCATGTCTGTGCAAAAGCCCCCTATTTATAGAGCATGATGTTTTACTGGAGCAAATGATTGAAGCAGAACCTTCCTCAAAGGTACAACAGCAGAACCCGCCCATAGATTGTAAGCGGCAACATTTAGGTTCTGTACGGCACTGCTACCCAGTATGTGCCATTTGGCGTATCAATCATTTGAAGGTGTGCATTTTACAATGTTTTCTGTTTAGGTACAATGTGCAGGCTAAATTCCTTATGGCTTAAAAGAAAGTCTGGATTCTGGTGGAAAACAGTAGTGCTTAAAATGAAGAGGAAAATCCCCAAACTGGGAGGTACTTCTCTAAATGTGTCCTACACCGGGCTGTTTAATCATTTACCTCCAGGTGAGGATATGTGACAGTGTCTGTTAAACTTTCTGAATAAAGCTATGGATAATAAGGCCCACAACTTCTACTTGTTTTCGGTTGCTGTTTGGTTTTCTCTGTAACCCTACTGTGCACACAAACACGCACACACATTGTTTTACTGTTTTTAGGGGTATTTCAAACCCCCACCAATCCAACTTGAAAAGTTCATAAAGTTTTGTGCTTTTTATTTCATAAAAGCTGAAAAAAGACACTTTGCCAAGTGCATACAGTACAAGGTCTGTTTTCCTTTAATATCCTTGTGGGGGATTCTTTGTTTTTAACTTCTCTTTAAAAGTTATCAAGGTTAGGAAAAATGTGTATACATTGTTGTATTTCTGTTTTAGTGGGGACCTCCCACTGGTTCTCATTTTAATATAATCACGGATTCTTTAACCCCAAACCCAAACGGAAATCTGATAGAGAAACTAGGGCACCGCCAGCTCTGTCCCTCTGCAGTTAGTGCTTATGCATCTCGATCCATTTCACCTGAGAGGCTCAGAACCTCAAGGCGAGCAGGTCATCTTTCACATCCAGCTACAGTGTCCTTTGGCGCTGAATTCTTTAATGCAGAGGCATGAGGTTTAAAGCACTCCTTGTTCTCTCCCTACTTTTCAGAGCAGAGCAGTAGTAGCGTGGGCATTATAAAACTTGTTTCTTTCTCAGACAGGGCTTGCATGTTGGGATCGCTACCTAGCCTCAGTCTGCTAGAGACACCCTCTCCGGCCTGAAGGAGCCGCTCATTGGCGTTTTACTTCCACAAACATGTTCTGAGGGCAGAATGAAAAATGATTGGTCCAGACAATCAATCAGATCATGTGTCATATGTCAGACCAACCAATCATATGTCTTGGTTTCACCTCCTCAAGTTGCTTGGACCCTCTACAGTCTGATTGGTTATCTCTGAACCAATCATTTTTCATTCTGCCCTCAGAACATGTTTGTGGAAGTAAAAATCCCTTGAGCGAAGGAGCCACATCCCTCAACCAGGGTCCCACCTACTTGGCAGAACCGCATTAATCCCATTACAAATCAACCAGCTTGGCACAGCGCTTCACGCTCATAGCTTAGCACTACTGCTAACCTTGATCTGGTGCTGGGATTAGATTCTCCAGCACATGACATTGATAACTGTTCAGGGTTCATTGAAATTATTCAGGCCAAAGGTACATTTGTTACCTTTTTACCGCAAATTTCCAGGATCCTTTGGGGTCTTGACTCCAAAATAGAAGGCATGTATCTGCGATCTGCAAACAATGAAAAATAAATTCCTGACAGGCCACCAAATGCAAAGATTAAGCCTTTCTTTTGTTTCGTCTTACCATAAGTCTGCTTTCCAATGAATGTATTTGATTACCACTCTCCACTGTGACCTCTGTGGCCACTGAGAGGAGATACAAAGTGCGGCTTTAAGACAGTGACTATGTCGGCAGAACTACAGAGCAAATTAGCATCTGGTTATAATCTGAGCAACGGAGGAAGTGACCAGAACTGTGGATGCCACTGTGGGAAGCACAATGGAGCCTTAGAAAGATCTCTGTGACCAAAGGGCAGATGAAAGCTTCGCAGAGACCAAGAAAACAAAAGGAGATTTGAAAAATAATCATTCAGGAGAATCCTATTATGACGATTAGTCATTTTTGCGTAAATTCCATCCCTTGTTTCATCACTGAATATGAGGAATGACCCAAAGCAATATAAAAATAAACATTTTAAGTCTATTCTATTTTTTGTGCATGAGAAGACATCTGAAAATGATTTGCGATTCTCTGTCTGGGGTTTGTCCTCCAGAACCCTGTCACACAATGATATCTGCTGTATTCCACACTGCTGGTACAGAATTTACTGTAATACTCTTTCATCCTCTGGAGCCCTGCCACCACAGTAGAGAGCTTTGACTGCAAATGCTGCTTGTGAAATGGTGGATATTTCATAACATTTAAGGCCCCACTTTTAAATTAAGAAATATATATTTAGATTATGTTGGACTACACATAAGGTGTTTCTTCTGCGGTCTAAAGTATCAACATTAACCAGATTATTGAGCACGGTCCTCATTTATGTATGTAAGTAAAAATATCGTTGGATTTCTGACTTTTATTCGCCAGCCAAACGCGACAGGAATGCTGTTGATCACCCTGCACATGTGCCACTACAGCCAATTAGGAAAGAGCTAAGCTGGGTCCAGAAAACAGGACCCAAGTGGGGTCTGCCAAAACCAGTGGATAGTTCCCGCGTAGGTCCGGACAGCTGGTTGCATCTAGTCCGTCTGCCAAATGATGTTGACCTCCTGCTTGCCGCAGTCTCAAAACGGGATCGGAAGTGATAAACAGAGGAGTCAGACGGGCCGCATTTATAACCAAGACTTTGCTGGGTCCATTTTTCAAATCGCTAAACGGGGCGCGAAAGTTCAAGAAGGAGCTGGCAAGTGGGAACCACGCTGGTCCAAGCGTTCTCTGCCAGATGGTCTTGTTCTACATATTTGCAGATTCCTCGCTGACGTCACAGCTGTGAGGCTTCTTTCATTTCTCTAATAGAATAACAAGGGCTCTCTGAGCCAGTCAGCTTTCATTTTTCTAAGCACACATGTCATCATGTGACATGCTCCAGAGCCACTGAAACCTGATTCCTAGCAAAACGGAGCAGCAAGGCAATCTGGGTAATTTGAGCGCTCGCTGGAAATGGGCTGTTACGCAGAGGTCTGGATGTCACACAGCATGCCCGAGTGGCATGGAGCGGGGTTGTGGGGAAGGAGCACAGAGCTCAGCTTATGGAAATGAAGCCACAGCTTTGAAAGTGAGATTCCTAAGCCTGTTTTTTGGTCCCTGTTGGCACCGTGTGTCTTCATTAGAATACAATAGGGTCAGAGATATCTGTTGGCTCCTCTCCCCCATAGGTGCCTCCCTTGGCTCCACTTCCCGGGGAAAGTCTGCTTCTCTATTCATACGTCTTCGCTTTTCCCCCTTAGTTTTCTCCAACTTCTCCGTCGTGTCAAACTCCATTCCCACAAAATCCTGGACACGGTCTCTAACAAACAGCCCCATTTCTGTATGTTTTGTCTTATTTTTGCGGGTGCGAAATGTATATTCGTATTGTTATGCCTGTGGGTCATTCAGATTCAAAGGCCAACCCATTTAGACTAAATATTTATAAGAAGAGAAATGTGACTTCATGGCATTTGTATACACAGCTGTAGAAAGCTCGCTGCACATTCACTCTGCTGTGAACCAGAACTCCGTTCTAATGCTTGAGCTCTTCCAGCGTATCCAACACACAATGCGCTCTGCGGTTTGGTGGCTCCACACAACTTTCTCTTCTGACTCTTTCTCTGACGGGCTTGTGAGAACATGCCTTTGCCTCGCCAGAACTGGGGGGATTTTAAGGGATTTCGCTCTCCGCAAACACAAGGTTAGCCACCCCCAGCTGCCGGGCGATCAATATTTAATGTTTTCTTCGTTGACGTCCATTTTGCCAGACACGTCGGAGGGGTGGGAAGGCATGCCAGGTGGAGCCCTGATCTCGTCAGGCAACCTGTGGGAGGCCATGCATTCTCCCCCTCGTCTACACTGACCTCTTGAAAGAACAGCGGCCTTCCCAGAATGCTTTGCTGCTTTCATGTTCCCAGTGAGCAGGGAATCAAAGACAGGCAATGAATCCCAACTGTATCCAGCAAAAGTCTGTGACCACTACAGAGAAATAATGCGGTGTTGAGAATAACAGGCTGGCTGGCGGCCTCTTACAAAGGAAAATTACTTGCAGGGACGTCAATAATGATATTTTTAATAACTACATCTCAAATAAGAGAATGAATGCAAGGTGTGACCATGCTCTTGAAAAAGGAATGCTGCCTCATTGGCAACCCAAAGCCGATTGGTGCAGACAGAGCCCGTCTGTTTGACTTTAGCCAATGGTGCGACACTTCCTGTATGATCGTTTCTGGGGTAATGGCCACCATGGGCTAATTGCTTTGGGCAGTGGTTGGTCTGTTTTGACATCCACAGTGAAAATGAGCAGAAAATCTGTCTGTTCCATATCAATGAGTATTTTTACTACTGCTAATGTGACTTTGTTCCACAGCTGAGTGGGCTGGCACCTGCTGAATGGAAACTAGCCAATTACACACAGAGTGTCTCTAATTTTCTGATTCTATTAGCATGCCTCAGAGCATTCTAGTCTAATTGCAAACTACTTCGCCCGTTAGCTCCCTGATTAATCATTGCCCATCTGTAAGCCATCGGAAAACTTAGTGGAACGAATTTCTGCTCTTTTTTTTCTGAAAAAAAAAAAAAAAGAATGCTAGGAGCCTGGAGAGTCAAACTGGTTTGACTGTACTAGGCTAGAAATCCCCTTGGCTATTTTTTTAAAATCTGTACCTAAATGGGGTGTATAAAGGCAGGCTTATAAACAGAAGCCGACTTGCACACGTCTAATTTAGCCAAACCACGTTACCCTTTGCATGCGTTGACAAAAAGGAAAAACAAAGTGAAAATGAACTTTAGGTTATAAGAGTTATTCGTGTACCTCCAGCACCGAAACCTGGATGAAGTTGTCCCCCAGTCTGTCATGGGTTTAACGTGTCATGCCTCCGTCACAGTAGAATAAACGCATTTTTTCCCCCAGCCCCTTGTCAATGACGAGGTCGCTGGTTCCAGTTGTGTGACGTTAAACACAATATTCTACTCATTTTCCCTAATGACAAGATATAAATTAAAGGAAAATGTAATGAATATAGTGCCGGGATGCAATGATGATAAATAACCCTGAAGGTTGCAAATTCAATATGGGGCCCCTGATTTAGCTATAATATGCATGCTTTATAATAGGTTATCGACTCCTTTGAGGTTCACGGAGGCCATCGCTTCTTAGTTTTGCCCCCGCGCGGCACGAGTTTATTTCAAGTGTCCTGGGTCCAGTCACCCTAAGCCTCTCCATCAATAACTAATCTTTACACCTTTATCTCCTTTGAAACTCTGAACAAAGAGAACCAGGCCCATTTTTCTGCCATTAATTATTCCAGGATCATACAACATTTTCCCATGGAAATCGATGCAGGTGATATCCACTGGCCGTGAAATGCACTGCCCAGCGAACTCACCCCATTAGACATATCGATTCCCCTAGTTACCGGAGTGCTCGTTTGGGTTTGGTACTTGCAAGCATCAGACCTTGAATTTAAATTACTAAGATAAACTTTTAAAATCAGAGCGTATAGCCATGATAGGGTGGTGGGGGGCTGGTGATTTGGAATTTTCTTATAAACGTACAATGTGGAATAGCAACGCGGGATGCAGCCTTTCGCATTCAATACCAAATTTGAAAGCACAGGTTTCTTGCTTAATTATAATCCAAAGTAAATAAAAAGCCCTGCTTTATAAATGGAGAAAGTGGGAGGAGCTTGAGCTGCGTTGCCCTGGATGCAAGCATCCTCAGCCACTGAGAGACGTCTCAATTAAGAAGTGACAAGCCACAATGGCCCGCATGTGCCCTCCCATCCATGTCCCCTGTCAGGGGGAACAAACGTCTGCATTTAGGGCTCGGACAGCTGGCAGTGATGCGTGATGCTGGAAGCGGGCAGCGGCCTCCGTGGCAGCCCGATTTGGCAGAGGCGCTGCGGCCTAGCATTTCTCGCCTCCCCCAGTTCTGAAGTATTTCACATATCTTTTCCTCTTTTGTTCCTAGAAGCCTGTGTAAGTGCACGCCGTACATTTCTCTCTAACCCCGACAGAAGTCACTTTTGCACTCAAATCTCCTCGTAAATCCGTGTAAATATTGTCTGTGAATGTTGGCTTGCGGTATCCGTGAACGTTGTCTGTTGTGTTAGTCATCGTTTTTGATGTCTAACGTCATACTGATTATCTAAGGCGATGTTGATGTCTGCCTGCTATTAATGTTATGGATGCTGTTGAGTTGAGTTTACCTACCATGCTGTACAGAAAGCAAATCGCTTTCTGTACAGGTCGCCTCCGATTCTGAAAGATCATTGCAAATCAGCCGTCAAATCTGCATACACACAAGTCTTTACCCGATGAATTCTGAACCCTGGAATCTGATTGAACACAGCCCCTCTTTTTCTGTCTCTGTCCTTATTTTCCTACCAAGTGATGCGAGTGATGCAGCACAGTCATATGTTCTGCCCTGCCTGTCTTCAGTCTCCCCACATTGCGTTAGTTAACCTGAAAGTGTTAAGATTTCTCTTCATTCATTTTTAATATTGCCTATTAGGATACTTGCTTGGGTAACACTTTACTTGAGGGGACACAAATACTTAGCAGTAACTCCTGAAGTACAAGTCATGAGCAAATACAGTCACTACTTAAGATTAAAGACGCGTCACGATTCATTAATTATGAATAAACCTGAAATCGGTATTTCATTTGTTATTCATGACTCGTTCCTTCGATAGTTCCTTCAGTAGTCCACTAAAATTTACAGAATTAACAAATATAGTAACAAATATAGTAACTGCTTGGGATAAATGATGTGTCATAATTCATTAACGGTATTATACGTGTTATTCATTATTTGTTCTTACAGTACTTCCTTCAGATACAGTAACAAATATAGTCCTTGCCTGAGATAAAAGATGCGTGACAGGTCATTAATGATGAACAAACATGAGATCATTTTGTAACTCAGACTTAGTTTGTGATTAATTGATACATAAGTATTAGCATAATACTACATTATTTGTGTCCCCTTAAGTAAAGCGTTACCCAGGCTTGGATACTTGCGATGGATGCATCCTTAAATGGAAATCTAAAGCCAAAGGAAATTAGGCTGCAAAACAAAAAAGAAAACTTTATTCAGCATTACGAAACCTAGTAATTAGATGTTACAGCGCCTGAAGACTGCGATGCACATTTATTTATTTGAATAAAAAATGTGTGTAAGAAGCTAGACTTGGCACATTGCCTTTGGTCAAAATCCTGCATTCTGCTGATCATAGCTGCTGCTAATGACACGGATATTAGCTCTGAATACGCCGTTTCTCTTTTAGCGTGCTTTGTATACTGGAGACGTAGTGTTTTTATTTAATTTCACTTTATTTTAGCCATCTCTAAGAAGTGGACAGACACTGGTGAAAGCGGACATCAGCAAGCTGTCTTAAAGGGGTCTCTCATTTGGGTGATATGGAGGGCTTTATTCTGAGATATTTATGAATGGGTATAGCTGAAGAACAGGCCAACATTCACGTTTCAATGAAATCCACTCTTCCTGGAGGTGGCTGACAGCGAGCGTGTCCCTTTATGAAGCTGGTGGGTCTGTCGGCAGGACACCTCGGTGGGGGGCGGGGGGTTCAGGCCTGGGTGAGGGGGCCTGGAGTCGCCCCAGGTGAACTGGGTTCCCATTGCCTGGCGTGACCCCTTTTCCCCTCGCGTGCACACGGCATGCCGGCCCCGCTCTGTCTGGGCCGGGCGCCACCCTGGCGGCCCTCGAAGCGCCAAACGCCCGGCTTCGGCGCCGGGTCCCCGGGGCCCGTGGCCAGCGGCCCGGTCCGGCTCCCAGGGTGCCACATTACGCTGATCTTGTTTTTTCGTCCAGACAAAGACCTCATCAGCTCCCGAGCTCCTTTTGATTTGAGATCCTCCGTTTGATTCGTCTGACCCATGTGCTTCCCTTCATTACAGCCTCTCGCCTCCCTGAGCGTCCACTGGCCTCCTGATGCCTCCAGCAGACTGTCCTCTCTCTCTCCACAGCCTTCCCAGACACACAGCTCATTTGGCGCGACTTCATTAACCTTTATTGCTCACATGCATCAGGACATGCCTGCTGTACCCGACAGATTAACCAACCAGTTTACATTCTCAGATTACACGCGTGGCAGCCATGACAGTCGTAACCAAGACAGCACTGACTAATATGTGCTATTAGTATACTGGGGTGATGAAACTGGTACAGATCTATAAGAAGGAAGTGGACAGGTGACCCAGGAGATCTTTAATTTAACACTCTAAATAAAGAGAAATGTCATGAATACAGAGTCTGGCTGTTGTGGGACATCATATATAAATTGATGTGTAAAATTTAGAAGATAACTGCTGTGAGCTGAACTGGAAATAAAAATCGGCCCTGGACTTTTGGGTACCCCATGAACCCATGGTCATATATCTTGCCGACCGGGGGTGGTCCACACGATACATGTTGCCAACCCACATACCCATCAACCCATCAGAAAAATGCCCGGTATGCCAGATGGCCTAATCCAGCCCTGACCTCCAGCCCAAAATTGTGCTATGAAACCTGAAAGAATCTTAATAAAACATACAGGACTCACATTAAATATTATCAATACTCACAGAGTCACTCCTTGTCATGTGCAGATAGTAATTTTTGATTGTTTCTAAATAAGTAATCAAAGAAACTACATGAGAAAAAATCTTTTTATTTTCTGGTTTCACATTGTTTCCCTTCTGGGGAAAACCTGCACCATCCATGGAGCGATTTGCGGATGCCGATACATACATTTTTATTTAAATTTCACCCCCTCCGTCGGTTGTGAGGGCCGCCTGGGGGGGGGCAGGCGCCCGGCGTATCCGCCGACCCTGAGTCGATCATTAACTCGGCTCGTTCGCGCAGCCAATTTGCTCCTGAAACGGAGTTTAATATTTATACGGCCGGATGAGGAGGGCAAGGGGGGTGGGAATCAAAGGCGAGGGGATAAAAGGGGGCCGTCGGATCGGAATGAGGTAGGAGTGGTCCCCGGCCAAGAGGTCACCGCAGAGCTGTGCTAGCTGAGGCCGCCGTGGGCACTGAACCGAGACTAAGTTCGGTGGAGCCTGGCCATGAGCTGGAACCGGGCCAAGGGCGTCTGTGCTGGCCGGGCGGGCGGGCGGCATCAAGCCCCCTCCCCTTTTATTGAGAGCTCTAACATTTTCATTAGGGCCGCTCAGCGAGGGGGTCAAAGATTCCACCGGGCTACGTGGGTGCCATTACTCCACCTCATCCACGCCCCTCCCCCCCCACAGAACCA
>JAODKL010000118.1:26984726-26995056 GCA_026780765.1 Petrocephalus schoutedeni
GGGGGGTGGGGCCAGGGCTTGGCTGCCTGGGCTGATGGGGCCGAGTGGGGCGCGGGGCTGTGCCGAAACGACAATGATCCTACAATAAATGAAAATCTCCCAGCAAAGAGACCCGATTTGATCCCCTTCAGAGGACGGCGATAAAGAAAAAAAAACACTGCCACCCCCATCAGCTATAAATGTGAATGAAACAGCCTCCAGGGATTCGTTAATGGGGAACGAGACGAAATTTGGCCACTGTTATCTGCCTCACACTGTGGAGAGCCTCTTTGTGGGCGCGTCTTCTAGCGGGAATAAGCCTCCTTCGCTAGTATTTACTTTTGTGTCGCTTGTCACACAGCGACGCGCCTCCCCCGGAGGGTTAAGGGGGGGCGACGAGGCCCCGGCAGGGGTCAGCCGAGGGCCGGCCAGCGCCCCGCCCGTGCATGCGCCGCCTTCCCCGGCCTGCACGCGGCAATCAGAGCCAGGTTCTGCTCCAGATAACCCGCGCGGCCTGTCAGCTAGCGAGAGACGCTTGGCTGTATCCTCAGGGCGGTATCACTGCCACGCAGGCTGCTGCCGTCTCTGCTCCGCGACTCCTCTTTGACAACAAAAGACAAACGAGGGAAAAAAAAAAAATCTGTCTCATTAGCTCGCCGACATAGATGTTTAGATGCAAAGTTGAGAAGCGATTTAAGCTGCATCACTTGCATCTTTCACTCAGATTTGCCTCCACCTTTGTACCAGTCGAGGACCCTGCCTACATACCTGGGCAAATCTCCAGCCAGAGCTGGGTCAGACAGTGCCAGGCCCTTCGGTACGAGGAGCATTCCAGAAAAAAGATTTGGGGTACGGGGGGGCTGCGTGTCTCCCTCTTTCCGGAGCTTGAGTTTTCTCCTGTCTCTATTTTGGTTGCTGTGCTGCGTCCCTTTCAAACCGCCACCTCCGTCGTTCCCTCGTTTCCTCCGTCTAATTCTTCTTCTTCTGATTCTCCTGCATCAGTTTAAAGTTCTTAGTTTAATCCTGTTTTTGCAATTTATCCCTACATCGATCATCAATAAATACAGTTTTAGTGTGGCTTCCTGAAGCAAAATGAGCTTTTAATTTTTACGAATATGTAGACACTTTATTATATCAAATTATATCATTATATATATAATAATTATATCAAAATATATTTAAAAATGTTTATTGATTTATATCTTTGGCTAAAGAAACAAAAAATGCCCTTCACACTGCAGAAATATATTTTTCCAGTTCAATTTTTACTAAATTATTGGTTCATTGCTTTATTTATTCAATACTTACAAAAATGACAATTTTCATAGCTATTCTGCCATAGCTATGCTGCCTACCCTGGCTTTAATGCTCGCGATGGGTTCCATACTAAGCAGGGTCCAGTTTGTTTGGTCACGTTGTTACATCCTTAACCATCATGCTGCATGTTACCCCGAGGCGTTATTAATTATTCACTAATTAGTGTCCTGATGCTCATGCAATATATATTATTTTGAATATGTTTGTAAAAGCCTCTTTCAGGTTTTCACTTAATAAATTTTAAATATATTTATTTTGTTTAGTTTTACTACCTTCTTTTATTGCGCTGTTTAAATATTCACCCAGTCCCGCTTAACATCTTCAGGTCTTTGTTTCAGTCGTATTCGGAGAACTTTTAAACACCAAAGTGTGTAATTCCACGATGAGTCTTGGCTGCCTACTGCCCACTGGTGGCTGTGCGGATGAATGACGGGCCGACATGGCGCTATGCTGACAGGGCTCCGGTTGGGTGGGGAGACAGGGGGGGGGCAGCTCCCAGCCGCCGTGTCACAGCTTAGCCTGGATCATCGCCGCATCTCGGGCCCTCGTCCAGTTCCACGCGGAGTCGCCGAAGGAGAATGTCCAGTAAATTCACTGCAGGCTGCCCCGGCAAGGCTGCATCCCTCGTGTCAGAATCCTGTACCCATAATTCACTGCAGCCGAGAGGGTCTTAGCAGTGGCAGCTTTATATTCCTCCTTCCTAGCATAATATTTTATAGTTTATGTATTTTTATTCACCTTGCCATAATTTGCACTTTGGGGATAGAGCATATATTTTGGGGGTCACCGGCAGACCTATAACCCACTTAATGTTCTAAATCTTGCAAAATGAAATATCTCTTTATTTGCAACATGCTCCCAACATTTGCTTTGCTTCATCTTCGGTCATTACACACTGGCCTTATGGAATAACTCACAAGTAGCCATGGGGCTGCTAGGTGCTTTATGCCAGCAGCCTAAGACCAGGCCTCACACTCAACAAAAAGATGGGCCTGACTGCACCCCGCAGACAGGGTCAGCGCTCAGAAAGGTCACCTGACCCTGGGCCACGCTGTTAAGTGTTCTTTTGTCCATCCATCCTCATCATGTCCATGCCATCAATCTAACCAAAGACATCAAACACCTCTCCCACAATGTCTGCTGTCTGTTTCCACATATCTGTATTTGTGAATGTCACAAACTGGCTTTCGTTGCTTACCCTGTTAACCCATCCATCCTCTTATCCGACTTTGGGTTGGGGGGGGGACGGGGGGTGGAGCCGATCCCTGGATGTCTTTGGCCCAGGGGTGGGAAGTCTTATTCAGAAAGGGCCGTTGTGTGTGCAGGTTTTCGCTGCAACTCCCTAATTAGGTTACTTATTTGAGGATTAATTGGCTGACGAGTTCTCATACCTGGGTTTGAACAGCTGATCTAAAGGTTATCCCAAAGAACCTGAATACACACCGGTGCAGGGGATACAGGCAAACTCCACGCACAAAGAACAGAAGTGCAATTTGAACCCATCACCCTGGAGGTGCAAGGCAACAGCAGTACCAAGCCACCTGAATTCTAGGGTATCAGCATGTATGTGTGAACAAGCAACCTCAATAGAATCTATGGCGTACAGAGTGAAGAATAGTAATAATTTGCTATTGGTCAGGAGTTTTTGATGCTCGTGGTTAATGGAGTTCTCACTCTGCTGTTCCCATTAGCCCACACGGTTTGGCGACCTGCTGGGGCAGTGACGCCAGCCAGCCCCCGATCCACGCCACCGGCATGGTCCGTGCAAGCCCGGCCTCTCTGCTTCACACGCTGCATCAGAAAGGCCTCGCTTGCGTTGAGCAGTGTTGGCCCATGATAGATGTAGCCGTGCAAGTCCGAGAGCAGCGAGTCCGTAGCAAACACTAGCCACAGCTACCCACAAGGGCGCTTCCTTGTCAGTCATATCGTTATGGAGGGAGAGCAAGTTCATGAAGTTGCTTAGCCAACAGCAGCACAACAGAGGAAACAAATCACTGACAGAAAAGGTCAGTTGTTGTTGTACAGATATACATACACTGTGAGAAAATAAAGAATTCCAGTTTGTACCTTAGCTTGTCATTGGGGCTGTACCCTCAAGGGGTGGCCAATTGTACCCTACAGCTGTAGGTAAATGTAGGCCTACCTATTCAGTACAGAAAGGTACTCTGAGCAACATCCCCAAAGTACAAACAACACTAAAGTACCACCAATAGTAAAAGAGTGTTCCTCATAGTCAATTTCTGTACCTTAAAAGGTACAATTACCTACAGCTGTAGGGTACAATCGGTAGATCCTTGAGGGTACAGCCCCAGTGACAAGCAAAGGTACAAACTGGAATTCGTTTTTTATGACAGTGTACTTAAATGCAACATCCATCCATCAATCGATCTATCTGTCCATCTTCAAACCTTGTATTGGGTACAGGGTTGGGGGGCTACAGCTTATCCCAGAGAGCACAGGGCAGGTGACCTGTCTGCAGGGTGCCAGCCCATGACAGAACACACACACACACACACACACGCACACACACAATAACCGAATGAGAGATGCAAGTTGTTTTAATGCACGTTTTACTATTGATTACACTCCTGTTTGTAGTATTTGTGGTATTTGGGGTTGTATTATGGGACCATTTGCCTGTATCTGTGCAGCAATTGTTGAATGACAGTGGCAGAGACCTACAGCACTGCACCTCCATCTCGCCACGGCATTAAGGCCGGCTTCTGATGGCCCGGACGGGGCCGTGTGACGAAGCTGACAGCGTGAAACTCCGAAGCATGCGAGGGATAGCTAACATATGTTTCTGATCCTTCATCTGGTGCCTGACTCCTGCATTGAGGTCGGCACCCCCCCCCCCCCGCCCCCTTCGCCTGCAGGAGGAGGCCCGCCCGCGGCCTTCAGTCACGCAGGCGCACGCGGGACGGCCCTGGCAAGCAATCCCGTAATTAGGAGAAGGGCTAAGCCTTCACTTATCGAGTGCCGAATACACCAAGTGCATTGTTATGAGACAGGGTCATTTCTGCTGGGGGAGGGGGGGTCCATCTGTCCAGTGTTAAGCCCTGACACACACAGAGCCATTACCCCAAACACGCCAGCTTGTCAGGACATATATAAATATATCTCTCAAATAACATTACTTACGTGTTGTTATTATTATTGTTATTATTGTTGTTGTTGTTATTCTCTCTTAATGATAATCATAGTCATAATGTATCAGCACACACCCATTTAAAGCGCCTTGGGACAACTCTGTTGTGAAAGGCACTATATACAAATAAATGTAATTGAATATTATTATTAGTATTAGCTGTGATCTTTAAACCTTTAAATTGGGATTGAAGCGTACGGAGTTTACACTTTCTAATTTGCCTCGGGAAGCTGCCCCCACTGCGACGAGCCGGCCTCCCATCCTAGACGTAGCCTGTCCGTGTGCCGCATTCGCCCCCGATGACCCCAAGCAGGATAAGTGGCTGGAAGGCATGCCCACCTCTGAGCTAATTACTCCTGTAACGCGGTAACTTCCTCTCTTTTACGGGGTTCTGCAGCTGACATTCAAAGCACCAGGCACCCTGGAAGCCAACATCAGGTTTTGGCCTGGGCGATCTCAGCGTGACGAGAGGAACCCACCCCATCATTTTGCCTGCGCAACACGCTCGGCGCTAAGGGACGGCGGGCAGACGCAGACAGCGCAGGCAGTCAGCCATCTGCTGCAGGTTACAGCCCCTGAAGTGCAGCAGTCGTGTGGGAGAAATTCATTTACCAACTATTCCGGTGTGTCCCGGGCTCTCAAACACCGGCCAGCTGCTGTGGGGTCTCGCCTGGTTTTTTTGTTTGTTTGTTTGTTCAAGAGTGTGTCTCTAATTATCTGTTCTTAAAAATTGATTTATTCATGCTCTACTTTTCCCCACTTTTTAAAAAAACTATATAATATAAACAATATAAACGGTTCCATAAAAGTTATAGGTTCCATAAAAGCTCAAGGAGGGAAAGAATCGGCAACCCAACCCCCACAAGCCAGAACCACAAAGGAGAAAATATTTTTGAAGACCACCTGTTGTCTATTATTTTGACGTACTACTTACTCATAAATCATAACACTGGGTAATTAATCAAACTGTCAAAATGTGGGGCGAAGGTCACCCGGTGGGGTCGGAGGTCACTGCCGGGCTGACAGGGGTCGGAGTCGCACCGCATTCCTCATTATCAAGTTGGGGCGAGAGAGGACCCGAGCAAACAAAAGCGAAAGCAGATGGGGTTAGGGTGGTTGGGAAGAAGAAGAAAAGGGAACAGGCGAGGGAGGCTGTCAGCTGCCTGCAAATGAAGACAAGGGATCGGGAGCGCAGGCGGAAGAGTGAGGGCAAAATAAAGTGTCAGATAAAAAGAATAAAGAAGTACTTTGGGGACTGGCAAAAAAAAAAAAAAAAAAGTATAAGACCCCCAACTCATTCACCCCCAACTCTACCCCCCCAAAGAAATGTTAGGAATAAGCCCGGGGCAAATATGGTCACCAAAATGTCCCCTGGCCCAGGCATAACAAAGCACCATCACTTCAAACTTCAAACCTATCACTTAGAAATGATGTAGGGAAATATGAATTAAACAAAGACAAATAACAACGCCCACCGAGAGGCAATAACGACGAGATGCGCGCAGACGGCATTTTACGCTAAATTATTCCACTAACGAACATGACGCGCGCCGATCTTGTGCTTCGGACCAGGACGTTTTAAAAATCCTCCTGAAGCATCATAAAGCATCATAACATATCGTAATGATTAATTTTCGGTGTTCATTATGATTTACGTAAGCTGGACGAACACTCACACTGACATGTCGGCCGAGACGGAAATAACACGTAACTTCGTCTCTCTGTGGAATGTTTTTATCACTTGGGAGAATTACAGCATGCGAGAGACGTCAGATCAGGGGAGAGGCGAAGTTTTGTGATATGGGGCTAAAAAGAGGAAGAAAGGAAAAATAATAATAATCATAAAACAAAGAAAATAAAAACTGCAAGCGCATAGCCTGTAATAAATGCCTGGCAGGTGATAGCATAACATATATTACATCAAAACGTCGGCCCTGCGTCAGACCCACAATGCTGTGCAAAATTACCTGTCAGCTTCCCCTCAGAATCTTCGTTAATCTCATTTCCAGCGTTCGCGCATTTATCATACACATACATCAGTGTCAGCTCTCCAGTTACTACCAGGCAGCACTTGGGAGAAAATGTAATTAAAATGTTTCGGCACAGGGTGGTGGTGCCACATCTCCTTTAAGTGGCCGGGGTGGGGGCGTGGAGGCGGGGGGGGGGGGGGGGGGGGGGGGGGGTGACAGTGCTTCTCAGGCATGGATCTCAAACCTAGTGTCACCTTTCGCTGGTCTTACATGCGTTCTGATGGTCACTGATTAGTAGTGGTTGATGTTGGTGATTACAGTGTTAAAGGTTATATGTATTATATATATTAAATAATAACCCCAATTGTACATTGATGAGTGTGAGACTGGTGTGCATGCTTAAGTTTTTGTAACTTGCAACTTCTTGCATGTAATGACAAAAATCCTCCAGTCATTTGTGGAAATGGAACACGAGCCTCACGGAAAACATCCAAACCCAGAAGGAGACTAGTAGCACGGAGAAGACGAAGGGGTTAAAATCCCAAAATGTTCCCCCCAGAATTTTCCTTTTCAGACCCTTGATGACAACAGTTGAAGGTAAGGAGTCACCAGCGGGTGCGGACAGGGGTAGGAATTATGACACCGGTCAGATCATTTTATAATGAGCGTGCGGGAGAGCAGACGCCGGGACTCTGTCAGCTACGCTGCGTCTCCCTCCGCCGCCGCCGCCGCTCAGAGTTTTTCTCCTGCTGCGATGTTACAGCTCGGCTGACCCTAACTTGACCCTCGCTGTCCAGTCTCCCAAACTTGTCCTTTTGAACTGCACCTGAGGAGACAGCGCTCACGGGCGCCTGTGTATAAGACAGCCCGGCGAATTAATAATGTATCCAGGCTAGCTGGGCTTGCCCAGGAAGACAACAGGAAGACGCTCAGCTCCGAGAGGGAAGAAAGGAAGCCTCGGCTCCCTAACGCTTAGCTTGTGTTCATCTTGGTCTCTTTCACTGGATGAATTCTGTAGCCGCATTCGGTTCAGTTGAATTTAATTTGTACATGGTTGGCCCAGAATGCTTCACTTACTGGCATCGGAGTTCAGGGTGACAACAGTGTAGAGGTAAGGTAAATACACGCTAGAAAACAACGAAGGAATGATGCAAATCACTAAAGTCTAATATAAAAGAAAGAAAAAACACGCAGAGTATAGGATGATAAACTGGGGGAATATCATTGTGTCAGGTGTTAGCTAGGTATTTAAAAGCTACAGTAGACATTCCCTAAACTTCAAAATGGTCTGTTCGGCACATAAATCACCCCCATAAGACTATATGACGCTCAATAACACAACTACCATCGCATTTAACGGCTCTTATTTCGGAGCCATTTTGTTGACGTTAATTGGCCTTCGCTTGATGCTATGAATTATGTATGAAGCGAAATGGGCTGGAGTTGCGTGATCTTGCCGCCTCACAAGCGGCGTCTTAAAAACCCCAGTGAGGAGAGAAGATGAAGCATTAATCTGTCGGCTTTTAGAGGCCCAGAGGTACGATTGGTCACCTGAGGAGAACGTGAGACCGGGGTGTTGGAAAAACGACGTGCCGTAAACTCCTCCAGCGCTGTGTTGTGCTTCCCGATGTCCCACTTTTTGCAGTTTCTTAATTTTCTCATTTTATATCATTTAAATTGGCCTTTCGCATAAAACAGAGAGACATGAAACAAAGTACTGGGTGTATATAGTCCAATAAAAGTACATGGTGAATATTAATGTATACATTTTGAGTATGCATACATATTATACAGCATATGGTAATGTATTGTAAGATATGTTCCAGGCAGTAAAGTAAACAGTGAAAGATGTGAAAGAGGGATGGGAGGAAGAGATGGATTATGGGAATACTGCTCTCAACAAAAACCTTTGAAGGAACGAAAGCAAAATATGGTCATTTCAGTATGAGGGAAAAAAACTGGAAAAAATAGTGGTGCTTATGGTCATAATGTATATTATAATTATTTATTTATAATTAAGGATATAATTTTTGTGTATCTTTTTAATAGACCCATCATCATTTACAAGCAGGCCATTTTCAGAGCTTACTTTGAGACTCTTATTTCCGTCTTCACTAAGCTGGGCCTCCAACTGGCAGATTCAAAGGAACAACCAGATGTGGGCTGGACTAGACAATGGAACTGCACAATTCGCATATACAGCATCTCATCCATCCACCCACCCATTCACCCTCATTTCTTAACTACTTATCCAGCAGAAAATCCTGGTGAGCCAGGAGTCTGTCCCAGGAAACTGAGGTGCACCAAGATGGTGTCACTGCTATTAAACGCACATCTCTATACTTTTTTATACAGACTTGTTTCTATTATTCCTTAACTGTGACCCAGTTCCAATTGTTAATTTATAAGGCACGATTACGCTCGTTACTTTTTTATCATTGTTCTGGGGCAGACAGTTTGATCTCAGCCCCGAATGTGTAGAATTAGATCATAGGGTGTCCAGCAGGAGCATCTAAAAAGGAAGAAGGCGGCTTCGGCGGCGGTGACCCGGCTTTGAGCGTCACTTCATTAGGCAGAAAATGGACTCTCACGGATGCTTGTTAAAATCTCGAGCCGGGCTCCCCCGCTAATGCGAGAGATCCATTTGTGGCCGTTTATGGCTGACGGCGGCGGAAGATTAATTTTTCTGTGTCAAACAGCATCCAGCCTCGTCCTTTTCACTCCACCTTCTCTCTTTGCCACAGAAGTCGTAATGAACTATGTCTTTTGTTGTAGCAGTGTGGTTAGAGAAAACGGGAGGGCTTCAGATTTACAAAATGCAGATTTCTAACCTCTTCCTAACCGAAACACAGTTTCAAAAAAAAAAAACTATATAATATATAGTACATACATTGTTATTAATTCAATGAAAGAACTGGACCATTATGAATGCCTATTATCTTTTCAGCTACACCTCTTCAGCTGCAGCATTTTTAAAAAGAAAATAAAAAGAAAAGATTTTCTTTAAGTAACAAACTGGCTGAATATGAACTGAACTTGAGTCATAACACAAAGCTTATTCAGGGAGGTGTGCACATACACAGGGGTATAAAAACATAAATAAATATTTTCAAACACAATGGTAATTTCCTTTTTTTTTGTTTAAGTTCATAGGTGTAATGACGGCGACACCATGGGACTCTAGGGCTTAAAGTTAAAAATAAAGATGCTTTACAAAACAAAACAGAAACGAAAGAAAAAAAAAGTGGGATGGAGCAAGGTGCATTCTGGGTAAGGCGTCTCATTAAATCCGCCCGGATTGTCTAATCGTTCTGAGCAGACCTCGCTGAGACTTTTATATCATCCTCGTCGCAATTAGCCAAACAAAAGAGATGGACCGTCCGGGTGTTTGCTGAGGAGTGGGGCGGGGGGGGGGCGGGGGTGAGGGTTGGTCAACCAGGGGTAAAAAAAAAAAAATTAAATTACATTCCGGCATCGGCCAGATGTCACATGGGGTGGGCTGTGTGTGTTCATTTCATCAGCACCTTTGTGTCAGACCTGTCTGTTTGCTGCGCTACATCGACGCGTTCTGAAGGTCCATTCAGACGGGGGTCCTTTCACAAAGTAGTGAAGCAGCCCTTAAGCCCACTTAACTACCATTTTCACACACTCCCCCGGCTCTCCTTTTTGTCCGCTCCTCCATTACATCAAACGGGCGCCCAGAGCGTGGGGAGAAGCTGCCGCGCACCACAGAATGGGCCCATCGCAAATATTAATCTGAAAAGGTGTTGGAGTGCAGAGTCTGCTTTTGTTTATAAGGACAACTCGGGTCCTTTTTTTTCCCCCTTGTTTTTTCTTTTTTTTTTGTGGGATGGTCCGTTAGCCTCAATGAGCTTGGTTTTCAAGTTTCTGGACGGGTGGGGAGTGTGGGGGGGAG
>JAODKL010000118.1:27001483-27018520 GCA_026780765.1 Petrocephalus schoutedeni
AATACGCTTAGCTTAAGAACAAAGCAGTGAGCAGGAATACACTTAGCTTAAGAACAAAGTAGTGAGCAGGAATACGCCTATCTTATGAATGCAATAGTGAGCAGGAATACGCCTACGCCTAGGAATACGCCTTACATATTGCATGGATTTTATCTAGAAGTCAGCTGCAAAGGATGAGAGGGGGTGGGACATGCAGGACGTTTAAACTAGCGCAGGTCCCCCTCTGTGCTCTTTTGGGCTTCATTACATGTATTTATTTAATGCCGATCTTGAAATCTTCTCATTTGTTAGCTATCACTGGCCCAGCTTTGATCCTCCTAGTCTGGCAGCCGTGTTTGCACCCGGCGTTCTGGGTGGTCTCCTGCCGGGGCCTCCCTCATCACTGTCCCTTTCCTCTTTGTTGCTGGCCCGGCGATTTGCATCAGCTGCCGCCTTACGGAGCATTTGATGACTTCATTGTCTCGCCTCCGGTTGCCCGAGTTAGTGAATTTCGTGGCTACCTCACATACGCATGAAAAACAGTTCCTAACAGGATTACTATATTGAATTTATAATGTTAGTTTATTATTCATTATCTTAGTGCCTTCAGCATAGGCTCCGTACCCCCAGTCGCCATGAATAGCACAAGTGGTTACACAAGATGGATGGATGGATGTGAAACGGTGTCAGTTAGGGGCTCATGTTGACGTTGGGGATGAGAAAAAACCTAGGACGTATCACTCTGCTGAAGGACACGCGGCAACCATCCTCTTAATTAGCTGAACATGAGGAGCTCTCTAGTGGATTGATAAAATATATATATTTTTAAATTTAGATGAACCTTTTCAAATCCAGGGTTCAATTCTAGGTGAATCAAGAATGAGTCAGACATAGCTAAACTTTCTGTAATTTCACTGGGGCTGTTACTGCCCTGCACCAAGTAATCACAGGACCTGACACTTGCTAAGCTGAACGAGTCGATGTCTTGCAGGCACATTCACGTACCTACAGTGTGTAACTGAGGTCTCATTCTAATGAAAGACGGTACAAGCCTCAAATGTCCAGAACATGGAATTTAGATACCATTTATCTATTTGTGATTCAATCAGAATCACACCCAGAGACAATAAGCTATAATATAAGACATCATAATAAGATATGATGGACTCAAAGCTACAATCTATAGTTATTTCACCTTATTATTGACAGGCCATTATGATACAATTAAGATATTACTGTTTTACTGTGATTTCCAGCTTTAAGTATTTATTAGGGCACCGCAAAACATGTGTCTTTCGAATAGTTAATTAGATAATTATGATGTATTCATTTATTTAGGTAGCCCATATTGTGAAGACTGATGTCTGAGCAAGAGACACGGTCATACGCAGAAGATGTAGCATAAACCTGAGCTCTGGAATTCTGGGTAGTAAGAAAGCAGCTCATTTTCCTGGGATTAACTGCTTTGCATGTGTGCCATCATGAGCTCTGCGGCTAACCGCTAATGTCTTCTGTGATTCCAGGAGGCGCTCTCTCTCTGCTGAGCATGTGGGAGTCGGTGGCCATGTCTGGGGATATGTTCCTAGCACCTCTAGGACATGACAAGCGTCTGATAACAGGCGCAGCGGCCCTGTAGCCAAGGAGATGTAAACAAGACTGAGGTCGCTTGCAGTTTCATCATTCAGCCTCATTGCATAAATGAAGTGGAAAGTCGGGCAGGGCCCTCTGCCACGCGGCCGAGGCCGCTAAGCGCCGGCGTTTGTCCTCGGGCAAGAAGAGGAGACAGAATGTGTTTATCAAGAATGAAATCACCGCGATTTATAGCTGGAATGATCAGCGACATGAGAAGCAAACGTCACAGCCTCCCCGCTCGGCTCGCGTCAGTGAGACCGGGGCAATACGCCTCATTTTTGAGGTATTACTCGAGGGGCAACCTTCACAGTATGCCATAAATCACGGCCTTGAGTAATTCCCAAAATCCGGCATCTTGACAGATAGAGGAAGCAGTTCACCGAGACAGTTGCTGACAACTGTGTGCTGTGACTGTAATGAAGAATGTCTCCTGCGCCACAGACCTCTGTCACGGGCCTGCTGGCTTGAATGAGGAACCTGCAGACATGTTGGAGCCTGTGTAACAACTATAGGTAGAGCAGTGAGAGAAAGATGATTGGGCTAGAGATGCTGGTAAGCTAAACTGCTAGATATGCAGCCATGAGAGAGGCGCTGAATCTGTATCTCTTCACACACTTAGCTGGATAGACGTGTAAATGGGTGAAAGCTGTAAAAGTCACTTCAGTTAAAGTGATCGGCATAAGTGCTTTTGCTGCGTAACCGCGCCCTGGTGTCCCAGGCTCTGACCTCACAGCTTCTTGGGCAGGTTGTACATTTTTTATTATCTTTTTTGATTGGTATAGACGAAACGTAGACAGCCGTTCTGCTTCCAGCCAGCTCCATCTCTCTCTTCATGACTCCATACTTACTGTTAGGCGGCAGCAACATGGTAGGAATGCGAGAACAGAGGAGAAGCTTAGCGCTATTCTCCCGTTTCCCCTCGTCTTCAGCACCACGCCTACCTCGATGTCTGGACCCTGGCCAAGACCATCCAAAGGGTCAATTCCTGAGTCCCGTCAAACTCAGTACCCATAGCAGCTAATTGCACCAGGAAAGCAGCAGATAACTGAGGCACCCTGGTGTCCTCTGCGTAGTCTGTGCTGTCGGTAGCTGTGTAGTCTATGCCGTAGCATGATCCCCTGTAGCTACGTTTCTGAGGAGGTGTGCATCGGGCTTCACAGCTACTGATGCCATAGATTCCATGCAGAATTATAAATCAGCACGAAGTCTGCAACGATGGATTCACTGTATTCTTGACTTGATATCTGTAGATACAACTCCCAGGAGTGGTAGTGGTTACAGTATGGATAAGGAACTTTGCCAGTGAAAGGTTTATGCAAAGCAGTTAAAACTGCATATATGTTAGAGATATTAGAAGTAGGTGATTTCCTAAAGGGCCACACAGCAGTGCCTGTGAATCTACCACTGATAAACTGATGAGACTGGGGGGGGGTATCTGCTTTAAAACCTCAGTGAGTCCAGCAGATCCCTGCATGTATGCTCTGAGGAAGTGATTAGGGCAATTTGGGAAGAAAAGTGACCGGAAAAAAAGAAATAAATAAATAAATGCTCTGTACGACACATCGTGCGGGGGAGAAAAGGCAATTTCACAGGACTAAAATAACAAGAAAGGTTCCAGAATGAAAATGATGGAGTGAAAAGATGACCTAGAATCCGAAGCTGGAGGCGACAGTGGACACATCGAGCTGTTTCAATAACCCACCTACATGAGGAAGAATGTGCTGGAACTCAAGTATTCCTCATCCTTGGCGGCCAGAAACTAATTAAGACATTAGAAATAACATTGCATGCCTTATGAGCCTTCTTAATGGCCAGGGATGGTGCTTAAAAGTCTCACAGGGGCATGGAATGTCAAGTGAAGTGTATATATATATATATATATATACACACACACACACACTATATACATACGTCCGTATAAATGAAAGCACAACTTTTTACTTCTCCCCTCTTTCTTCTCCTTCCTTCATGGAGGTCCTAATTATAGATGCGTCCCGTCCCGTCTCCCCTCATGCGGTACAAGGTGTGGCGGGACAGGTGGAGATCCCAGCCACGCCGACCAAAGGCCCATCTTCCCCTACGCCGTAGACGGGCGCGTCTGCTCGTTATACCGGCCGTGGGAGGACTCAGCGCCGGCCCTTTCTTCGAAGTGTGCCTCCTCAGAGCCACCCTTCATACACACACACACACACACACACATGCAGAGATATGAGGTATATACACACACACACACACAGTCCATGTATTCCTATCATTATGGGGACATGACACCCATAACCCCTACCCAGCCCTAACCTTAACCATAAGTAACCAAACAAAATATGCGACTTTTGGCATTTTTAGTTTTTTGATTTTTATAGAATTGAAGTTAAATTACCCCGCGACCCTGAACAGGATAAGCGGGTTGGAAAATGGATGAATGGATGGAAGTTAAATTATCCTTGTGAGGACTGAAGAAATGTCCCCACAAGGTAAAAAGTAGCAGGTTTTTATCACATTGTGGGGACATTGGGTCCCCACACTGTAATAATTACAAATCCACACACGCACACACACACACACACATATGAGATATATACAAGCACACACAGACATATATATACACATGTGTGTGTGTGTGTATATATATATATATATATAATGATTTGATATATAATTGAAGAATATATATAAATACAAAATACAGTGACATGGAAGCACTTTAGCAACTTGTTTAATTTGTTTGACGGCAGGCTTGACGTAGGGCAGATGTGTCACATTTATGTGTGTCTATGGTCCGTCTGTCCTACGTACACTAATGTACCTCCTGCATTCTCTAATTAGCAAACTCACCTCATGATAGAAGTGAGAAACTCAGTCCTGTAATTCCTCATCCCTTCACATGTGTGCCTTTAAATATTTACCTTTAATGTAGTTTGCCATTTTTTTAAGAGTTGGTTAATGCAAAAATCCTTCATACACCACATACAACACCACAGGGTATGGGGAAGGGTGATCCGAATTGTATTCTTAAAGGACCCCAAACAAGCTACTGGGATAGAATTTCCCCCCAAATTTAAAAGAATCGGAGGACAGTCAGACAGCTCAACAGAATGACAGGCATGTTTCATTCACACCATACACACGCACACACCTAAGGGTCTAAGTCTTAATCTCATCATATTAATGTAAAATTATCAGTCCTGCATACATTTAAGTACTGGCCTTTTAAAATCCCCTATTGCATTTAGATCAGCATCCCATTCAGATGGGGGCTATTATTATTATTATTATTATTATTATAGTAATAATAAACCTGGAATAAAATGAATGAATTCCAGTTTAGATGGTGGATGGGGGCATAATTGCACCTCGCTTTGGCTGGCAAGGATAGGCATTTTTAAATTGACTACTGCGCCCCCTACTGTTGCTGGAAGCTAGTTCAGAAAACAAGTGATTTCAAATTATATAATAAAAAAAAAAAAAGATTATTCACATCAGTCAAAATGGGGCAAGAGCAAAGCTTAAGGACCTAGTCTTGTGACCATATATATTTTATATATATGTATTTTATTTTTTTAAGATTACTGGCCCAAGTCCCAGAAGGGTTCCCACGGTTGTGCCCTTGAGCAATAAAACGTACAGCTCTATAAATGGGTAAAGTTAAAATACTATGTAAATTAAAATTGCTATGTAAATTGCCATTTTGTTATGAACCTGAATAATGTAAATTATACACGTAGATATATAGAAGAAAATAAAAATCAGGGCACGCCAAAGGCTCCTTTACTGTCTCTTAGACGCGCAGTAGATGGCCTGCTACCAAACGGCAGGCAGCAGAGCTCGTCAGATCGCTGCTCCATTGCTGTTGTGTGGCTCCAGGCGGAGTCCAGGACGTCCGGATGGTCGAAAGCGGGGTCCCGAAGTGGGTCAAAGCGCGGGGGCCGGCGAGTGGAGACGCTGCGTACTCCCCGCTCTGGAACCAGTTCCTGGCACATTGTTCGTTCGCGGAAGGAGGTGGACCAGCTTTGACGGAGAGTGATTGGGCCTTACTAGGTCAGATCCCCAGGCACCGAAGCCCTGGCAGCAAACAGACGAACATAAATAAACAAATGACACAGGGACACGGCAACAGGCCTCTTTTGTAGCCTGATCCATCAAGGCCTGCAGCCGCGGCTGCCCGTCTACTTACAGGGCCAAACTTGGACTGCGTTATATAAGTTAAATATTACTTAATCTGCATTTAATCTATTTTCTTTTCGGCGCATTCACATGATTGTGCAGAATTAAATAATATGCGTTTTTATCTAATCGTTGCAATTTTGCACACTTGCGGTGATCGGGTCTCTCTGTGACTCATTTTTAGGGGCCATGTTTTCAGTTCAGTTTTTCATCACCGGATCCGTCGAGTTCATCCCAAGACCATGTGACCCAAAGCTTGATGTTCAGACATAAGTCAGAGGTGTGTCAAGGGGAACCACTGCATCCTGAAGCCTCACATCTTCACCCAGGTTAGTTTCGGCGATGCACTGCGGGTTAACGAGATAACCAGAAGCGCCTGCCACTCTGGTAGAAAGAGACGGTCTCCTTAGTAAATACTGTGGATTGTCTTTGCAGTTATAATCCTCTCACTCTGTTTTTGCAGCAGCTATAATTCGGATAGTGTACTGACGAAGTGTCACTGCAATGAAACCTGATTGGCTATACAGCTTTAGTCACATTCGCCTCACCTCCTCCAGAACAAACAATTTATTTATTTTAATTAACATATAAAAACTGTAGAATCAACTTGATGCACAGTTATCCATGTTCCTTTTCGCAATTTAGTCTTATATGTATTCGGATATAGATTTAAAGTATTGCTATAGTTTACAGGTTAATGTTCGTTTGACTGGTCTGATAATCATAAGAAGAATAATTGAGAATGAGACCATCAAAATCACATTTCAATATTGGATCAAAGTTTTTTTCTGTCTGGCTGCAAACGTTCTCGTGAAAATATGTCATACCATGTTGCATTCTTCTTACATGAGTGTTGGCATGCACCAACGAATACATTTTTTTAAAATATCAAACGTTAAAACAAATATTTTGTACACCAGATCACCAAAAAAAATCCCATTAAAAAGATTCACTTAACAGCATTCAAAGTAACACCATTAAAATGCACCAAAAATGCTACAGAGTAATGTTTTCTCTCTGCCTGATCAATTTTTAATTTGCCCAATCCACGCAAACCGTTCCCAGGTCTGGTAATTATGGTGTT
Organism: Petrocephalus schoutedeni; assembly: GCA_026780765.1. Lineage (NCBI taxonomy): Eukaryota > Metazoa > Chordata > Actinopteri > Osteoglossiformes > Mormyridae > Petrocephalus > Petrocephalus schoutedeni. The sequence continues at coordinate 27,008,340 of JAODKL010000118.1, forward strand.
TTATTGACAGCTAGAATCCTGGGGGAGGCTATTTAAAAAAAAAAAAAATTAACCCCAGAGCAAGTATCAGCTACTCTTGCCTTTGATAGTGTCAAGTGCATTGATTTTAACTGCAGGAAATATCGCTGCTGCCAAGGGATGCTCTCTCCAGATTGGCTGGAGAGGAGAAGCAAAGACGTGATCACAAGGCTGACCCCTCCCATTATTATAAACCCCTGCCAACCACCTTCCAACCCCGGCTGCGCACATAACCTCTTGAGCGGAGACGCTAGCTGCAGTTACAATTATAACTGTGGCTCGTTTCAAATAAAATGTAAATAAAAAATTACAAGACTGGTTTTCACGCATATTGTCAGATCATAGAGGATATTTCAGAAAGAGTCAGGTAGAGATGTGGTGATAAAAGAATTTCATAAAAAATGGGGGGGGGGGGTGTTCAGCGGTATAAACTGGATGCAAAACGTTATGGCACAATGCCGATTAACAAAAAAAAAAAAGAGACATCAATCCTGCAAAAACAAGAGCAACATGACAGAAATTAAGCGTGAGCCCTGCGTCTCAGCACACCCAACCCCCCCCCCCCCATGCCCCCCGAGCGTCCAATTCAAATTCCACACGGATGCCGAGCCCTGGGCCTCTGACACACTTTTGAAAAACAGTGTGCCCCCTCTCTACCCGCCAAGTCCCTCGAGTAGATGCCAGCCAAATGTCGGGGTGGGAGCGGCAGTGGTGGTGAGTGGCCGGGGGGGGGTCAAGGAAAAAAAAGTATACATTTCTGTAAGTCAGGATTTGAGGGGGGCGGGGGGGGGGCATCTTCTATGACATTTTAAGCCCCGCTATGGCTCTGGCTTGCGGCTTCTGGCTTAGGGCTGCGTGTTGAGCAGGGGGGCTGGGGGACAGCGGTCTGGCCTGGGCAGCGGAGGTGCAGACCACAGCAAATAAATATATAATGTCGACACACACACACACACACACACACAACTTCGGAAAGGGCATCGGAGTCGGGAAAACAAAGGTGGGATGGGGGGGGCAGCCACGGTGCGGCGGGGTTGCGCCTTTATTTATTGCCGCTGTCAAGCGCTGGTTTTGGCGCGGCCCTCTCAGAGAGCACAGGGAGACGGGGGCCGCACCATGTGCTCATCCTTTCCCCTCACGTCCGCGCTAAAGGCCCTGCTATATTTTGGCTGGGTCAATGTCAAGCTAATAGCAAGCAGAAACAAGACGCTCCGAGCAAGTAATCAATTTGCCGTGAAAAATGGCTACCACAGGGGCGCCGTGGCGCAGGGGAGGGGAGCTCGGGCAGCGGGGGGGGGGTGGATTTCGTATATGCCTAATTAGCTGCTGACACAATCTCCTTAATAATGCAGCATGAAGCAGCAGTTAATAATCAGACGGCCAAAGACTGGGGAGTTTGAATTTGTCAAACATTTAAAAACACCCATCATGCACAACTGTAAGATTACACTGACATGAAATCCGCCTGTTAAAAATCGCTCAGCATGTTTGAAAAGTAAAATGCAGTTTGTTGTTACATTAGAAATATTGTGGGCTTTTTTTTTCTCTCCTATATCTCTTTCCGTCTCTCCGCTGTTGCTCCAACTGTACCTCAGAATCAGCCGTGACAGGGCCGGGGGGGCAATGATACAGCACCTGTAATGCTGCAAAAAAACCTGTATCCTGTCAAGGGTGGGAATCATGCAGGAATAAGCTGTCATTAACAGGCCTTTCCCTGTGCCACAGCTGTCACCCGGCCTAGCCCATGGTGACACAGGGGCCGTCGTGGGCTCCCGTCTCCTGTCAGCCCGCCGGCTCGGCGCTCGCCGGCTGCAGAACGGCGTGCAGCGATACCTAAACTGCTAAATAATCGCAGGCATAACAAAAACAAAACAAAATAACATAATAAGCACACCTCTAAACGAGAGGTCGCTGCTCATTTGTGAGCCGGCACAGGGAGATGCCGGGGCTTGGCTTCAAATGTGCCCGAGCGAAATTCTGAATATATCACACGCATCCAGGAGGGCTAAAATTGGGTCTTGTGCAGAAGCACAGTAAGTCACCCTGATGTGACATCACCCTGACATTCACAGCCTAATCATGCCGCTGAACATTGGTAAGCGAGCGTTAACATTTATAAACGCTTACAACCGTAGACTTAAAAGGGTTGATTGATGTGTCATAAAACTGGTAACACTTAAAGTTAGCAGCATAATTATTATAATCAATTATGCGTGTTGCGAAATGCTCTTTGCAGATACATGCTAATGTCATGTGCTATGCATATCATATACAATGCATCCATTGTAGAGTGTTATTCCGACATTTATAATGGCCTACAGGGAAGTTATTCACGGTAACTAATGTGAGCAGGCATTAAAGCCATCTTTGATTTGGTAAGAATTTCTGCGAAGAGGGAATATGAAGTCCTGCTTTCAAACCCCAAATTAAGAAGTAAGTGGGCAGTAGCTGAGCAGGATGCTCCGGACGCTCTGCACTTCCCGGATCTGACGGCGCTGGCTACCCCGAGATCTGACTGACGATTACACTGAACTCCCCACGGCCTTGAAGATGCTATACACACTCAGCGTGCCAAACACAGGTGTCAGATCAAAGCCACTTTAAAGGAAGGTGCTTCTGTGGGTGTGTGTTTAAGTCTCCTTTAAAGCAAGGCTTCCCGCTTCTCTTTTGTCTATCGCCCTGAAATCTGCGCTGTGTGTGTGATGGAGCCTGCATTACACCCATCTTGCTACATGCCCTTTTCTCCATAGATCCACTGATAAAAATAGTTATACTTAAGGATGAAGTAGATGGATGGATGGTTGGATGGAGAGATGAATAGACTTTAATTTTAACTAAATGACGTTATTTAAATAGCATCTCTAAATAGGGTTGGGTATCCAAATGTTCAAAGTCATCAAACTGTCGACCAGCTTACAGCATGTGGTCGCTCAAGGTAGGAGACCACTAAAGTGCGCCCATCGTTATTAGACTACAAATAGCTTTAAAATTGTCCATGTTCACAATACCTAACTGATTTAACAAAGGATCCGTAACTCAGACACTGATGTGACTTTCTGAAGAATTCTATCCGAAAACATCTGTGCTTACTGCATTTGTGCTGACTTCGTGCATTCAGTTTGTGTTCCGACATTGTGGGTCTTGGGTCCTGAACAATTTGAGAGCTGAGCTGCCTACTTTAAGGAATGCCAGATGCAACTTCGGTCACATCGACCAAAGCAGAATGCGATATAGAAAAAAATGCAAAAAATCTCTCACAATATTCTTTCAAATAGCAAGCAACATAAGTAGACTAAAATTCTGTATAACCTATACAAATCCTATGTCAAATGCATTGTCGATATAATTTTTCCCATATCTCAGATAAGCCAATTTATGTTACGGCAACAAAGTAAACAACTTCAACAAGGATTGACCTAATGTGAAATTACATATGTCCTCACATAATGTGCAACATTACTGTATACCGGGGCTCAGTAAATTTAAACATGGAACACTGTAGAGACGGCTATCTGTTGTTTACCCTGTTGTCCAATAAGCCATTTGGTGGTGATTGACAACACCACACCAGACAGTAACAGTGTTAGCATGTTGGTCAGTGTCAATCAGATTATTTAGTCTATTAAACCATCAGGCCAAATTGTGCTAAAGGCCTCATCAAGCATGGCTGGAAGAGCTTAAAAGCTGAAACCTTCTACTAGCTGTTTGCCCACCCCGCCCTGCCCCCCCCCCACCTCAACTTCAAATTTCTCTCCTGCCCTCTCATGCAGGAAACATGCTATCACATCATCTTATCTTCTGTAGGTTTCCTCCCGATACACCTGAGGGCCACACTCCAAAAACATGGTATGAAGTCACCTGCAGGAGCATTGCATAGGAGCAAGATGGTTGTGATTTAGTTGTCTCTGGCCCAATTTCACATGAGAAAGAATGGATTTTGCTGTAGGTATGTCATTTTTGTTTCTCCGAAAAACCATTATCATGTAGCATTGAAATATTGTGCACTGCCCTATGGACAAAGAAAGCCATAATACCTTGTAAGCATGTGCTTATTTTGGTTGATAAATGTTTACGAATGGCGACTGAGAGCTTCTCATATCCCCCAACTGTCACTGTTTTTATCTTGGGAAGTAGATCTCCAGCAAACCAAATAATAATTTTTGCCGCACCTACATTCAAGTATTCATCTCTCTACTTTATTTATAAGCTTGGAGTTTTTTTTCAGTGAATCCTGTTGATCCTGGATGTTTTTCACATGGTAGAAAGAAAACAAGTAAATCTTTAACATTCCATTTACTATGGCACTTTTTAAAAGAGATGATGGCCAGAAAGTTAAAGGAAAACAGACTTGGGAAAACTGGAAGGATGTCCATTATCCATTCAAAGGTTAATTGTAAACTACTTATGTGAAGTAATGTATGCAAAGGAATTACAGGGATGCATATACAGTATACAAATACGTGTAGCTTACGTGAGAATCGTGTGGTCAGAGCCTATAGCATTGCTTACATATTCTAGAATATGTTTCTGTCTCTAAGAGGCACTAATATCCATAGTATGAGCAGGGCTACCATCCTGAGTACGAGCAGGGCTACCAGCTTGAGTATGAGCAGGGCTACCAGCTCGAGTATGAGCAGGGCTACCAGCTTGAGTATGAGCAGGGCTACCAGCCTGAGTACGAACAGGGCTACTAGCCTGAGTACGAGCAGGGCTACCAGCCTGAGTTTGAACAGGGCTATCAGCTTGAGTACGAGCAGGGCTATCAGCCTGAGTACGAGCAGGGCTACCAGCCTGAGTATGAGCAGGGCTACCAGCTTGAGTATGAGCAGGGCTACCAGCTTGAGTACGAGCAGGGCTACCAGCCTGAGTACGAACAGGGCTACTAGCCTGAGTACGAGCAGGGCTACCAGCCTGAGTACGAGCAGGGCTACCAGCCTGAGTTTGAACAGGGCTATCAGCTTGAGTACGAGCAGGGCTACCAGCCTGAGTACGAGCAGGGCTACCAGCTTGAGTATGAGCAGGGCTACCAGCCTGAGTACGAGCAGGGCTACCAGCCTGAGTATGAACAGGGCTACCAGCTTGAGTATGAGTTGGCTACTAGCTTGAGTATGAGTAGGGCAACCAGCCTGAGTACAAGCAGAGCTACCAGCCTGAGTACGAGCAGGGCTACCAGCCTGAGTACGAGCAGGGCTACCAGCAGGGCTACCAGCCTGAGTACGAGCAGGGCTACCAGCCTGAGTACGAGCAGGGCTACCAGCCTGAGTACGAGCAGGGCTACCAGCCTGAGTATGAGTTGGCTACTAGCTTGAGTATGAGTTGGCTACTAGCTTGAGTAGGAGTAGGGCAACCAGCCTGAGTACAAGCAGGGCTACAAGCCTGAGGATGAGCAGGGCTACCAGCCTGAGGATGAGCAGGGCTACCAGCTTGAGGATGAGCAGGGCTACCAGCTTGAGGATGAGCAGGGCTACCAGCTTGAGTATGAGTTGGCTACTAGCTTGAGTATAAGTAGGGCAACCAGCCTGAGTACGAGCAGGGCTACCAACCTGAGTATGAGCAGGGCTACTAACTTGAGTATGTGTTGGGCTACCAGCCTGAGTATGAGTTGGGCTACCAGCCTGAGTATGAGCAGGGCTAGTAGCTTGAGTATGAGATGGGCTACCAGCCTGTTGTAAGGATCTGTTCAGTGGTTAAAGGCTAGGAGTATGCACTGACCCTGGCTGTTTGACTTGCTGAAGCTCAGTGTGGTTTAAATTTGAATTTCTTACATAACGATAGAAGAATCTACCTTATAATTTCTATTTACTTTATTTTGACGATTCAGAGTGCCATTCCCCTAACCATAATCTCCCTTCCTTCCATCCGTTCATATTCCAACTGCTTATCCAGCACAGAGCTGCAGAAAGGCTGGAACCTATCCCAGGACAAGGCAGGGGAACACCCTGACAACATGCCAATCCATGGCAGCGCACACACACACCACGAGCCGTTCAGGGATGCCAATTCGCCCAGCCACATGTTTCTGGACTGTGGGAGGGAAGCAGAATACCAGGACATGGGAAGAAGACACAGACTCTACAGACACAGAGCAGACGAGCGATTCAGCCCCCCACCGTGGAGACGTGAGGCGACACTGCAACCCACTGAGCAGAACTCGACGTGCACCGTCCCAAAAAATCGATGACCTTCTCTCTTTATATTAAACGTCAGTGACATTCTTAATGTTGGTCAGATCTGCATTTGCAAGGATACGTTTACTGCGGAGGATTCATTCTCTTTCAAACATCTTAGTCATACGGTATGTACAATGAGAACATCAGCTCAGTACAACTTTGTGACCCTAACCTTTAAGAGCAGGAAGCAAAGAATAAGATTTCTCAAATAAATCGATGTCATGTCCGTGACCTGTACTGGATAACCGCTTAGAAGTTGGAGGAATGGACTTGATGTGACCCTACTATTGATTGGACCTTGATACACGAATGCCAGTTCCAACAGCTTTGATATTAGCTTCATATATCAGGACCTGTATCACACAATATTTTTATATATTTTTCCAGTCTTGATCGCTGTCAATTAAACTTTTGGTAATACTTTACTTGAGGGGGCACAAATAATGCAGTTGTACACTCTTACTTAATGCATTAATTAACCAGTAACTAAGTGTTACTTACAAACTGATTCCATGTTCTGTCATCATCAATTAAACATAATGGTTCATGTATTTCATCAAGTGAACCCTCAAATAAAGTGTAACCAAATGTTACTTCTATGCAAAGCAGCAAAAGTTTTCCTCTTTGCCTTTGTTTTTCTAGACTCCCTGAGCTGTTCATGAACATCTCTGTCTGTTTTAAAACAGATTTGTAGGGGCTTAATGTGATTTGTGCGAGATGCTGTTTTACAGATTCACATTCTACAAGACGCTGAAACTGAGCCGCGTAGATGCCGCTTGACACAATGATTATCCCTTAAAATATGAAACGTCTCCCTTCACAAAATGTACTCTGAATGGGAATCAGAAGAGTACGGCAGAGAGTGACTGCTGATTGTGAAAGAGTGAGTACACCTGAAGGGAAGCTGGTTTAAAATGGCCCTTCTTCCACTTAAATAACATCATGAAATATGCTTAATCTGTTGAGGCGATTTTGCAATAACAGAAATAAGTGCTGGAAAAAGATGGGAAAAAAATAAAATAAATAAATAAACAAAATAAAGTCATGGCTGCTTTCCAATGGTTTGGTGTATCACAATCTTCAAGAAAGCCATGTTTAAACCAATCTTCCTATTAATACAAAGCTTAATCTTCAGGACCATAAATCAAAGAAGGAAACATCTCGTCCTTTTGAGCACTTGATATTTGCATTTCTCAGTCCTCAGCTGTTTGTGGATGCTCCGGAAGATTGTTTTAAAATTACAATATGCAGAATATGACGATTCACAAAAAGGATAAGATTTTACTCCTCATTCTGCCTTGTCTTCCCCTGAAAGTTATCTATCCGTTTGTTTGTTTGGAAAGTCCCGTGACATTCAAGTACCTAAAAAAAAACTTCAAACACTGGATCTCATTAAGGAAACTCACCAAGAATGATCTAATCTTAAACTGCACAAACTAGTTTCAAAATGACCTTTAAGTTGCTTTCACGCTTACGGTCTATAAATCAATGTTTCAGTGTTTGAATACTTTTCATACTTCCTGAGTTCTTGCTTTGAACATCACACATTTGGTTGGTTTAAGATTGGATAGAGGAAATTTATAGTTCAGAGCACATTTTCCGTATAAAGTCCTTCCCAGGAGGATTACACTCCTGCAGTTTTTTTTATACATACTTCTGCATAACTTTACATATATTTATATACCTAATGACAGTGTGCTCAGCTTCTCTATTGACAACCTTGAGTGATGTTACTTAGAGATTATATAAATGGAGAATACTAGAGAGTAAGAAGTCTAAATAAATAACATCGCTTCCGCTGTGACTTCGACAGAGGAATATTGATTTCTATAGAAATTTACCCTGAAGTGCCCTTACACAGCTATGATTATCTACACTCAGTTAATGAATACAGAAAACCTAGAAACATTAAATATTATTTTATGAAAAGCTTTTTAAAAACATAATAGCGTGTTATGCCCCGGAAACACACACCAGGGAATGGCACACAGTGGAGGTGACATGCTAGGCGCTGCTCGCAATCAACGTGCCACAAAGCCTCCCCACAATCTCTGTTGCAGGGCGTCAGAACAAATGCAGGAGTGGATAAAATGTGTGTGCTTGGCAGAAAATTATGCATGCATTTTAATATCTCGAAGGCGTACAGTTATTCTCCGAGCCCACCCCCAGATTTCATTGAAATGCAGCCACATGCCTACAGCACGCTTATCTGGTAAGTGAGCATATTTTAATCGACGTGACACAGCGGCCGCACATCTGAATAGGGCGACTTGTGTCTGTCAGCGTTCGCTCGCCGAGGCTCGGCAGTCCCCCGCCGACGGAAGCGGCTCGGGGCGCCTTCCGCTAACCGCCCTAAATCTGCACCACGGCCCGGAATTCAGTGGCGTCTCATGCCGCACGTCGCTGGCTTTCTGCTCACGATTGTGCCTTATTTAATCCCCAGCAGTGCAAGCTCCCACCCCCCACCGACCTAGACCTCCAGCCTCTCGTTTCCTCTCCATGTTTATGTTCCGACAAACCCCGCTGTCTCTTGGAATGACCCCCCGTTTCCTTGTGAGTGCGTACTTTCCTAACGCCCCACACTCAAATATGACCTACATATGATAAGTTAATATTTTTCATAATTTTTGTGTACCGAGGCTTTTTGTTTCTCCCCCATCCACGTGGATTTTTCTCCCACAGTCCAAAGACATGAGAATTAGCTGAACTGCTGTCTCTAACTGACCATAAAACAATATAAGTTACTTAGCAGATGCTTTCTTCCAAAGCAACACACCATTCACCAAGCTGGGTCATACAATTTCTGGAGCATTTGGGGTTAAGAGCCTTACTCAGGGGCCCAACAGAAAACAAATCACTCCACAAACAACCTTCCAATAAATGGCACAGAATCCCAAACCACAGGGCCACACATCGTCCCAGTGTGTGTGGGCCCTGTGATGGTTGGTTGCATCGTGCAATACCTATTGTAGCTGAATAACAGCCACAAAAAAAGGTTTGCTAATGTTAAGGCTTGCTACTGAGTGTTACGTGTGCTCTTCAGAAGGGCCTTTGTGGTCAAGAGTACAAGAAATAGGAGGAACGTCTTTGGAAGTGATGAAGCAATGAAGGTTCTTTTTTAGGCAATGTGCAATAAAAGCAATGTTTTTCTCTCACCACACGAATAAAACTTTTTCATGCTTGGCTTGTGGGTAAAATGAAGAGATTCAGGAAGTGTCCATTTTTGATGTGTCCTGAATATAGAAAAAAAGTTCCAAAGAGATGATTATTTCTGAATTCAAAATAATATCTTAGATTGTGCCATTATGACCCCAGTCTGAAACTCAAATACACAATTTCCTTTGTGATGGAAAATTGTACTTTCTACTTTACTGCTGTATTGTAACACACCAAAACTTCAAACCTCAGCATTAAGACTACACTTCACAGGATTAGGCATTGTGTATAAGCAGAATATTTCTCAGCGGAATAAAAACGAGGGTATAACTCAATGTTTCTAGGAGAGTTAAGCATGTTGGGTACAGTTATGATCCCTCCATCTTCCAGAGCTTCTTACCCAGCATGAAGTCTCAGAAACTCTTGTCCCCACTATCACAGGGCACCATGCATGGGACACTATGGACAAGACTCCACCCCATCGCTGGACACACGCACACATACTGCAGGCAATTTATTGACGTCAATTTGCCTAAGCAACACAGCAACACACGGTTTGTATATGGCAGTGTTTCCCAATCAGAGGAGCGTTCACGTTTTTGCTCCCTCCCCGATCCCTACTGGACTACCTGGCGGGGAGCTCAGAGAGGCCCCAGAGGACCCGATTGGGAAACACTGCTCGACAGGAATAAGTGGCTGGCTATGATACATAAAAAACCACAAAATTACTTATGTTGGGAAGTTTCCTGTTCAGTCTTTGAAAGTTTGCGGAGCTGAGGGGGGTGGCGTATGGAGGTCAAGAGATGTCGGGGGGGGGGGGGTCAAAAAGCGTGGGGGTAG
>JAODKL010000118.1:27018620-27031941 GCA_026780765.1 Petrocephalus schoutedeni
GGGGGGGGGGGGGGGGGGGGGGGGGGCAGGGCAGACAGGGGGTGCCACTCGACCTTCGCTCTAATTCGGAGCCATGTTTGGGTGCCTCATCTCTCTCATGTCATGCAATTAAACGGGTTTGGGCCGCTGCCCCCCATCTGCTGCGTACACGGCCCGGGAAGCCAGCGCCGGCCCGGCCCAGCCCACAGGCCCCCGCTCTCCCTGGCTTTCTGGGACGGGGGCCAGGCGTGGTCCAGACAGCTGCCCTGGCATACTTGCCCTGGCATCTCACGGCAACCAGATCAGCTCCGAGCCGGTGAGCGCGGGGGGCTCACTGCTGCGGTCAGATTCCATGGTTCTGATGTGACCAAGTGGCTCTCAAACATGCTGGACGGTAGATTGGGCTTCGTCTCCCTACATCTTCATACATCCCTGAGGGGGGGCCATGACCCTACATAACCAAGCCTTTTACTGAACCCACATGAAGATTAATTCATTTCACTTCCCCTCAGACCTGTCTTCTGTTGCCTTGCAGGAAAGGCCAGCTTCTAGTCAAAGAGAAGCATCCAAAAAATCTCACTTTCAGCCCAACGGCTTTCATTTCCCCCAGCCGGTAAAGTGTCTGATCTTAGGCACATCAGAAATCCTCAGTGCTGTGACCCCAGCTCATAAACGCAGAGGCTCTCCCCAGGTAAGGAGATTTTCACTTTCCTTGTGGTAATTAGTTGCTCGCTAGAGTTTACTTTTTACGTAACTTTTAGATGTCATTGTCATTGTCCCGGCTTTGTCACTCAAGCAGACATTTCGTCCAAAACAAACAGGACACTTCACATACAGTCCATCCTCAGGTCACGAATGAGATCTGCCCCTATAAGTCTATCTTTAAGTCAGTTTTATAGGTAAGTTGCTAATGATAATAACACAGTACATAATAATAATGAAAATAATAATCGTAATAACTACATATGGTGCTGTACTGTACCTCAAGCCAATGAACTGCAGAAGCCATGCAACGTTTTCACAAGTGTCACAAAGTGGTACATACATTCGTTATCATAAACCATTGTGTTAACACAAATTTGTAATATAATGGCAGTCTGTTTGTAATTACGAGTTCTCCATAAGTCAGACTTTCTTAACCCCGGGACTACCCGTAAAGCCCAACAACTAACGAGCCAAAAAATCAACCTGAGGATGCAAACTGGGGATTGAAGAAGTGTAGCGAGCGTTAAGAAGCTCTGCAAAGAATGCCGAAGAGAAGGAAAGGGCCACTCTGCACCAAAGGAAGCACTCTGAAAGTCTCCCAGTTTCACCCAGCTTCTCAGGGGACGCACCCCCCTTTCAGCAGCACAGGAGGGGCAAAATTTGCATCCATGCTTTTTGTTGTTGAATTTTACATAATTAGATGTGCAAAACATTGGGTTTCCAGTAAGGGGTAGCCGAGGCTCAGGGTGATTAACGTGTCCGATTCGGAGATAAAGCGATAAGCTTCCTTTAAAAATACACCAAAGCGGCATGCTTATTTCCTGTGAGCGCCGACATAATTATGCTGCGGCCGGCGAGCACTATTTGCATTTGCTGTGATGCATTTGCATAGCATCCGAGGGTTTGAACGCCGTCCAGTCAGACAGAAGATGAGAATGGTAATTAACAACTTGGGCCACGATTGACCAGAACTGTGACTGACCAGAACCCCTCGGCACGGAGCGCCCGCGTCTGCGGCGGGGGGGGCTGCCATGTCCAATAACGGCGCACCGAGCTCCTGGAACGGGGTGCCCGACGTCGTCGTCGTCATGGCCACCCCTCCGTCGGAAACGGTTTGCCCGTCTGTCGCGCTAATGTGGAGTGGCATCGCGCTGTTTGGGGGTTGGTGCATGTGGGAGGGGCGCGATGTACAGAGGTGTTGCAGTGCCATGTGCTACAGGCTCCGTGCAAGGCACCCAGTGCCAGCGCTTGGCTCCGCTGTACCCAGTCACAGCTGGCCCCCCAGGGATGGCTCAGAGGATTGTTTCTGATCCAGGGACGCTTAGCGTAGCTCCAAAAGCTGCTTTCTGCCCCCAGCGGATGGAGGCTTTAATCCGCTGCCCCATTTCTACGCTGTCATCACCCCCACCACCCACCCTGCCCCCCCTCCCCCCCAACAAAAGAAACTACTGCTTAGCAAATTGGCTATAACATCCGAATACTGCCGATGATACTTAACGGCAATATGATGTCCGCACACACAGGATGCCTGCTCGCCCCAGTCCTTATAAATATGTCAGCCACTGAGAAAGAACCGAAATATTCTTTGGCTTTCCTTGTCACCCGTCTTATTCCACATCCATACCGAGAGGAGAAGACAACCTAGTCCACAATCTGTTAGGTCCATGGAGAACAATCCTGTGCAGAAGATCTATTGCATATTTTAAGTGTCATCTTCTTGCTGACTGCGGTATTTCTGACTGTGTTGAGTTCATGGAGTCTCTCTTTTTTTAGACCTTAAGGTACTGACGGTGTCGACCTCTATGCTGTAGGTGTTGACCTTCCGCGACGTAGCTTAAGCTCGTCCGTCTCCAGCTGCAGTAGCGGTGCGAGGCTGCGTCAATCTGAACAGCCAGCCTCACAGAACTACGGTTCCTTCAGATTACGAGGCAGGTCAAGTCACCTCATTAGTGTAGCGCAGAGGATAAAATGTGATAGACGATAAAGACAGCATATAATCTGAAAGCATATAATGCGCAGGTAGCACCACGGCTCAATTGGTAGCAATTGGCCTCACATCAACAGGGTTATGGGTTTGAACCCTGCCCTCGGGTGAGCTCGTGATTGTGTGTGTTCCATGCCTTATGCTTCCTGGGACAGGCTCCAGGCTCACCATGGCCCTGCACTGGATAAGTGCTTATGAAAGATGGATGGGTGTAACGCAGGAATTCCCACAATGCACCAAGCTATTAAATCGCTCTTTCGAGACACCAGTGTCCTTTGTGAAAGCTCTTCCTCGACAGTCGGATTTTCTCGGGGGTTTCAGGCCGCTTTATTTAACGCTCCAAATGAGTGTTTATCTGTCAGTCCAGTGTCTTCAGGTGATTAATAAACAGCAGTTGATTTGTAAACAGTCCCTTTCGGGCGATTTCTCCCTCAATCCCGTATGTTGGTTATACTCCAATGCGGTGCCATAACCTCCGATACCTCAGACAATGATGGTTAACAGCTGATAGCATTTTTTTTTATACATGGTGCCAATTATCTATTAATTACTTGCTGTTTTCTTGACAGGGACCCCCGTGGAGGCTTATAAACCGTAGCAAATTAATTGCATCAGCGAACGGGGAAAACAAACACATAGCCACTGTAATTTGCAGACGGATAACACCAGTTCATCAGAAGCGGATCGCAAAGGCAGAAGAGTGCGTTCTGCCTCTCTGTGGCCAGTTTGTGAAACACGGGACGAGGACGGGATGTGTAGATCAAACCTCGCATCTACTCTGTGGTTAATCCATGTATCTGGCATCTGGAAACAGTAGATGGTTGTCTACGAATGTTTTCATTTTTTTTTATGCAGATTAGATTCTTTTACACAAACTTTTTGAGGTAGCCAATTTGCGATGATTTTAATCAAATGTTTTTCCTCCGATGTTAAAATAACCAAATGTCGTCCACAGCTAAGACACTGGATGTCCACTCGCTGCTCTTCATTTACCGTCAAATAGTTCTTTTGACAGACAGGACAGTGTCACAGCTCAAACAGTCATCCTCTACAACAGTAGTGCTGTCGCCATGTGTTAGACTGGAGAGAAATTAAGGCTGATAGTTCAGTGGAAGTGAAGTGCACCACATGCCAACGGAGGAAGACGTGACTACTGTCCCAGATGATGGCCGTCAAAGACGCAAGCTAGGCCATCTTATCACAGCAGCTAAATTTTTCAAAGGACAGGTTTCTGCTTAAATCAGGTGACAAGGTTTGTCATTGTTTTTTTTTTTTTTTTTTTTTTCCTCCAGAAGATTTAAAGTCTGTTTGTTGTGTTTACAAGGCATTCCCTCAACACCTGCTGGGAAGCCTGACATGTTTTCAGCCATAATGAAATAAAAAGGATCATTTGGCAGTAAGTGAGTCCATGTTTGAACAGATCGGTGAAAAGGGAAGGCATCCAAAATACATTCAATCAAAAATTTAAAAATTCACTGATGTATCAAATTTGGAAACCAGTCACTATAACAAACTGCCAGTCCCTCTGTGTCAGGCTTGTTTTACCACTGAAGTGACTTGCATAATTTCCATATACTGTATATATAGAGCTACATGTACATAGCTATATACTTCCTATTGGAATGTATGCCCAGTGTACAGTTTGCATACAGTACCTGGGCTATTCCCCCACTGGAACCAAGCCCAAAATCAAACAAAGAACCTGGTCTGTAACTACTATGCCACATTCTGGCCACATGAATGGAACTTTTGCTGCAAATATGAAAGGCACGTCTAGCTCTTCCTGAAAAATTATGTTCAAAAAATTATGTGAGCAAAATACGTATGCATTCCATCTGAAATTCGGCAACTAATAATCGAGAAAATCAATGAAGCAAATACTTTTTATATATAACACCTCCCTTTCATCAATTTGTAAACACGCTTATGCATTTGGCTAACATTTACAGCAAGTCTCCTCTTTCATACTTGGAGCCTCCCAACAAGTCATGTAAAAGGAAAATGGATTGAAGACCAGGTGGACTTGTACTAAACTCACAAGGAATGTTTACATTCACTCTCCCCAGGCTCTTGCAAACCACAGAGCTGGGGTATCTGCTTGGTGAGGTAGTGTTAGGGCTTATACATGAAAGTACCCAATTACACCACTTCAGTAGCTTCAGAATAAGAGCTTAAAAAACAGCAAGAAAATAACCAGCCATTACATTTACAAATGTCAACAATACAGGCGACATAAAGGAAATGAAAGGTTTTCCGTGTTTAATTATCTGGGAGGCTTTAAGCAGAATGACATTTACGGTTTAATGCTTCTCTAATAGCACTGTAAAGTATTGTCTTAGATTATTATGATGTAGCAATCAGACTGACAGTGGTTGAAACAGCTAACGCTGTATGTAGTGCAATTTTTAAAATTATATTTCTCTTTATATTACTGAATAAAGCAACCCAGCAATCTTTATATACTATATACCATTAATCTCACTTTATATCATCATGATCTTGGTGTACAGTACGTATGTACCACCTCCATCATCTCCGCGCTGCCTTTCCCAATGAGGATCACAATGGCATCATGCTGAACACGTCAGGCCAGGTCCCCTTTGCCATGGCCAAAGACTCCAGCTCATTCTAGGAGATCTCCAGACATCCCCAGGCCAGCTATGAGATTTAGTCCCTCCAGCGTATCCTGGGGCCACCCCCCCATTGGAGCGTACCCCCATTTCCCTTGGGTGCCATCCAGGTGACAACCTTATAAGACTCCCAAATCATGTCAACTGACTCCTCTCAATTCCAAGGAGGACGTAGAGAGCTCAGCAACCTCATTTCAGTCACTTATACTCGGAGTCTTGTGCTTTCAGTCATAACCCCTAGCTCATAAATGATGACAGGGGCATGCACTGATTGGTGAACTCATTATATTACATCACAGACATCCTGATTGCCAGAAAAAATGCAGTCAGTGCATAAATTTGCCTGTCAATCTTACGTTGGCTCTTACCATCAATTGTGAACCAGATCTCAGGGTACTTAAACTCCTTCACCATGACCAGACTCTCCCACCGTGCCTGAAAGCAAAAAAAAAATCCACTCTTCTCCTCTTCCAGGAGAACACCATGGCCTCTGATTTGTAGGCACCGATGCTCATATCTGCCTCTTCACACCCTGTTTAAGTACATGCTGGAGGACCTGGTAAGATGAAGGTAAAGACAAAAAGCAGATGATTTCATATTCTGTGCATGAAAATCACAAAGAGAAAAGGTTACACCCCTGATGGAGGCCAGCACCTACTCTTAACAGGTTTGATTTTCGTGCCAAAAATGCAGACATCTCCAAGCATTCATACAGTTCATGGACTAAATAACACACAGTACCAGCCCCAGCACCCTATCTGCCAGGACCCAGGGTCATACGCCTTTTCCAAATCCATACAGCGCTTGTAGACTGTGCTAGCACAGGCACACAGCTGTCCGAGAGACAGGAGTCGGCCCACTCTTTCATAGCCTGGCACAATCCGCATTGTTCCTCCTGAATCCTAGGTTCAACCATCGGACAGAGTCTCCTATCCAGTTATTTGGCATTGTAGTTGGAACACACCATCTGTCAGGCCAGAGGTACTTAACCCATCTTCCATGCAATACCAAAAAGGCAACCCAAGATCATCCAATGCTCTCAACATCTCTGGACAGATTTCATCTCACCGTGAAGCCTTCCCATGACTATGGTCTCTGACCACCATAGTGACTTGAGTTGCAGTGAAATACTCTGATCCAGCCAGAAGTTTCTAACTCCACCAATGGGTTAAGGAGTTATTTCAACAAATTACCAATATCTCAATAACTCATCAATAACTGGACTGCAGTTCCCCACCCTGCCTTCTAAGACTGCTTTCACTGCAGCCCCTGTGACCTGTTATGCTTCAGCTGTCTCTGGAGACCCCTGTACAGGCATTGCCTTGAAGGCCTTCTTCTTCAACATGACACCTTCCCTCAGCTAAGGTGTCCATATACAGCTCTTAGGGTTATGACCATGACAGGCAATCCCCAGTCCCGCTCAGTACACAGGAGAAGGTTATCCGGTGGTGTAATTTGAATTGTCCCTCACAGAAGTTTTAGCTAAGTTCATAGCAAACCCTGACCTGTGTCCAACTCACCACCAAGGTTGACAGATCTGTTCCTGGCATGTTCAGAAAACCTGCTTCGAGTCAGACAATGCAGCTATGAAGTTGATCGATCAGTTGAATTGATCGTTGGCCCAGTGTGTGCTGATACCACAAACATTTTTGAACACTTATGTGGTCAAACAGGTTTTTGTCATGGAAAAGCCATGGCTTGCACAGAAGCTTGCACCGAAATGACAGTTTAACACTCAAGTTAAGATCCAGGAGTCCATTCTCCCCATAACACCAAGCCAGGTATGTCCACAGAGAACCCAGGAGTTTGTAGGTAGTACCCTTGAGAGATTCTCATCCATGTTCTGGCCATTCAGTGCATACTGTATGTACAAAGTGTTGCATAGGGACAACCCTCTTGTCCACCAGAAAAACACTGGCTGGGTCCCAGTGACCCTATTCCAGGTAGCGTACAATTGGTCTTCTTGGTCTTTGCTGGATCTTAATTTGTCTGACCTCTTCTCACAGACATTTTTTGCCAGATACTACGAAGTCCTACTACGAGCTCTGATACAGCTCTGTGGATCAGTGAGGCATGAAAACCTCTCCATCTCACCAACCTCACTATCCCCAGGAGAGGTAACTGTATATTTATATTTTGATTACTTCCAGGGCTTGTGGAGTCACAACCCTAACTGACTGGGCCCCTAAAAAGATGGAACATAATTGGAGTGGTCTGCATTGGGAGCCCAACACAATATGCTTTCAAAGGCTCAAAATCTCCAGTGGCACCCCTGCACAAAATATTTGTTTTTTCTTTTTACTAATCTTCATGTTGTGAGCTGTACATTAGCTTTAAGAACTTAAGAAATAATTTTTTAATAAAATGTGCGTGCTCGTGTATGAAATCAGCTGTAAATCATACATCTCACTAATGAAAGCATAAAATTTAAGCATCAGTGCTATGTTAAGGAAAGTAAGGATAATAAATTTTTGTGTTATAAAGCTACGTTTTACTCTTAGTAAAAAGGGTACCCAAAGCTAACAGGGGCTCCCCTCTCAATGCACTCTGCACAGCCATCCACTGCACTTCCAGTGCAGACAATATTATATAATTTGCTGCCAACTGAAGTATTACAGCTGTCGTTTTAGCTATGCTATTGAAACCGCTTTACCAGATGAACCGCTATACTGCCCAGCGCTATTCTGAAGATTGTAAAACGTATGCTTGACAGGGAATATCCCACGACCATCAGTGCAATAATAATGCACTAACCGGTTATAATGTTATATCACTGGAGCGGGATCTGCTCCTGTTTCGGCAGCCGAAAGCGCCGCGTGTGAAGGCATCGCTTCGGTTTCTCCAATCTGGCAGTCAAACAGTCGTACGTGCAGTCATGTGAGAGCAGGTCTAGTAAATCTAGGCCTACGTCATTGACGGGAACCTTACAACATCAGATCCAGTGCGTGTCAAAGGCATCCGACTTTACAAAGGGAGGCAAATTCCATAAGGATGTAAAGCAAGTTCTAACTATCAGAATGTTTCCCTCCATGCATTTTCTATAAAATACCGTACGTGTGACTTCAATGCACTGCACATACAGACAAACAGGAAATTCACAATGGTATAAATAGAGCACCAGAAAAGGGACAATTAGAATTGATCTCCCCGTTCATTAAAAAAAATTAAAATCTCATTTTTATTACACTGAAATAAAACTTAATAATTTATCTTATGAAAAAGTTTTAAAAATGTAGCCCTTCACTTTAACCGAATAAGCTTAAAAAAAAGCAGAAGACAAATTTCGGCGTTGGGGTTATGACACGGAGCCGCCGACAGTTCGACACCCGTGTACCGCTTTGGCATGCGCCAGCCAGCGGTCAGGTGACTCTGGCAGACTCTCCGCATGCTCGGCGGGGGCGGGCCCAATCCGCACGCCATCAACCTTAGCAGTGGGCAGAGGCACGCCGCGCAAAAAGCGGGTCAGTCAGGCAATGCGCCGCGCTCGCCGGCCGTCGCTAAATATCCCCTATGCCGTGGTGATGAATAGCATCTTAGCGCCGTTTCTGTTTGCCAAAGGTCATTCAAACCGACTACCCTGAGATGACTATGGGCCATTTTGACAGCATCCACGGGCAGTTACTTTTTGGCTCAATGTTTCCAGACCTAAAAAAAAAAAATGCACCTAGTCATCCTTCTCAATTCATTACCCAGCAAGTTCACATCGTCGCTGTGCAATGTGTCTCATCTTGTCAAAAAAGAGTGGAGACCAGCACATTTAGTATATAAGTACAGAATAATTTTGCTGGTCAGACATGAAATCTGTGACTTAATTGTTGTCATTTTCCAATTTCTTAGGATGAAACTGATAGGTTATGATGTCTTTTAAAAAGTGTGTTTCAAAAAGCACTGTGCCCCAACTCTGTCAGGGTTGTGGTTTCAAGTCCCTGGTCTGCACTGTATATATGGGGTTTGCATATTATGCTTGTTTTCATGACCTGGATTTCACTGTTCAAGAGCAAACAGTGTGAGTGAATTTGTGCCTCAGAAGGGTCCTTGTGTTTGGTGATGGACTGGCATTCTGCTCTGTACCTCCTAGAAGAGAGACAGGTAGGGGGTATACTGATACAGCATGCTGTAAATCAAGCCGCACGACAAGCCACCTCTGCGATGAGAACCTGAGTGCAGCTATGCAGTGGCTGATACCTCAGCACCACACTGCTCAGATGGAGCTGAACAGTGTGAAGTATTTTCCCAGAGGCTGGAGTGCCAGTCTTACCACCAACCCCCGAATCTTTCCCTGAAGTTTGAAGGCCTTGCATGCAGGGCCGGATGTAGGTTAACATCACACCCAGGACAAAGCAATTGCAGGTTAAGGGCCTTGCTGAAGGGCCCAATGGAGTAGGATCACTCCTGGCATTCTAAAAACGTGCTGACATTCGTTGGAGTTACCGGATTACTCATAGGCGTGCATGTGTGACTGTCTGGTATGAGAGTGTGGCCTGCTATTGGCTGGCGCCCCATCCTGGGTTATTCCCTTCTTTGCTCCTGAGGCTTCTGGGATAGGCCCTAGACCCCTGTGACCCTGCATAGGACAAGCGATTACAGAAAATGAATGGATATTCAAAATATACAATATAATCAATATTTTTCCTCTTTTAGGGAAACGCATATAAGCCTTATAGTTCAGTTCAGTTATTTCTAAATGTTTTATTACTTTTTATTGTTTAGTTATTTAGTTATTTCTATTTCTTTAGTTATTTTTTCTTACCTCTATTAAGGCTGAATTTAAAACCCCATGCTTCGCTTACTAGACCAAGAATAATAAACCCTGATCATCTCTCAACTCTGGTAAACAAATGTAATAACATGCCTAAGGTAAATTCACACCAGAGAAGGGATTTCGGTGGATGTCCCTTTATAATAGTTATTAGGTAAAGGATGACAGTTCATCAGATTAACAGGGAAATGCACCAGTCTATGAATGCTGTCTTTGTACTTTGTGTTTTACATTTGCTTACCAGTAGAATAATAGTTTAACTCTTTACAACTTAAAAATACAATGTTTTGTTTGTTGTTAGTATTCCATAAATACATTATATAATATCTATAATTGTATACAGATAAAAGTGTCCATTGTTATTAGTACTAGATTAATTCCAGATTCAATATGTGAAGTTTCAAGGCCTTTCATTTTATTTGATTTGCGAATTATCACAAACATTATTACAAAGATTTGTGTTGATATAGGCAATAGTATATCATTGTACATGACTCGTCTAATTTTAATTCTGATCATAAGTAATAGTAAAATACAGAAATTCTTAGAAAAATATATTAAAACAACATAATTTCCTTTAATTACTTATATGAAATAGTTTATGATTTTGCAGTCACTTGTCACTTGGTTGTAGATAAGAGTACCAGTATTAATTAGCTAGGACAGAGTAAGGTGCAAAGCAGCTAATTCTCTGTAATTCAGTTCATTGCTGCACACTGTGTTGTTCTCTGAAATAAATGTTTTTTCCCAGGGGTGCATGAACGCTAGTCCTCCGGGAATCTAAAGCTGCAACCCGCTGGCCACCAGTTCATGATCGTAGTCATTACAAGCAGTTCCATAGACGTAAGCTTGCATTTTTAACATTCGAGCAGCTAATTTTGAGCAGCAGCCCATTTAAAAAGCAAATGTAACCTCAATGCCCCTACACTTGTTTTCAAAAACATGCCGTAATTTTGTTACGCAAAAAAGCCTTTTTTTTTTTTTTAAATGAAACAATGATTTTCAGGAATGCCAATTAAAACGTGAAATTAAATAATATGAAAGTGGAAACCTTCCCCTCATCCTATTCCAACGTTACTGTGATGAAGGGCATTTATGGAATTTTCAAGAATTTTGCTAATTAGACACAAGAGATTACAGGCAGACAAGAGTGGATGAAAAGTATTTTCGGAAGTTTTACTATTACTTTTTTTAATCTGTCATATTTCATAAATAACTCTTAATGTAAGTTTTTAAAACCTTTCAGAATAATCCACCAGCAGAACAACCTGGGCAGCGGTTTTCCCTTTTTAATGCACAAAAACTTAATTACGAGGCTCTTGGCATTTTCTCTTGCAATTAATTAGCAGGTCCGGTTTTAGCCTTCACACTCAGGTGTGCTAACCCTGAAGACTTTCCTAAATTAAGCAAGTAATGAGTGACTACCGACCGGCACTTAATGACATGCCTGGAGGCGAGATTGGTGGGGGGGGGGGGGGGGGGATTTCGCAACAGGACATCCACCCCCTCATTACCTATCAAGCTTTCGTGTCAAGTGCTTCTCTCAGGGCAAAATTTGGCTGGAATGCTCAGTGAAGGGGCATCAGTGAGGTTGCTCTGTCAAATAGCTGCTATCTTCTATTGTCGTACCTCTTTTGAAGAGGACAGTGAGGTGCCTTTGTGGGATTTCTTTTCCAGTTACCAGTGTTTGGACTTGCCGTTCAGGTAGACTGGCTTCTCACAGTGTCTCTGTGTATATGTGTGCTGTGATGGGCTGATCCTACCTGATACCTCATGCCTCCTGGGAAATAATAAAGTATACTCAAGCTCCATTATACAGGACATTTTTAAGATACGATAAGATTTCTAAGTTTCAGAAATCCAATGTGTTATGGAAGTCATTATCATTGCAGAATCATCTGCTGACTTGTTATGCACGGTAACATCACAGGTGAATAACACAGTACTCACTCAGAGTTGCTTCAAAAGAAGAAAGTTGTCCTTGATTGTGGTTTAAGCAGAAAACACGATAATTTCACCCTTCTGCTCACTGTAAACAATATACATTTAGTTCACCTGTCTTGCCACATGACTAACGGTATGGGGACACCAACCTGCCCAACATCTCATTCCAAAACCAAGGCTATTAATATAAAAGCTTTCCACTAGATACTGGATCATTGCTGGTGGAATTTACAGCCATTCAGGATGTGTATTGATGTTGGGTGATCAGCTGGTGATCCTTTTTGCGAGCTTCTATGTCAGGTCACTTCACAGCTGAACCTCTTCTTAGATGTCTCCTCATCAGCCACTTCACTTGTGTTTGACCAGGACAATGCTATGCAGGTCAGGAATGCGGCAGATTGTCATGTTTGGCAAACTGGCTCACATGGCGTCCAATGATGGAGCAAAGTGTAAAGTCATTAACCGCTTCTGAGTAACCAGCCATTCTGCTGCCAATGTTTGTCACTGTAGATTACGTAACTGTCTGCTTAACCATACACCTATGTCAGCAATAGGTGCGGCTTGATTAGGTGATTCCTCTAATTAATTGAGGTGTCCACATCGTTTTGTTTATCCAGTGCACTTTCCACATCCATTCTGCCCATGACGGATATGCAGTCACAAATGCAACAGGAAGCATGATAAATAAATGTCACAGGTCATATAACATCTGCAGTATTCACATCCAACATAGCCTTCAGATCCTCAAGGCCATAAACAAGTCTGCAGCTTTGGACGTAAAGCACCCACAGGATACAAATCAGTACCTGCGTAAGCATATAAACAGGTACATGTTGTGGCTAGTACTACTAATAATAATAAATGATTACTAATTTGTTAAGGCTTTCCTCCAGTGACCAGTGATTACTTCCAGAAGCAGTTGAAGTGTAGCAAGTCTAGTGCCGCCCTTGGTATTTTCATTTGAGGGTCACAAACCCATAAACGCTCTGCTCTTCCTGCCCTGCCAGCACCGGTGTGAGTGGAAAGCAACTCAGAGATAATTACCCAATGTGACCGTCTGTTTACGAATGCATAATTGGCTTACAGAACAACGTCAAACAGTTCCGATTGCAGCGCGCAACAAGGCCAGCTTCCCGCGCGGCGTCCCTAATAGTTTCCTCGGCGTGCTAACTAGGCCAGATATAAGGGGACAGCAGTTTACGCTTGCCCCGCATTTTTGTCCAATTAATTTATTGCCTGCATGTCGCATATTTTGCATGACAAAAGGGGGAAATATTAAACTGCCAGCCATAATGAAAATGCACTTCGCAAATTAAAAGT
>JAODKL010000118.1:27052355-27065725 GCA_026780765.1 Petrocephalus schoutedeni
GGGGGGGGGGGGGGGGGGGGGGGGGGGTAGAGGAGACACGACAGAAGGACCAGAACGAAACGTAAGGAGCGCTCTGTGTGCGCGGAGAGGCACGCACTCTGAATTCCCCCGCAGAAGACTTAGATACCCCCTAGCGGGAGGACAATGGCATTCTGGACACTGGGAAGAAGGTGATGCGTGACAGGGAATCCTTAGGGGTGGCGGGGGTCACCGTCATTGAGATGGGGTGACACTGCCACAAAGGGCCCCAGCGACAGCCTTAGAAACACCAGCGGCCACCATTTTGTATGTAAAACAGGACCGGTCCCCCCTAGTTCCCACACATTTGCCGCAAGTGCTGTCAAATAAAAACGGGGGAAGGCGAGTGTCATAACTTGCGACGCCGTGGTCTGAGCGATTGCTCTGGACCTGTTAGCGCGCAACGCCAATGAGAGGCAGTAAACGTGAGTCCGCAACACACGGCCTGAGCACTAATTTGCGGCTTTGAATGTAAGACCAGTACGGGAAATGAACTGTACGTCAACTGGATTATGTATCAAAGTCAATGAAATTTTAACTGATAAATGAAAAATGTAAATGTGGTTCTTGAAATTGATCTGTTTGTTTATAAAAAAACCAAATATTTCCACCTCAGTAATACATACATTTATGCCTTTTAATATAGAGTGTTATTATTGACAAGATATATGTTTTGACTGTTCATTGATATATCGGTGACAAAAAAAGTTAAGCACGCAGACTGAGTGGTGGAAATGAAATGAATCTGCACATGGTAGAGTTAGCGGTATGGGCACACTGCTGGTCCCATGTCATACATACATGGATACATGCGGCGATATCGTGCCAAAGGGAGCCGTACACTATATCCTATACTGCGGCAAAGCGGCCCACATCTGTTGTAACTGGCCCTCGAGATCCTGCAGACTGGCACTGGGTCTGAACTGATCCCACACATTTGATTGGGGAAAGATCGGGGGACCTGGCTGGCCGGGGGAGGGCCTCAACATGATGCAGGCAGTCCATAGACACATGTGCCGTGTGTGGACAGGTGTCTTGTTGCTGTTTCAGGAGGGGTAAGACGTGCTGTCAGGGTCCCCCGATTCACTATCAGAGATGACCTGAAGTCATACCCTATGGCTCCGGACACCATCAAGCCAGGAGTAATGCCGGTCTATGGCCGGACTCTACACGAGATTGGCAGGATTGGTCCTCTCCCCTCAGCACCGCCAGGCACACACAGGACGGTCATGCGTGTTAATGCAGAACCGAGATTGATCGCTGAACATGGTATGATGCCACTCGCCATCAGTCCATGCCTCCCGGTTACGGACCACTCCCAACGCAGCCGTCTCTGCGCTGGGGTTAATGCCAGCCTACGCATGGGATGGTGAACCCAAAGTCCAACTGATGCCAGTAATGGAGACAGGGTGCGGGATGACAGGGGGTGTTGTACTGCTTGGTGCACAATACGATGATCCTCCCTTGGTGTGGTCTGTCTTGGGTGACTGGAACCTTCACGACGCGTGTGGGTGCCCTCATGTGCCCAATGGATCCAACATCGGGCGACTGTGGCATCTGCATGCCCCACATGCCGGGCAATTGGACGTTACGACCATCCGGTCTCATGCAAACCCACAATGCGACCCCTATCAAACTCCGTCCAGTGCTGGTAATGCTGTCTCATGCGCCTACGAGGCATCCTCTGTGTCTGACGACTAGACATGTCAGCTCCTTGCAAATCAAATCACTTACATACCCATCGCTGGTCTGCACGTGTACCAAATTACATCCAAATCGGACCATTACTTACGGGTGCTTTTCTTTGTTGCTGAGTATGTAGTACATATATGTATCGTGTTTAGTGAAATGTTAATTCCAATTCTAATTCTTCAATTCTAAATTAATTCTAAAAGGTCCTGAATCGGTTTATGCTTGCAGGACTTTGATTATTAGTGATTTAACTTCCCAAGGTCCGCCTGTGGCGGTTCCTCCTTTACTGGAAGTGGCCCAGTCACCAAGCACTGAAACCGGTCAGGTAACATTTCAAATAGGGTGAGCGCAGATGAGTAGCTTATTCCGGTGACTGCCCAAGCGTTATCTGGATACCGCTCGTCTGATTCATAATTCGTTTAATCACAGGCTACATAACTTGCATTTTTTTTCCCATTTGTTTGTTTTGACATTCTGTGTAAGTAATTCTAAAAGTGAGCCTAAAATCCTCCCCGGGATTCAGCTGCCAAGAATTCTGACAGCTTCATTTGCAGGCGTCGGCTTTGATGTCTCCTGCTGCCCCGCTATGCGCTCCATCTGAGAGCAGACGCTTGTGGAAGTGAAGGCGCGTGCTTGAGAAAGTCCCTTTCCTCCTACATCTGCTTTAAGCCTGAATCCAGCTTTCCTCTCACCTGCCGTCCCCGTGAGAAGAGGGCGTCCACCCCGTCTCATGTGTTACAGGCACAGAAGTGCGTGTTTGTCAGTGGAAACGGTTCTAATTACTGCTTGTTTCGTAAGTCTCCCGGGGACCCATTAAATTTAAACCCAGAATGAATTTGGACTGTGACAGATTCTCAGTTTATTAACTTCGACCTGCTATCGCACAGCACAAAAACAATAACAATAACATTAAAACTATTGTCACAGTCTTAATACAAGCACAAGGTGGAATTCTTTGCTCAAGTTCAAAGTTATGATTAACTTTCCCGAGATATTTTTAGGATATATAGTTAGCTAACGGGTAGGCCCAAAAAATGAACAGAAGATTGAAAAGTGTAATTACAGATATTCAGATATGCCTTAAATATACTGACTTGGCTAATTCTCACTTCATGAGTGTCATACACAGACATTGTGACAAAAGCCAGCGGATTACTAGAGATATAACAAGTTCTACAAAAACTTAAATATCAGTTATTTAGATACACAAATAATGACAGAGAGAAAATTTTGAAGTGAACTCTCTCATGTACTCACAATAAGTGGCTATTTGGGCTGTTAGTGCACTCATTTTTGATTCATTTTAAAAAATGGGGGGGGGACAGGTGTTGGTGGCCATAGATACATTTATATGAAAGGAAACCGGACAAAGGTGCGGGTGCAAAGGAGAAAAGGCACCAGCCTGCTTCAGGAGCCACAGAGAGGCAGCCAGCCGTCGGGGCCGGGCTGGGATTCTCACAGCCACTGGGATCAGCACGCCTTTGGGTGACCTACTAAAAATTTACTTTTTTTTTTCCTTATGTAATCAGAAGCGTGGTAAGAACAATTTATTAATAGCAAAATTCATTAGCAAAAGTCACTTTTAGCTCGTCACATTTTGCCCAGGCTTAAATTTACCCTGGCAATGCGTGAACTCCAGGAACGTGACGCAAAGAAAGCGCAGATGTTTTAAAATAAATAAACGCTGGTTCCAGGTATCAACTCCCCCCTCCCCCCCGCTTCGCCCGCTCCCTTCACCCCCCCTTCGCACCCTGGCAAATGTGGAAGGGGCCATTCCCGGGGAGTGAGGGAAGGGCAGGAAGTGGGCGGAAATGTATCCACGTCCTGCGGCAGTGCTGCCCTGCCCCCATAGGCTCCGCCTGCCCCGCGTCCCCTACCAAGGGCCATCGCTCATGTCCTGCCGTCACGGTCTCACGAGCACCGGGTTCGAGGTCAGCGGCAGCCATGGACACCCCCCCCCGCCCCAGCTGGCTCAAGACATTGTGACACGTGCCCTCGTCACACGTGCCACCGTCCTCTTATTTATATATTTCGCTGTTATCTCTCTCTTAAGAGGAAGATGGACGTTTCTTCGGGGGACTAGAGGGCCCTTCAGCAGGCCGGGCTTGACTGCAGTGGGCCGAGCTCCCATGTCAGCAGCGGCTGGAATCGAGTAAATAGTCACTTTGACTTTGCGGGCGGGTATTTTGAGGGTAGATGAAGGGTGGGCGTGATGGCGGACTCTCCTTATCAGCCGCGACAAATGTCCTCCGCTCCCCGACGCGGTCCATCCTCTTTGTTGGGAGGAGAGAGGGAGCGAGAGAGGAGGAGAGAGAGAGCGAGAGAGGAGCAAAGAGGCGGGGAGGCTGGTGGGGAATCTCAATGAGAGACGTGAGCACCCCTGGTTTTCAGGGGGGGCCAGGTGACCATCTGCCCAAGAGCGGATTGACGTCTCTCCCCGCCCCCTCGTCCTGTGATCCCCCCCCCCCCACCCCAACAAGGGAAGGGCCAGGCTGAGCATTGCCAGCTCCGTCTCTCATATGCAAGAATTTCCAGGGCACTCCTCTCCTTAGATGCATAGTCTGGTGACACAAGAGAGAGGTCATTCTGAGAAAAGAGAGACATCCATGGTCTACTTTCATCCAAGAAGAAAGTAGCCTAGTGCTCATCATTTAGCCAACCAGACAAGAAATAAGGGCTGTCAGATTTGCCTAGCATACTTCCCTAGTATTTGCGCGACAGCGGAAATGTTTTTCATTAACATTTATTTACTCGTAATTATGACAGAAGATGGCTGTTACGCTAGTCAGAGATTTAGCCGAGACATGTTCCGCTTCGGAATGTCTTCCGTAGCTTTTCCCGTATGGAGTCTGTCGAATAAATAAACCCAGAGAGTAGATAGGAGCTATGTGACAGATGGCCCCCGACCTGTAGCCCTCTGTCTTCTCAGACTGTAGGGTTCAGCCTGACACGCACGCAGATAGCCACACTGATGGTCACTGTGGACGTGGGGAAAGCCGCGGCGATCCTACAGCCTTTGCGGGCTGGCACCCCCCACTCGGAAATGCGCAGACGCGGCCAAGCGGCAGAAGCGCCCGCGAAGTTCGACTCGGCTGCGGACGGGATCTGTGACTCAAGCCGAATGTGGGAGGCGACATGTGGCAGATTGCGTCAGAAGTGGCTGCGCAAAATTGACTTTGGTTTCCAGCCACTGCGGCGCCGTGTATTTCGCAATCTCCCACACCGGGCGCTGGCCTGCGTCTCTCGCGCTTACTGTAACTGCCCGTGTCCCAGCTTCCATGGCATTCTCTTAAAACCAAAGTGAACCAATTGGCATACAACTGGAGCAGCTGGGTTTCCTACAAGGGTACAACAGACGTCTGCCTACTGGGATTTGAGCCGGGTATGGGATTCAGACAGGAAGCTAGCATAAGGGATATAGCCTCATAAACTGGACGGTCGGGGGGGGGGGGGGCCCATTCTTGTGAGCTTGCATTATGGATTTAACCTACGTCACCCTGATGAATTATACGATTATATAGAAATAAAGTCCCTTTGGGTGAAGCGTGAGCAAAGAAATTCAGTTTGTTACCAGCGGCTTTCAGGAGGACTTGAGGCTGTCGGAAATGCGAGCTTATTTTTGGCGAAGGATTCACCGGAGAGATCCGTCGAAGGTCCATCTGTTGCGACAGGTTGTTGATCCTCCATCTGAACATCAAAGACTGAGAAACAGGTGGAGGTGGGGTGAAAGTGGGCCGCTTCCCTGGAACAGCGAAGGTCTGTGGGCCTCTAAACTCTTGAGCTGCTTTGGGATGCGTAGGGATGGCCGAAGGATTTCCATCCAAAATTTTCAGCAATTAACGTAATTACCAGGGTGAAATTGCGAAGGTTGTTGACGAAGTAATATTGTTACCACAGTGACATCTTCATTTTCTTGAGGAACTGATCTGAAAGCTTGCAGTCTTGGTAGACGAGCAGTCCTCACAGACTGCAGCTTGCAGCAGCCTGGCCATTTGACAGTGGAAAGTGCTAGATGTGACTTTCACAGTCCACTGGCAGCTTGTGGAACCCATTGCATCTGTGACTCGGTAGTTGATTAATGAGCCTTTCAGTCCATCTCTGCCAGGTGAGGTGGGGCCATGACTTTGGTCTAGACTCCACTGATATTAGCCGAAGTAGATACTTTCCCCTTGTAACAGAGTAGATGTCTGTTCAAATGGGTCTAATTTTACAATAGACAAACAAAGACGGTTGGTTTTATTACAGCTGTGACACAGCACAACAAATGCAAGACAAGCAACTCCTTTACAATATGCAAACTCTAGTTCTTTTAACTATGTTCAGCGTGGCCAAGTAGATGTGTAGATCATTTTAAAGGTTATTTTTTTACCTATTGTTCAAAGTATGCAGCTTAATGGCGATAATTGTTCGACGGTTTGGTTTTTGTTGTGACATTTTCATCCAGCAAGCCGGTGGCTGGTGGGAGTTGTGGTTTTCTTTCCCACCAGAAGGTTGGAGCCATGGAATTGTCACTGTAGGGGTTTCCAGGGTTGCATTTTTATACTGATAGAAATCCATGGGGCTTTCAGAATGGCATGAAAAGAATTGCATGGTAAAAATATAGTTAAATGGATTGTAGTTTACTTAATAAGGAATGATTCACTGCAGGATTATGGTTTATTGTAATTTGAGTAATTGAGGTAATGGAGCTGCCCTTGGTTTGGACTGGTTGATCTGCGTCCCATTTACGGAGCATTGCCTGAGTCATCTCGAGGTTCTCTGGCCTTGGGTCTGGACTGAATCTTCACTGCAAACCTGGGGAACGTGGTTTGCCAACCATCAGTCTAAGCTTGTTTGCGAATTTGTTTGTTCATTTTGGTACCTTAATTTCTTTCCAGTCCCACTCAACTGTTATTTTTCAGTGGATCTTCGGCTTTTTGGTACTATGCACCTTCCACTTGGGGCCTGGTACTGCATCACCTGGTCCCTGTCAGATTTCCTCTCTTTTTGGTGTCACTTCCCAGCTGTGCTTTCAAAAATCCCAGGTATTAAAAAACAGGATCCAAAATGACATGATTATTGCACAGTTATAATTTCTGCAGCTGAACAACTCACAGAACTGTGAAGTACAAACATATGACCAAAGATTTCATTTTGAATGAGATTTGAATGACATTTTGTGTCCCTAGCACAGTACAGCTAGTAGCTAAAACTCAATTCAATGTAATGTATTTGTATATAGCACCTTTCATAGCAGAGTCTTTATATGGCTGTATTGTAATACATTACACCACCATTAAGAGAGAATAATGCAAAATGGGGAAAATGAAAGACAAAGAAATGATGTAAACGGAGGAGAGGAACCAAAAACTCCCAAGTAATGAGAAGACAAACCTCTGGGGGTCTGCCTGGCCCCTTTACAGTAATAAAACCCAAGTTCTGAACAACCACTTTTTCGCAATATCAACATAGCCAATGCTTCTTGTAAGAGAAAAAAAATTGAAAGGTGATTATCAACACATCACAGCATACAATGTTAGATCTCTGTATGTAACCCATGTGAGACACAGCAGCAGGCAGCTAATTCAGTGCCCGGGGGCAGTACTTTGTCTCAGGTTACACAGTGGTACTTACAGGTTGGGGATTCAAACCAGCAACCTTTTCATCACACAGCAGCGGCCTTAACTATTACGCCACCACTGCCCCGTTAGAGAAAATGGCAGAAGTGTCAGTGATGAGGGAATTCTAAGGCTTTCTTATCTACCACAGCAGATCTGGCTTTATCGAACTAAAAGGAACAACTGCTCTTACAATAGTGCTACTACCTGCAGTGCACATAGCATCCCTACCTGACATGATCGGCAAGGAGATGTTCCAGAAGGGAGGCAGTGCCTCACCTCACCCAGGAGGCTGCAGAACTGCACCTAATAATTCTGCTCTGGCAAGTTTGTTTGCTCATGCAGCCAATTTAACGGAGGTAACTGCAGCCCAGCAATGAAGGCAAATAAACAGGACTGAACTGTACTCCAATTAATGTGTGCTGAACAGTTCAGAGACATGGGGCAAACACTACTGAGACCTCAGGAAAGGATGTAAATGAAGACGAGCGCTGTGGCTCCAAGCAAACTCGACGGCTGCTCTTACGCGGCGAAAACCATCCATGGATGCTGGAAGGAAATGTACAGCTCTCAAAAAGCCCTTAGACCTGATGTCATGCACCCACACATTAATTTTTCACAATGGCAGGGCAGAGTCTGGTGCATATCCCAAAAAACACAGTGGACAAGGCATGGGGTCTGATTTCAGCATTCAGCATTTTCAGGTCATGTGAAATCTTTGGGGTGGAGGCTGAGGTTAGAGCACCCTGAGGAATCCCAGAGAATTCTGCGAGCTGTATCGGGTGGGATTGTGTGGGTTGAGTCTGTGGATGGGTAGCATCTAGCTGCAGGATGTATCTGTTCATCAGGTTTGGTTTAGCATGGTACCCATCATAAGCAATTTGTCAATAGAGACGCTGCACAGCAGGCTTTCTGGAGACGATGGAGAGTGAGGGTCCCTGGCTCCAGGAGGCCATATCGCACAGCTCGGGCTGAAAGAGCCAAAAGCATGAACTCATCTTCACTCTTGTTTTTTTTTTTTTTTTTTTTTGCTCAAACTTCACTTCCTAAGTCCTGCATAAACTTCCTTTGCTCTTTGAACAAAGAGGCCCTAATTAGGCGAGCTGTGAGACTCGCCGTGCATTATGGCGAGATCAGGCGGATTATGTAATATTCCCGCCCACTCCCCCTTTCTCTCTTCTGTCACGCTCCATTCTAAATTTCACCCTTTCTTTCTGCATCTCGATTCAATGTGGCACGCCGGTGAGTCAGCCTCGAGGGGTTCCGGTCCGCCCCGGCCGACTGGCACCCCCGGCCACCTCCACCGTGTCACCCAGTTTCACCTCGTCGATGTGGGGAGGAAGGACGCCCCCCCCCCCCCATACTCTGTCTCAGCAACGTGTGCCTTTGCTTCACTGTGGATGGCGTGCCCTCCTCTGGAACACCTGCCTAAAGGCATCTTACGAGATACAACAGGCTTGGGTGAGCCGTGACAGTTTGGGATCGAGGGCACTGAGGAGCGTAAATGAAAATAAAGAAACTGATAGGTGATCAGCGTCAGCTGCCTGTAAGAATGCGCGTGGTGTGCAGCGAGGTACCGCGGGGGTATCTTTCAGCTCACCTCTGCGTCTCACTTTGTTTCCGTGCCGTGTCGCGCGTGAACGCCGCTCATCAGCACTGAATCCGGCCTCGGTGCTCCGTACAGCTTATTCACGACATGAAATGGGGGGGAGAGAAGGAAAGGACGGAACGCCAAGTTCCACGGCGAGTCGGCGCGTCCTGGTGCTTCTCAACCCCCTCAGCGTGTCTCAGCGTGGCGCTCTGCAAAACGGAACAAAACTGGGGATACCCCCCCCCCCACCCCCCCGGTGCGACCCACCGGAAGGCTGACACGCCCGCAGCAGCCAGACAAGACAGAAATCAGGGAGAGTGAGCATAAGATACGGAAGTGGGTGGGTGGCGGAATCCAACCTAACAGAAGCTGCCTTTCCTACAGAGACCTGTCTAGGCGAAGAACATAGGCATCTAGGGTCGTCATAGAAATTTACTTAGTTTTTTGGTAAAACCCAATAAGTGAGTTGCAGATGGGACAATATTGCACAATTAATCTAATTTAAATGCCTGAATTTTTGCTAAACAACATTGGAAGGTACTTATCTTTCTGGCATTAACTCCTTGGCGTCTATATTTAATCCACCCCCACACACACACAGACGACAGAAACATTATATTCCTGCAACATATGGGCTACCTTTAGGCTGAATTTTATGCTAATGGGGCATGTGACATCACAAGCATGTGCGCTGGCCGCTGGTAGGCGGAAGGAGAGTTATGGAGCTCAGAAACAAGCATCTGTTAGTTAAGCTCAATAGAATCTGAAATCTTAGAGGTAGGCCAGTGCGGGCTGAAGCTCCATCACTCATACGAAAAGAGAAAATCAGCCATCCTCCGTGGTCCACCAGAAGCCGGAACATCTGGATACTTCCTGTGTTGCAGTGGTGGGAATGGAGCCCACCACCCACTGCCTTCCTGAAGGGCCTTGCTCCCTGAAGTGAGAACACTGTGAGATTAGGCCTTGCATGCACCACAGGGCATCCAAGAGGATCTCTTTGAGATCCCAGGGGGAAGCAGTTGGCTCTAAAGGTCACAAAGCTGGAATCCTGACAGCAGGGTTATAGGTTCAAATCCCAACCAAGCAAATAAAGTCATCTAATGACACAGTTCTGCCATGAAGTCTGATCTTTTCCATTTGCTGGCCTGTGTTTGAGGAGAGGCGGCTTTTATGATGCAGAATATAGCGACTAAACTGCAATGCACTGAATCTAGAGATTCTGCAGTTGGGGAAAGGACCTTCGAATCTTCTAGAAGCTCAGCACAAAAACCTGTATAGATTTATCGTTGTGCACCGGACATCTTGGCTTTTGCCCCTTGAAAAAGTCGGTCTGGGGTGCATTTACGTGCCGGTAAACTGGAACGCATCTCGCAGGCAAACACGCCTTGCTTACATAAGTGCTGGCGCTCCTATAAACATCACCCCTCCCAATGCGGCAGACGCCTCGACAGCTGGAAGCTTCCCGGGCTGGGGCATCGGTAGCGAAGCTCGTCCTTCACGCAGCCAAGACGCCGACGGGAGGGAAGAAAAAAACGCCAGGCCTAACTCCGCGCATTTTTTTGTTCCATGCACTGCGACTCACACATGCAGACGGAGTGATTTATCCCGACGGCTAAAGCTGCCAGCGGACGGGCCTGATTGGGGGCCTCGCGCGGCCCTGCGCTGATGCACGAGCGCGAGCTATTCTTCATAATTAATCAGCATTAATATGATCAGTAAATTATAGCTGTGGTGATGGCAGAATAACTAAGAAGAAAGGACTACTAAACAACGTGGACTTTAGAGGGATGATATCAATCATAGCTGGACAAAAAAGCTTTTATACCAACAGGGCAACAATTCATTAAATAAATCCATTTCAGGATATAGCCATCATTTATTGAGAAATAAATCCATTTTGGGGTGGGTGAGGGTGGGACGTTATTCTTCCAACTGTTATAATGGCATCCTGCCCAACCTGCCTCAAAAGCAGGAGATTGGCTCTTTGTTCGGAAAGCAAATAAAAATCAGATTTGATGGCCGAAACGCTGCCGTCCAGGGGCTCTGCAAAGGGGGGGGAGCATGAATCCAGGCTCGTTTTAACCCTACAAGCGAGCCGACAAAGAGCGGGTCACCCCAGAGCACTATGAGTTTAATACCATCTTTAATAGGGTTTTATACAAAGGAATGCATTCGGGGGTTTAAAAAAAAAATGATCACGTGGCCGGTTACAGAAGGAAAACTTTGACAGAAAAATAGAGAGAATTTTGCATTTGACTGATATATTTTCCTTAGCGAAGAGTGAACATCCCCTCTAAAAAGTACAAATCAGCTGTGATGTAGTTCAGTTCAGATATATGTCTGTTTTGTTCAATTTACTAATTGGAGAAGTCCTTATAGTAATTATTTCTTCAGAATATTCTTTTGATTAACTAATATCTATAGCTCTATCAAGCCATGTTCCAGCTAATATTCACGACAGGGTTGTGGAGGGACCAGGAGCCGGTCCCGGTCAGTGTAGGGCAGGGTTAGGGTTAGGGTTAGGGTACAAGGCAGGGGGACTCCATCAATAGGATGCCAGTCCATCACAGGGCACGAGGCAGGGGTACACCCTGGGTGGGATGCCAGTCCATCACAGGGCACGAGGCAGGGGTACACCCTGGATAGGATGCCAGTCCATCACGGGGCACGAGGCAGGGGTACACCCTGGGTGAGATGTCAGTCCATCACAGGGCACGAGGCAGGGGTACACCCTGGATAGGATGCCAGTCCATCACAGGGCACGAGGCAGGGGTACATCCTGAGTGGGATGCCAGTCCATCACAGGGCACGAGGCAGGGGTACACCCTGAGTGGGATGCCAGTCCATCACTAGTTTTATCTAGTAGTACCTAATCTAACTGGTATTTGTTTATCTTGAAAGTACCTTCAGATCTGCCCAGAATTTGACTTCAGACATCATACTGATTTTATGTACTTATTTAGTTAAGGAAGTGCACTTGTGATCGGAAGGCTGCTGGTTCGATTCCCCGACCAGCAAGGTACCACTGAGGAATCCTGAGCAGGGAACTGCCCCCAAGTACTGCTCCCTGGACACTGAATTAGCTGCCCACAGCTGTGTGTCACATATGAGTTAAATGCAGAGGACACCTTTTGCTGTTGTGCAGTGTGTGCTGTGGTGTGTCAACAATGACTATTAATCAGATCACTTAATCACTTCACTTCATGTATGACCCTGTATGGAATATCCTCAGAAGCATTTAGGTCCGGATTGCAGTCAGGGCTGCAGCCAGGCTATGGAGTGTCCCCACGGGGACGTGACCAGCCCGCTCTTCCTCGTACTCTCCCTCCCTCCTCAGCGTCCAGGGGAGACATCGTGGCAGGCAGGCCATTACTGACAGAGCCTCGGAACGGTCTGTGGGGTACAGCCCCCCCCTCCCCCGCACTAGCGGGTGCTGCTCCAGGCAAGTGCGCGCCTAATCGCTCGGCAAAAAGGGCTCGTCTCCCCACCTCGCCGGGCGGGACAAGGTGATAAATCGGAGCCCAGGTCAGCAGCCGCCACCTGCTCCACCGGCCGATTTTCTGCTCAGCCGGCCCCAAGAAGGGGGGGCGGCGGGGGGGCAGGCATGGCGGTGCCGTGCCCATGCAAGATGAGCAGAAAGAGCCGGGACAGAAAGCATTCTCCCCCAGCCTCACCCGAAAGCGAGCGGGAAGGAGCCAGACAGCGGCGGGAAAGCAGACGATGCCACGGCTCGGCTGTCGCGTTCGGTTTCTCTTTAAAAATTTTTTCTTTTTTGATAAAGGCCATTATTTAGTTATTTCCTTATTTACACGTTGTTTTCTTCTACTTTTTAATAAATGGAGCGATTTCTACACAAACTACCCTTGTCGCTATAGCAGAGAGGAGACCAGAATCAGTCTGTCAACACGCGCTGCGTTTTCAAGTCGCCGGATGATTATTTAGTTTTTTGTCTTTTTGGGGTTTGTGAACTACACGCCACTGCTGCGGAGAGTCGGATTTAAGGGGAAATGACATCACATGTGAAGGGGATCAGTTAATTGCACTATTTCAGAAGAAGAAAAGATCAGGTAATAAAGATGAACCGATAAAGATGTCTCCCAGGAACGTGGGCATCGCCGTAATGCAGAAAGCACCTGTATGCGGAGCATGTGGACTGCGCTGCGAGCCAGTTGCCTGGCTGTGGTCCAGCTGCCGTCTTTTAAAGCTCCATCTGGGGGGAATTATCTCGCAGGCCGGACGCCACACTGCCGCGGGCAGCTTGGACGCATTCACAAGCCCATTCCTTATCTCCGTATTTCCACCACTGTCCAACACGTCAAATGAAAACAAGTTCTCTCTCTGACGAACTTCCTGTCAGTGTTTCCCAAGTCCCAAGTCTCATTTCCTGCTCCTCCTTGTCTGCGGTAACAGGCGGCACGCGGACAGCACCTCCCTGTCTGCGGTAACAGGCGGCACGCGGACAGCACCTCCCT
>JAODKL010000118.1:27065825-27077500 GCA_026780765.1 Petrocephalus schoutedeni
AGCAGCTCCCTGTCTGCGGTAACAGGCGGCACGCGGACAGCAGCTCCCTGTCTGCGGTAACAGGCGGCACGCGGACAACGCCTCCCTGTCTGCGGTAACAGGCGGCACGTGGACAGCGCCTCCCTGTCTGTGCTAACAGGCGGCACGTGGACAGCGCCTCCCTGTCTGCGCTAACAGGTGGCACGTGGACTGCGCCTCCCTGTCTGTGCTAACAGGCGGCACGTGGACAGCGTCTCCCTGTCTGCGCTAACAGGCGGCACGTGGACAGCGCCTCCCTGTCTGCGGTAACAGGCGGAACGCGGACAGTGTCCCCCTGATAACTCACACTGACTGTAGTTTATGTCCCCCCCCCCCCACCAACCCCCTCCAGAATAGCCCCACGTGTCGATGTCAGCACCTGCTCCGAGCACGTCCCCGGCCGTCACCGCGCAGGTGAGCCGCATGATTGGACGCAGCCAGGAGGCCTGATTAATGGGTCCCTCCCCAGTTCCGGCACGTTCCATCAATCATGCTATTAGAGAGGAGCGCCCCCCCACCCCAGCAGAGCACTGACGGCATTCATCTTCATCTCTGTATGCATTCAGCTGGGCAGGTCAGAGTTACCATGATGGAAAACAATAATATTCTCCTGTACAAATTACCCTATGGAGACAGGGCAGCCTGGGGTCTTATGCACTGCCCCTTGCAGCCCCCCGCAGATATATTCCACATTGATTGTTTACAACTCAGTTGTCACTTCAAAGCAAACGCCGTCATAATGAATAGTAATGATTTTGCGGAGTGTCCAAGACAGGTGATGCATAATGCCTTGTTTTTTTATTATTCTTGTTTTGTTTTTCCTGTCACTGTAACAGCAGGACGTCCCGGAACACTTTAGGAAAATCTACTTAAGCTTTTCACTTGGTAATATTTTTCCCTTAAGTAATTTCTAAGGGAGGTTAATGCTCAGACGGCTTTCTCCTGTAATACACGCAGGCATTCTTGGTGACCAGGACCTTGGATCTGATTTCTGGAAATGGGAAAAAAAAGTCAGATAAAGCTGTACCTTATGGCACAGTAAAGTTTATATTTAAATGATTTTTATCTGATTGCATGGACAGCATGCAGGGCCAACACAGGGTTTATTTATTTATTTGTTATAGTCACTTAATGAGTACAGCCTTTGGATTGCAAAATAGAAACCATACTTGTTAAATCCAACTGCGTATCCAATATAGGGCTGAGTGGGGAGTTGGCGTGGAGGGCACAAGGCCTGCGTGGGAAGCCAGTCCGTCGCAACAATGATCACGCGACACTCAGAAACAGGGCAGGACGTTCTGGAGGAATGCTGATGACCTGACAGCACCTAGTCATGAATAATCCATCCATCTATAATGTGTACCTGCTTGTCCTATGCAGGGTCATGGGGTGCAGAGCCTATCCCAAAGGGAATAACCCAGGATGGGGCACCAACCAATCGCAGGACGTACACACCATTTACAGCTACAGAGAATCGGATAGCTCCAGTTTACTTTACCATGTCTGCCAATGGTGTGAGGCAACAGTGCTAACCACTGCACCACCATGCTGTAATGAAGTAATGAATTATAATATTTATAATATAGATATAATTGCTTTTCTGTTTCCTTTATTGTTTTTACGATTGCTTTAGCATGCAAACCATTACCAGGGCTACACATCCATTCTTTTTCTAGATCAAATATTAAAGTGCATTTAATGAGGTAAATGAAATATAAAAGACAAATATTGTGCTGATGAAACAGACGATACGTAACAAAAACAAAAAATAATGCAAAGTTTGACCTTCAGAAAAAGCCGGGTCCCTGATGTGATCATCTCTGATTTCATGTAATAAGATTAATCGTAATATTTCAGTCAGGGTGCGGGGGTGGGATGTGGTTTGGTGGCCACACACACCCAAAAACAGCCAGCTGCGCACAGAAGTTCCACATAGTCACCTGTGTGTGTGTGTATGATTATCTAAAGAAATGTTCACATTACAATAGGCTGGCATCCCCTCTAGGGTGTTAGGCTGCCATGTGTCCGCAGGGGTAGGCCCTAGGTTCCTAAGCTCTTACTTATTTAACAATTAATTTTAAAACTCCCACTGTACTGGAGGGTGGCAGTGGTTAGTTATGCTGGTAACTCTCCCCAGAAGATGCTAGCCCGGGCGATTGTCCATCTTGCCGTAGCGGGATCCACCGCTGACTGCGACTACACATGGCTGAGAACTCGCCCATGTTCGAAATGTCGAACCACTTGTCGAC
The DNA here is from genome assembly GCA_026780765.1 of Petrocephalus schoutedeni. Classification (NCBI taxonomy): domain Eukaryota; kingdom Metazoa; phylum Chordata; class Actinopteri; order Osteoglossiformes; family Mormyridae; genus Petrocephalus; species Petrocephalus schoutedeni. The sequence goes on from JAODKL010000118.1 coordinate 27,068,093, forward strand.
ACACACTTTCATCCTTCTTTCCATTCACATTTGGGATCCATAGCATATCAGTTAAAATATTTGAGACTGGCAACCCAAGCAGTTTCCCTTGCCGGAGATTAATCACGCGTGCACCCTACAGACACACCCCCACTCCTCGGTCTGGGACGTCGCTCTTCAAAGTGCTCTCTGTGCACATTCTGGCACTGACAGCCAGCTCACATTAGCGATTTCATCAAAAGCCTTCGTAAGTAAGTTCACATTTTTTTAAAGAATACCTAGTAAGCCAATTTGCTGCAATAGTCTGCAAACATTGAAATATGTCCATACTTTCTTTCCTTTTTCTGTATTTATCCAAACTTGGAAAACACCAAAATCAAATTCCATACTTTTCCGTGTTGTAACCCTGATATTTATGACATTATTCTTCAGAAGTGCTTAAGGATGGATGGATGGATTAGTGATGGGTGGGTGATGATGTATTGATGGATGGATGGATGGATGGATGGATGGATGGATGGAGAAAAAATTAAGGATGGGTAGTTGGATGATGATTATGGATGGATGGATCGGTGGATGGATGGATGGGTTGGTGGATTGTTGATGAATGGATGGATGGAGGAATAGATGGAGGTGTGGGTGGATGATAATGATGGATAGACTCATGGATGGAGGTGGTAAATGTCCAGTTGCTTAGCTGACACTTGTATTCGGAGCAGCATCCGAGTTCTACATGTGCATGTTGCATCATTGCGATTCAGGAAAAGTACTTCACTCTGTGTCTTCAGGTTACCACACCTGTGGTCTCCAACCGTCCCATGGCTTTAACACAGCATTCACTTCCAGGGCGCTGAACACTGCTGCAACCTGAATATATTTATGCTATCTATAACATCACAGTCATACTTTAACAGGCTCCTCAAATGCAGCGTCACGCAGCTAGGTTACGTAGCTAATATCTTAATGTATTTGCTCTCCGACACCAAGCGCTGAAACTAAAATGCGGCAAAAACCTCACTAAATAAACAATCTGGTCGGGGACACTGTATGTCCTAAATTCAATTACCGCCATTATCTGTTTGGAGATACAGGCCGCGCTTGCAATTAGGCTTAATTGCTCAATGCGCAACTTAAACCGTACAGTGACACTGAAATTGTAAGACCAGTTTATATATGAATTTTGGTTCCCCGCTTGCCTGCAAACACTCCTCTCTAATTTGTCTAATTTATGCAACAATAATTATCACTTGCATGTAATAGAATACTAACAGGAGTACTGTCGCCCTGCAGGCACCTAGAATCAATGAATTTCAATAAAAAAATAAATCAGCATGACGATTTAGAAACTAGCGTGTTGCTTCTCTGTAGGTAATTAAGGTTAAGGACCTGTTATTGTAAAGGTGATAACATATGAGCATATCATGGACGAACACATAAGTATGCAGGGCTGTACCTTTGTATCACTTTTGTGGGTTTCATCCGGAAAAACAGTCCTGTCACACAAGACCATTGTTTACAGAGGAGTGTTCTTCTTCACAGACATGGATGGACATACCGGGAATGGACCTTAAGATGAATGTGAGAGTTCAAAGTGGGCCCCGGTGTTTCAGCATTCAGACAGGGTAAAACAAAAATAAATAAATAAAAATAAAACTCACCTATAGTATTTTATTGGCTTTTAATGCAATACAATATCAAATAACTGATTTTTTAAAATTACAGCAGCGTAAATGTACACGTTTTCCAAACAATGGATAGAAGGGGGAGAGAAAAAACTTCCCCTTGTTACTCCGAAAAGGAGTAATCGAATTGTCACACGGATTTCGTATGAAAGTGAGTAGATGAAATTACTCCATTTTTAGGAGAACAAAAATTACAGAGGGGAGGAGGCAGAAGTTAATTTATGTGTGAAACTCTTAGCAGAAAGATGTAAATGGGCCCCTAACTTGCCTGATTGTTAATATCTCGCAGATTAGCGAGTAAATGTGTGAATGTTTGCTCGCTCGCTGTCTGCGCAGGGAGGGAATTATATTTAATCCTGACTAGTTCAGAGCAAACTGACGCTTGGTGAGCTGCCAAGGGGACGTGCCCGGCTACATAAATTCACTTTCATCCCCCCTCTGGAAGCATGTGCATTTAACGGTTTATGTACTGCGACACGTTTTTTACGTTATCTCTGTTTAACGCACAGGGGGAGATTTATTACACGTGGGCATGTGTGTGTGTGTGTGCGCACTGTGCATACATGCCTGCACTTTCAGGATTTTATGAGTCTCCCTAGACTATTAGAGGCTGAGTTAACCTGTCCTGGGACTCAACCAGCCCACGGTGGGACGTGATCAAACATCCTACCGGAGGATCACTGAGTGCATGTGTGTCCCACATGTCTGAGATGCATCTGGGTTTCTGTTTGAGAAGGGACTTGAGTTCAGGGGCTGCCAAGGAAGCCAGAGCAGGCAGTATGTGGGTATGCTATGTGTCATGCGTTTGCTTGCATTTGCTTATGTTTGCTTACGTGTGCATGTATTTATGTCAGAAGTGCCTTTCTGGACAGTAACAGGGATCAAAATTGACCTTCAGCCCTGGATTCTAATGCAGATCTCCAGAATGGATGTCTGCTGTCTATAACACGGCCCTAACTATAAATTTTCCATATTCATCACACATGTGCTAAAACAGTTATGATCAAAAAGCCCTACTGTGGATGGCGAATTTACAGTCATGCGTTTTTAGCTACATTTAAATAACTTCATAGCTGGCGATCGGCAAATAAAGACTGTCTGGAAAATGCACGTTACGCCTCGAGCGTCTTCCTGAAACCACACGTGTCTAAGATCCCACGGTGACAACTTGTCACTCTTTTACACCCGCTTAAAAACACACATGCGCAACAGTCATCTTTGCACTCCGCTGTTTAAAGGGGGAACTTTATGTCTAAAGCCGACAGAGCAATTTATGTTATGACAAGGCTGCAAATCCACAAGGTGTTCTGTCTTTACAACTGAGATAAATCACAGAACTATGCCACAGTCAGTTTGCGAGCATTAAGTGCAAAAATTAAATTTAAATGTCCAAGGGTTTACGGTCAGTAAAGGCCACTTGATTTATTTATGTGCTGTGGTATTTGTTTTGACTGTTTTATTCAGGCATCATAAAGGGCAGCTCATTTGGAACATGTAGAAAAATCCAGTGACGAACAGGCTTTTGATGCGAATTTCAAACGCCTTAAACTTACGGCCTGCAGATCTGGCCAGTCCCAGTCCACAAGGGCCGCTCTGCATTTCTTGAGAGCTACAAAGAGGAGCTCGTAAAAATAAACCAACTCCAGTCCTTAAAACCCTGGCACTGCTGCCGAATGAGACAGAGCCTGGCAATTTGCAGGTTCACCTATCGGGTGGAAGGTGAGCGGGCCAAGGTCTGCTCCAAGCAGCCAAGAACATGTGCCATGTTCACCCCGCCATGTTGAAAGTCTGAATCTCGGGTTGCTGTAGTGTTTTGGCACGTTTTCTACCCTTAAATACATTTGTGCCTCAAATATGGCTCACCCCTGTCTTTGTCATTTTTGTCCTGATGGATTTACTGTTTTGGCAATTTCGCCCGGTTAATCCAAGAAGGTAGGATAGTGGGCTTCCTGAGTGGCTGTAGCCCCTGCAGTTTGAGGGATTTCTTAATCGCCACAAAAACAGAGGCCCTGTATAAACATGGAGACACGCCGTATCAGTGACATGCCGACGTGCCCACATGTACTTATGTTAACAATAAAAAAAAGCAACGCAAAAAAGAAGCAAGTCACATCAGCTTAGTGATGGCAAAAGCGGTGTTGTTAATTAAACAGCGCATTGATGATACTTTAATCTGTCGGCTGCATTAACCTTAAGTGCTGCACTCCTACTAATCAGAGAGGGAGGATGCCACTTGTGTTATGACTTGTGTGGCCATTATACACTGGCAGCTGTCTTTTATATTCATCAAACAGACATCCACATATGTAATGCAGAAGCTGTTACATCCTGTGAGACATCCATCACTGGTCTAGTTGGGTAGTAGGGAACATTTCTGAAAGGACTTATCAATAGCTTTAACAGCTTGCAATTTTAAATGAGTAGACTAAGGAGACTTAAGAGAAGGGAGGGAAATTGCTGGAGGAGGACAGTGGGATTACTGACATCATGTATGGCAGCGTTCTCCATTGGCAGACATATTTCAGCTGATGGTGATGCACTTTGGATTCTCACCAGCGAAGCGAGAACAATCAGGGTGGCCCACGGTCAACAGGCCGATCCTTAGGGAGAGGCAGAAGTGAGCCTCCACACTCGGGGCACAATGCAGTAGAAAGTTGGAGTCCATGGTTACCTCAGAACTCAAACTCTGGATCAGGTCGAATCTGAGGGCCTATTTCCCCACGACCGGAAAGTTCCGGAACTTCTGAGTTAATGTAACACGTGCGTCACATGTGTGGATCCCAAAGTTTTCAGCAAGTGCCTAAAGCTGAAGACTCTTGCTTCAATGTTCTTCTATAAACAGCCTGCAAGAAAACCCAACTAGACCATATGGTCTCTGGAAAAACTGGGTACAAACTGCCATCCATTAGGTATAATCTGTGATTAGACGGGCATCGTTTATGTCAGTTACATTCTGGACATGATTTCCAGGATTATTTGAGCTATCTGAAATTCACTTTCTGCTTTAGGAAAAAGTGTTTCGCCTCCCTGACCCCACACGCGCACATTACGCACCCCAATCAATCTTTGAGGCCTTTGGCATCGAACATCTGCCGTCACACGCAAGATGGAGAAATTCGACGAGAGCAGCTGCTTCCTGTTGTGGGCCAGAAGATTCCCCTGGACAGAGCTCAATTGCCAAGCACTACCCACACTAATAACACCCAATTAAAATATATTAAAATCATTCCACAATAAAATAGTGTGATTCCTCTTTATCAACCTCTAGGAGGGTTTCGTACCGTATACATGCACACACCATAATGCATACAATACAAGGATTAGTCATTTTTCAGATGTGTTGCATGATTAAAATCCATTAAAATGATCTCATAAGGTACTGGTTGGCCAGTGCATCAGGTAGCATTGTAGCCTCAGGTCTTCCACACTGCATCTACCTGCATCTCTGCTGTGTCTGAGTCCTCCATGGGCTTGGCAGGTTCCAGGCACTCTGGTTTCCTCCCACAGTCCAAAGGCTAAATGGCACCCCTAGTTTGATTGCTATGTACCCTGTGCTTGTTGTGACTTCCGTGTACCCTATGCGTGTAGTGAGTGTACCCAGTGCTTATAGTGATTGCTGAATACTCTGTACTTGCAGTGATTGCTGTGTACTCTGTACTTGTACTGGCTGCCGTGCCGTGTAGTCATTGACATGCACCCTATGGTTGTACTGATTGTCATGTGCCTTACAGTTGTAGTGGTTGTCTTGTACCCTGTTACTGTCATGTACTCCATGGTTGTAATGATTGTCATGTACCATGAGATTGCTGGAGACACTGTGCTTGTGCCCTGGGAGAAGCTTCAGCCCCCTGACACTCTGCATACATTAAGTGTTTATAGGATTTGGACATATATCATAGGAACAACTGAAATATGTACCTGAGAGTCATGATTTGTACTGAATCATTCTTCTTCCAAGCACTTAGCCTCTACAAGGTCGTGAGGGGGCCTGGGGTCCATGCCAGACAGGCTTCAAATAATCCAAAACAACATCTTTCAACCATGTAACCAGCTCGATTATTCACTGAATTCTTCTTTTGTGTTATTAATCTGTAACCTGTCCAGCTCCACCTCTCCAGCATCTCCTAGGTCAAGCGTAGATGAACTCACGAAGAAACTTTATCGTATCCTGGGATTCATAGATGGGCGAGGAGGACAGAAGATCTACATCTAAGAGCAAAATGGCAGGAAACAGACACCACTCCCAGAAAATGGCCGCAAATGATACTGGACACCAGAGCTGGAAACGTCCCCCCATACAGGCCAAGCCACCCCCCACCTTCCCTCCTTCATTCGGTGAACATCTGTGTTCCAACCACCCCCCCCCCCCCAGATGAATTGCACTGTCAAGACATTGCTTACACCTATATTAATATTCTTTACAGCCCAATTATTGAATTTTAGTATATCTGGCAAAGCGCGCAGTCTCTCTGGCTTGAAACGTGCAGCTTACAGGACGGCCGTAAATTGAAAGACCTCTGCAAGGCCCCTTTCCTCCAGCAAAGCCTCTCCATTTTAAATCCTGATTTTCCCAGGACTTTTTTTTTTCTTTGTATCTCATGTTTTATTGCCCTTGGAAGGATCTGGAGGTTATGGGTTTTATAAATATTGTTGTGAATTACACCAGGAGGAGTGTGGAGAGGAGTTAAGCGAGTGGAGAACCGGCATCCCGCAGTGCGGGCGATGCCAGGGACCCGGCACGCAGGGAGGATGGCATCGTCAGCCTCATGTCGCCGGTACAATGTAACCAAGACACCAGCGGAGGGGCTGCATATGCAGTCAAAGCTCGACCTCCGTAAATGAACATGCCAGCATGATGGGGGAATGTGCGTGGCACGCGCCTATGCCATTTACATAATGTTTATCCGTTTATTTTCATATGTGGCTAGCTATGAATATAACCACCTTCTGTTTATGGACGTTTCCATACAAAATCAGTAAATGAACCCCCGTTAGTTCATTAAAACTGCATTATCTTCTAGAGCATGAGCCTAAATATTAGGATCAGCAGTTGCCGTCCTGAATAGAAAAATCACTGCTTTGTGGGCGTTTTAATCTCCACCGTTTTTTTTATGTTTAAATCTACATATCATATATAGTTTTGTAAATGGGGTAGTTAATTATGGGTCCTTTTTTGTTAAAATTGCCCTGAATAACTCCACCTGCCAAATGGCTTGATTATAATTGCAGGGTATTAATGGACGTCACTGGTAGCTACCTAGCGGATCTGTAGAAGTTTCCTGCAGCAGTCCGTCACAGGAGGCAAGGATCTGCCTCACCTTCAGCTAAACACATGGAAGTGCAACCTGTGCCCAGTCACTGGCTGTCTGGGGCGGGGCAGCCATCTGCATGTTCCCCAGGGGAAACAGTAACCCCTTAAACTGGGTTCCTAGCAGCCGTGACATGGTGTCACCCGACCGCTGAGCTGCATGCATCCTTTTCCCGGTGATTCTGACATCCATCTAACAACCTGTGTGCTGAAGACAAAAACAATCATAATTAGCCATGACTGTATGATGAACTTTAAATAAGATAATGGCATGCTATGTCTATTTTTGGCCACCAATGATACAGGTGTTTCAGTCTTTTATGGGTCAAAAGATGGCATCTCTCCAACCGCAGTTCATGATAAGCAAACACAACCAGGATCTAATAAATCATTTAACTGATTCTAAGAGCTTGTCCTCAGGAGACTGGGGCCCCAGCAGCTAAGACGGAGAGAAGCCATGCTTCACCACAGCCACCACCGGAGCGCCATTTAAACCAAAGGGTAATAAACCGAATTGATTTCTCCTGAGCACCAGCAGTAACTAAACGCCAAGCACATTTCACCTATGCCATTCAAGCGAGGGACGGTGGCCTTTTTCGGCTACTAGCAGTCACTAAATTCCTATTGATACAAACGATTTATCATGCAGAATCAATGTGAAAGAAATACCTTTTTATTTCTAATGTAGGTATTTTTTTCCTTTAGGAGGCATTTTAGTAATTAGTGGACAAATGATGACTTTTGGAAAAGGAAAATAATTCAAATTAGATAAGCATTTTTTTCTGGGACATTCTGTCCCGGACCGTTAATGAGGCAGACACTGGCATCTTAAATGGCAGGTGGACACAGTAGTGGAGACCGTCTCTCCAGCATCTCATTGGCTGAAAGTGGTTCATTTCCCCAATAATTGACACCGGTAAATGCTTAAGAGCTCAGCTATGAGCAAACATTAGAAGTGTGGGCACATCATGGCCCTGCCGCAGAACGGTACGGCTCAAGTTATGCATAGACATGAATTATTTTGATGTATTTGCTGTCCTGCCAGAGCAAACCTCAACTACAGCATAAAACTCTTAAAAAAATAACTGCAATTTTTTTATACTGTGCGTTAGTCTTTATAGATAAGCCATGAATCTCAGCGATTGAAAGCAGATAGCTGGCTTTGTCCCCTAACCTCATGGTCCCCGCAACAGTCAGGTAAAGGTCAAGTACTAAAAACCCGATTCAGGACCTAATGAAGTAATATTTTGTTATTTCAACGGATGACATTTAAGTATTATTATTATGATTCTTTTGCTGGCCGAATTGCGTGGGATATCGGATACCCTTAGAAGACGTGATGTTGTGCAGTGCATAACTGGGCAGGGCTCCTCATTAGCGGGCTATGGAGGATGACACGCCGATGCATGGGAGATACCGGGAGGCGAGCAGAGCTCTCTGCTGATGGGGCTCTTTCTCTCCACACTCAAAGTGAAGACTTTAGGCAGTTTGAGGGTCTGGCAGGAGCCTTAACCCCAGAGGAGCCCTGCCACGGCGTCAGGCTTTCAGCTAGGGGTTGCCTTGTCACGCCTGTCAGGCTGAATCCTGACAGGAAGTGCCCCCCCCCCCGGCTTACGCCCCGGCTAAGAGACCTTCCAGAGTAGTGGCTGGAGCGTTTACTGGGTCCCTGTGTGGTACGTGAGCACAGACAGGGTGGTGGTTGGGGGGGGATGTCTGTGGCCTGCGTGGAATCGGGAAGCCGTAAAGCGTGTGTGCTGGAGACAGAGCGTGGCATAACGTTGTCAGAGTAATGTTTGCAGCTGCATGCACTTTGGGCCCCGGTGATGAACAGCCGCGCTCAGACAAGGGGGTGGGGGGGGTGCTTAATCTTCATCTTAAAAAGATTAGTGGTCGCCGTGGTGACAGGTCTAAGGCCAGATGAGATTTTTTTCTTTGTTTTAATGTTTATAGCAGGACAGGTAGGGAGTTGCTCTCATGTGTGGAACATATGAGTAGGGATAAGGGTGATGTGTGACCCATCGCCCCCCCAGGCCCCCTCCCTCCTGCAGACCATGTGAGCGAGGACGTCAGCAGCCTCAGCGTCCTGGATGGTGACCCCCCCCCCGCAAAGGTCCCCTGTCTCTCTCTCTCCCATGATCTGTGCCCAGCCTGACATCTATCTCTGCAGCCCCTGAGCCCAGCAGAAGTTACAGCTTTCCTCAGGCCTCGCTCTCTCTCTCTCTCTCTCTCTCCCACACACATCTTACTTCTGACTTTTGTCAGCAGTAGGGTCTGCGCAGTTCGGATCACATTGCGTTCCAGCCTGCATTTTCAGTGCCTGTGCTACATGGTATAAAAACTATTTGCCAGGTACATGCGCTGGGGGGGTTAAGTGGGAGCGAGGGTGCCTGAGCACTGAGCATGGGTCCCTTTTGCCAGAGAGATTGATTAACCCAGGGG
>JAODKL010000118.1:27089818-27107535 GCA_026780765.1 Petrocephalus schoutedeni
CTGGCCCCCCCCCCCCCCCCTCCCCACTGTACATAGGCAGCCACTCGCCGTGTCGTCTGGAAACCACCCCCCCGCCCCGGCTGTACTCCATTACCCCTGGAGAATGTGTGTGTGTGTGCAGGGAAGAGGGCGGACTCTGCCGTCAGCCTATGGGTGATTCAGTCCCTCCTTTTCAGAGAGAGGGGTTAGGAGGAATTCTGTCTTGTGGGGCCCAGCTTAGCAGCCCCTAAATGCTTCAGTGGTTCAACCTGGTCACATGACACGGGGGATTGGGGGCATTGGGATTCCACTCAGGGGTGTCCTGTGAAGGATGCAAACCAAACGATAACAGCAAAAGCCAAATAGCAGGGAAATGTTAATGCTCTGCGTCATATCGCGGCCATAGCTGGCTGAGCTTGAAAGTAGCTACGATAATAGCTTTACGGTGTTTTATTTTCGTAGGGATGGGTTTGTATGCGCCAGCTGAACTGCGTGGGCTTAGTGTTTTAAGAGTCCTTTAATGAAAGTTATTTAAGTTAAACGGGAATTAGGAGAGCTGGAATTGGAGCTGTAACACACGAGTCGCTGTTATATCAACAAACGCAAACAATTTTACAGGCATTGCAGGGTGTGATACCTACATCCTCCAGGAAATCTTCCATCAATTGTAATACATTGGAGTTTATTGAGTTCTGTATGGGCATTTTTTACATACTATGGGATTTAAAAATACTGTTCCTGCAAGGCGACTTATTTTAGCTACTACTTCCCCATTTAATAACCGATAAATGACTGAATTTAGAAATGCAAGGTAGAGTAAGTACATACTACTTACGGGTAAATTAGGTTTTGGTGAAATCTGCTATGAGAGCTGTTTCTCCTTTGGCTGGAGGAGGGAAATCGGAGCCAATCAGCCCCCGAAATAGGCGCCGTTTTTCTGTAAAATAGCGTCCTGCTGCTCTACATGCATGTCCTTGTAAATGTTTCATAAGGTGGCTCCCCAGTCACGGTAACCTGCAGACTACTAGACTTCTGTTAGTATTGTGATGCCACTATTTCCGACTGGTGCTCCAGGGTGTTTACTCGCTTACTCGTATTCATATTTTGTAAGGCAGGTGGTTTGGAGGCCGGGGGGCGGGGCGGGGGGGGGGGGTGCTTCCCAAAGCGGGCCGATGTCAGGGGGTATGTCCTTCATTCACCTGCAGCTATTTTACTAAAGACACAAAACAGTCTCCTGGTATTTCTCCAGACGGACCACATGTTCTTTCCTAGTGTTCCATCTTTTCGGTTCAACTTTTAAATTTCTCCTGCCTGGAGTCCACCCCTCTGCAGGGGTCGTCATGGCTACACATTATGCTCATATGCCCCCAATTTCAGCCTCTAATCAATGTTTCAGTGACCCGACAGAGACAAACCATACATGCGCATTCTTGGAAAATTCCTTACATACATCATTATGCAAAGTGTCTATTTACTGTAGATGAGTGTTGCCATAATAAATAATTATATTACAGCTAAAGACTAACCAATTACGGGCTCAGAGAGAGTACCACTCATGCTTGAGTCCAGGTTCTCCAGAAAGCTAATTATAATCCACACCAGCTCAAAACAACACTGCTCAAAATGCACAAATAGGCGTCAGTATTGGGACGGATCCCAGACTCATGGAGTGTGGGGTTTTCCTGCTCTCTCTGAGGTCCTCTATCTCCACCGTACAGTGTATACAAACTGCCTCTTTAATTTCTACATGATGAATTACAGGTACTATTAATGTTTAATTGTGTTGGCAACTTGCACGCAAGTAAACACCAGATTTACGCGGTATGTACCATACATTTGTAGCAACAACCGTCCAAAGCATACTCCCAGATATGATGTATAAACCTCTCTTGTCAAACTCAAACCATACAAGATCCAGATGTCTCAGATGACAGAATATTAAATAGCATTTTAATGAGAGACAGAATTTTATTTTGGAGTAAAATTTCTGCAAAATCTTTCTCTCGGCGACATCTATACAAAAGACGTTCGAGAGTGCAAAAACTCAATTTTGTTGTTGTGCTTGATTTTAATATTGAACAAATAAAAATCCAAAATGAGCTAGAAAAATACAGAAAATGGAGGTTGAGACTGTGGACAGTAATACATTGGCAAGTACATCTATATTGTTCATGGACAGTTATCCCATTTTCAGATGGGGATAAACCAGCTGAACGAGAATAATGGATGTGTGATTTAAAGCATTGTTGTAGGATGCCCATGTCTTATATTTATGAATTGCAAATGTTTAGTGATCCTCTATCTATGCCATTATCTGGAGATAGCTATCGTACAAAGATTCCTACAGCCATACAATGCATTTAAGAGCATGCTGACATGCTTGTCATGAATTGCTCACGTTTGTCCTAATAAGGCCTAGAGGGAAGAGCATTATTTCGTATTCAATAGATATCTTTAATATGATGTCCTTTGACACCTATTTTTCCTATTGAGTGTACTGTGGCTCTGAATAAAACAACTTTCAGCTGAGGGATATGTGCAAACTGTCATTGGAAAAGCAGGGTGTCATCGTTTGGTGCTAAATCAATGTTAGCGCCTGGCTATCATGCCGGCGGTCTTCTGCCTCGGTTTTCAGGCTTCCCAATGTTCATTGTTGTGACGAGTGAAGGAAAAGGAAAACATGAAGGAAATAACAAAATGATACCAATGGGGGCTGGAATTCAAAGTTTTTTATTTTCATTGCTTTCTGCTAATCTCTTAGCTTTGACGTTGTCTCCCGGGCTTTATTGATTGACCAGGAAGTACAGGGAATGCACTCTTTGGGTTAGACGTACAGTGTTGAGCTAAGCCCGCCCTCGTCTCCACAATGCCCGACCTTTACTCCGGAGGGGTGCGAACTACCTGCAGATTAATCAACAGCTCTATAGGATTAGCGTGACCCCGAAGACTTTTACTCCAATGTGAGAAAACAGCCCTCGGGCAGTATCAGGAAAGACTCAGAGAAAAATAAATCTTCTCAAAGAGACGTTCTCGGGCCTAAACAAAAGACTGGTAGGAAGAAAGGAACGATATACTCCATCCACAAGAAAAAGGGCTCATTCTGAATCATGTCAATCATTCTCAAATGAAATAAGATTGTTTTCAAACCAGGTGTGACACACTAGTCCAGAAAGTCAATCCTACCGCTTTTATTAGCTATGATGGCACATTTCAGAGTCTTGTTCCTTACAGACATCAAATCCGGCGATTAGTCAGCACTTTGACGTTATCTTAAGTTCCTTGTCGGAATTAATTTAGCGTGGGTGGGCTCGGGGGTGGGGGGGGTGGGGGAGGGGGTCACACTCCAAGATTTGCAGTTTGCAATCCAGTTGAAAGAAACTCCTTCAAGCAATCACCTACTGACCCACTAGGATGAAAAAGGAAAAAAAAATGACCATATGAGACCAAAGGCCAATGAACCATTCAGAAGAGAGTGAATAGGGCCCCGGAAAGAGGATCCTCTGTCCCTCGCCTGCTCTGTCACTCTGCCTCGGGTTTGCCTTTCAGGGGCCGCGAGGCCGCTATGGAATTCTAGGCCAGGAGCAAGAGAGCGCCGTACCTACCGCCAGCCTTCCGTCCTGTCCAATGAAACCCAACGCCTGCCCTATACTTCTTGACAGGAGGACCATATCCCCATAGCCCCCAGAAGTGCCTGACTAGACAGAACCTAATGGACTTTGTTCCTTTTACAAGCGGTAGTCCATCCTAATCTCACTCAATTAGGAATCACTCTGTATGTGAGTCACAGTCATTTGAGACGAGGTGTGCGGAGGTGACACTGACCCGTGACAAGGTTAGAGCCCACCTGCGAGCGGGACCCCCCCCGTCCCCCCCCGCCCCATGGCCCTCCTTTTCCTGTGCCCTTCCGTAATTTGTCCCAGACACTGATAAGTAGATTAGACAGCAGGTGTAGTGCGGGGGCAGAATGCTATTGCTGCATAGCACAACAGGAACCACATTCACCGATGGCACTTAATTCAGAATTCGCTCTTAAAATGCATTTGCTGCTCATTATATGAGACATTTCCCATCTCTGGAGATAAAAACACCTTTAAATGCTTTTAAAGCAGAAACCCATTAGATTATGTAATGGGTCTTAAATTACCCATGTTAATATACCCTTTTCTATGAGAAAACAGGACTTTGGCGTGCTTTGCTAACCGCGGTCTTTAGCCTTAATATCTCAGTAGCTGAGGAGAATTTCTGTGTGTTACAAGACGCGTAACAGTGAGGGACCGGAAGGTTCATTCGCTTGGTTTTGACAAGACTGAAATGAAATCAATAGGAGTAGAATATAAAAGTTAAATGCTAGGAGGATATTTAAGCATTCTCACATTTGGTTGCACAGCTGCCACTATGCAAAGCAGTTCATAATTTTTGCCCATTCATACAGCCTATTAGTGGCCGTGTCTGTCCGTCCATCCATTTTTCATTGCTGCGTATCTGGTGAGCCTGGAGCCTGCCTCAGAAACCCTGGAGAGGTCAGAGAATGGCCAAGCTAGAAGTGCCACTTACATTTACATTTCCTTAGCAGATAGCTCCGTCCAAAGTGATGTACAAGTGAGGATAGCAGAGCACAGGGTCAGCCCGCATCCAGCACTTCTGGGGCAGCTGAGCTTAAGGGTCCTGCTTAAGGTCCCAATGGTGATAGGATCACTCCACTGGCCATGGGATTCAAACTGGTGACCTTTCAGATATAGGCACCGACTCACACACCACCCTCTTCATCTAACCACAGATTCCTGAAGGAAACTCATACAAACACATGCAAACTGCGATTTGAATTGCGGAGGTGTGAATTTAGAGTACTACCCAATACTCTACATCACTATTACATGTACTATTTTATACTAAATATCATGTCATTAAACATCACTAACACATCTTTACTCAGTACCTCTACTGCGCCCTTACTGTACTACTACAGCTGATGCGTTTTATATCCTGATATTACTTTTATTTTGCATTTTATATTGCATGAAAATTGTATTTTTACAGCAGTGATATTTTATATATTCTCATTTCTATTTTATTTATTCTTTAAATATATGTGCGAAGTTTCAAATATGAATGCACCATTTGGGGTTAACGAAATGCAATTTACATAGATAGATGTAAAAATCTGCGATTTTTAGCAGATTAAGTAACATCTGAAGTTATTTTAGTTTTAAATTCAAATAAAACTTTCACTGTGTACTTGTACAAGAAAATGATGTCATGTACTCTGTATATCGTTTGCTATTGTGTTACGAATCTGTTTTATTGTAATAAAGTTTAATTATATACTATGAAGTTGCACGCTTGCCATAAATAAACAGAAAATTGCAATTTCCATTGTGATTACCATTGCGAGTCTGTTGCCTCGTTCCAACACTTTAAAAAGCCTTTGTAGGCAGATCACACAGTCAGTGTAAAGTTATTATTGGCCTGATTAGGGTAACATTTAAGTTTAATTTGCAATTTTCACCCTTTAGGTTTAGCCATTTTATTATATTTTGTAATTTATTATGTACAAAGTTTTGCTACTTCAATAAGGCAAAATAAAAATGTTCTTATATATATAAAAAATATTAAATTAGATATTAGTTTTGTGATATTCAAAGTGAACATTTTAAATATGTTAGGACTTTTCTCGGATAGAATCGATGGTAAACTTTGTGCGCCATGCTGCAGGGGGACTGGCCCAGCTGCCGTACCCCTCCGGGGTCATGTGTTTGTGCTGAGTTTGGGTGTCTTTCTCTTCTGTGGGGTGATATGCGTTTGGAGGAAACGGCCCCTCGAAGCTGCCTGGCGTGTGCCCTGTGATGGACCCCCGCCTGACGCCCAGTGCTCCCTGGGACAGGCTCCCGGGGCCCTCCCGCTCCTCTCCAGGAGAAGCCGTCTTGTCAAGATAGATGGATGGATTCGTTGATACAGTCTTGCATCAGTTTCTAATTTCTGGAAAGCACATACAGTAAACCATATTTTTCTGATATGCCGAGAATTCTTACAGGAAAGAGCACCCAGGGGCGGTCTCATGGTCCAGCTACTCATCTGTGAATGAGGGACAAAACGGGGGGTGGGTCTTCGGGCAGGAGGGAGGCTTGGGGCAGGTGGCTTGGTCTCTTTTTATAACAAGCACATACTAGGGGGAACAGGGGAACATGTATAATGCTGCACTATTCAAAAATTCAGATTAGTATATAAAACTACTGAATATTTAATTTGAGATATATAAACTGAACCATTCTCTGTCTCAGAAAGCAGAAGTTATTATAAGCGATATGTAATGTCTTTTTCTGTCAGGTGATGAAATCATACATACTGTAGGTAGAATTGGCAAACATAATAAGTGAATTGTTTTTCCCATCCAATGTTTTATGTTAACACAATGAGTTGACACAAAAAAATCTTTATTCTGGTATTGAATGAGCAGTCCATTCTCTAAACGTTTTTTAAAGTGAATCTGTTATTTCGTATCTGTGATATCACAACAGTCGCCGCTGAGTCAAAAGAAGTGTGACTGAAAATGGGCATTGAAGGCAGTCTCTGCCCTCATCCTGCCTTATTTAAGAAACCTTGTTAGAGAGAAAGAGCCTATGATATCTGCCTGACTCAAGCCTTCATCTGCTAAGTAGAAGGATGCATGGTGTTTTCAGTGCAACGTTATTCTGATGCAAAACAATGGCTTTTCTGTTAAAGACAGGCTGGGTATATTGAAAGTTAAGGTCACTGACGTTGAGCTGTTCCTGGAAAGCACATTTCTGTTTAATGCTACATTCCACCAATACACACCTCTTTTAGAAAGGTGCACCTGTTGGTCACTGACAGCCATATAACTAAGCAATGCACCCATCTGCTCTCCATAATCAGTCATCCAGTGCAGGGCTGCTGTAGTCCCAGGACACCATGGATTTGTCCATCAGAATTTTAGGAATTTCAGGATTCTAATTTGGTACCACAACACCCCAACCGGATTATCCCCAGATGCAAAATTGTCTAAATTTCACCCGAACAGTTTTTCTCAACGGTCAACGTTTTTCCTATAAAAACCTTTCTACATTGTTACATTCTTTATCATTCTAAGGTGACTTTGACTTTGAGTTTCCTCGACCATAAGCAACCCCAGACTTCTGATTATGCTAAAAGCGATATGCTAATAGATATTTGGTAAGACAATGAAGGACAGCATGTAAAACGAACTGACCAGGGCCTCTCCAAGCCCACAGCTGGTATCACCAATTTATCTTGGCAGGAAGTCATTTTTCACCCACATTATCTGATCACACTTAGACACCATGCGTGATGTCACAATGGTGTCAACCAGAGGAATGACTGAGAACAAACACTATTTTAATTGTCTCGGCCCTGTACCTCCCACTGTATTTAACAGTCACAGCATCCTGTTGTTCGATGATCATTTATCATCTTTAATCACCAATCTGTTTCATAAACACTGATTCAGAAACTGACAATGGCATATTAATCAGAGATTTAATGAAAATCACATACTTGAAAAGGAGTCAAAAGTGGTCTGATGCTCCTCAAGTTCCCATGATCCGTAGCACTTTGTTTGGACCATCGCCTACTGTCTACTGCCATCATGAATCCATTTAAAGAAACTCCATCCTCTACATTTTAGCGAAACTTCTAATTGATTGGAAAATAGTAACATGCCTGGATGTGTATCGGGATAGATATGTAGCTGAGCGCTACATATCTGAGAGCCAGATATAAGCAGACATGGATGAAGCACTGAGAATTACAGGCCCATTGCTAAATGCGGAGCATATCTTTGCTGCCCGTGTTTGTTTAGTGCTTATTCACTCTGGAGGAAACATTGTAATTGCTCGCGAGAGATACCAAAGTAGGTTGGCTCTAATCTGCGTCGCAGAAGCATTTTATCTTTTGTACCTTTATACCTGTCATGCCGCGACTTCAGAGAGCTACCAGCTGGAGATTCTGCGCTGATAAGTGATCCACTTTAGTCTCATGCTCCAATGTATTTTTGACTCTTTAATTTTATCCCTGCCCTCAATTGCCTCTTTTTATAGTCGCAGTACCTATGGTTGTTGTAATCCTCAAACTGTATCAGGGAAAAGTCTTACTTTTTTCACATTCTTTGTGGAGACCACATAAAGGGCACACTAAGGGCACTCTTGGGGTGCGAACCCCATTTGTGCACGACTACCTCTATACGGTTTTCTGTTAAATGCTTCCGGAACATTCTGCAGCCACTTTTCAGTGATGCATGTAGAGTGTAATAGAGGGTATCTTGGGGATAAGTCGCCTGGACCATTTGGGTTTCGCCAAGAACCTGTGGCCTAGAAGGACCCTGGCCCCCCATCCCAGAAGCTTGACTGAATATAATGCTCAGTCCTGTAGGTCATAATTTCTGTCCTCATGACAGAGCTTTTTGAATATTGTTTATTATTAAAAGTCACATTATTTGACGTTTTGATAGTGTTTATTTTTTTTCAGGATTTCTCAAAAAAAAGCAACAAAGCATTTAACCAAAAGTTTGGGAAAGACTGACATCACTCCACCCTCTGTCCGAAGATGCCCAGTATAGGATGAGGCATTTCCTGGGACGTGTCATATTAGGGTCACATGACTTGAAAAGACTCTCATATGATAGGTTGCCCATGATTGGCAGGCTAATTAAGAGGTTTTATTGTCCCATAAATGCCTGAAGGCATCCCCCATGCCAATGATTGAGCAGCTATATAATACAGAGTTCAGGCTCACAGAGTGTTGCAGAGACGGGTGGTGAGTCATCTGACCCGAACGGCATTTGAAAACCTTGAAATCCAACTTGATCTATGACTCATATTGCCAAACACTTCAGGATTCCACAAGAAAGCTTTACAATAATGTATCTGACCTTGTATTCTGTAAGAAGTTTTGCTCCTTTGGTGGGGGTTATCTGAAGGCAACAAGACCCTAGGTGTTTTTAAAGCAGTTCTGTTTCAAATTGGGTTCAAACCTTGAAGTATCTGTACCAAATTCTCTTTTTTTTTCCTTTGACTCCTGCACAAACTGATTTCTCATTCAAACAGGTCAGATTAAAAGAAGTTGGAGCTCTCCAACTTGGAACTCATGTTGAGTCCTGGGGTTTGCTGCACATGCGTGCTGACTGCACTCAGGGCAAAAGTTCATGGAAAAATCTCCCCGCATTTTTAATGTCGCTTACGGGCTTCGATTTGCATAATTTCTTAAGCATTTTTCCAGCATGCTCAGTGAGTGGTGCTCTGCAATTTTTAATTTGCCCATTTATGATTTGGATATTTCCTGTAGCAATTCAGGTAAGACGCTCTCCTTGGGGGTGGAACAGTTCCTGTCTGAACCTCTTGGTGTAAATTATGTCCATGAATTAAAATATAGTTAAATAGCTTCTTTCTTTTTCCAAAGAGGCTTGTATATGTTACCCAGTCATCCAACTTTGTCGATCAGCGACCCCGGCGAGCAGAAGGCCTCAGCAGCAGGATCTCACATGGCTCCTTGACCGATGTGTCCTTACTGGCACACAGTGTACCATTTTTAGGATGTTCATGTTTGGGGGCACAGGCAGCACATAGATGGTTGAGTTTGACAAACAGAAGATGCAAGAGTGGGAGTTAGTGGCATCTTTGAAGATGTTTTATTGGCTAATCTGCTGCGTGCCATAGCACCTGTCCGTTAGTGACATTAGATGGATGGAATGAATCACTTTAGTGGTTGATTTCCGAGAACCATAGGATGAGCTGGCCTCGTGCCCTCACCTTGTATCTTGTTTACATTTTACATTTATTTATTTAGCAGAAACTTTTGTCCAAAGCAAAGGACAAGGGAGGGCCAGTGTCCCTGGGGCAATCGATATCAAGGGCCTTGCTCAAGTCCTATTGGCTAAATCTCTCTGCCAGTCATGAGATTTGAACCAGTGACCACCAGATCATGGGCAGAGAGTCACAAATGGCCCTCAAACTGTAATCTATGCTTCCTGAAATGGACTCTGGAAAGGTGTTGAGAAGCTGCCAGGACATCCCCTCCTAGCCCCACCCCACCTCTTCTCAGCATCAATTGCCCACTTGGTATAGGTGTAAAAAGGGCGAAAAAGCGGTGTGGTGCAGACTCAGCAGCAGGGGGCGGTACAGGACACGCCAGGTGGCGCTTGGGTGGGGGGTGTCTTGTGGGACTGACCGGAGGATATCTCAGATGCTCGCCTTGGAGTGTCCTTCACAGAGGCTTCTCGTATTCCTGAAGGCCATCTGCCCACACGGAACAGGCAGAGAGATCTGTTGGTGACTCAGGGTTCCTGGAGCGGACACACAGTAATGAGATGCTGTGAGCGTTCCACCTTACCTCTGAATCAGTTATCGACTCTGGCAATCACTGCCAACTTCAAAGAGAACTTCTCTTTTCCTGGACAAAACTTTCCACGCATATTGTATTAAAACGTTTATTGATCTGTAATCCAGAAATGCGTACATATTTCCATTAAACAGTACTAAACAATTCTTAGTTGTTAAACGCACGTAGGGCCAAATCACAGGCCAGATTTTTAGATTTCTCCTTGAAAGTGTCCGTTTATGAGTTTGTGCGTGCTAGCTGTGACCCTGTACCCGTTTTTGGAGGATCAATGGATAAGTGCAGGGCTGAAACTTCGGCGAAGCAGCACTCCCGGAAAAGCGGGGCAACCGAAGAAGAGAGAGGAAGTGGAACGAAGGGAAAATAAGGGCATGAGGCAGGTGTCAGAGCTCAGGGGAGAGCATGGCGGCATTTTGGGGCTCTCTGCCAGCGGCGACTGCACACGGACACTCCAGCAATTAGCAGGCGGTGCACTCTGCGTGAACCCGCTGAAGTGACAGCCAGGGCCCACTCCTTCCTGCTGATCAGAGGAGCCGGTGGGGGGGGAGCAGACAGCCGGCAGACAAGCTTTGCATGTGTTCCTCACACGCTACGTGTTCCTCCTGCTGATGTGCTGATCATAAATGTTTGATGCGACACCTGCATTGCTTTAGTGTGCCTGTGAGTTTTGTGTGTGTGTGTGTGTGTTTGTGTGTGTGGCCCGTTCCTCATTAACACAAACGCACAAATCAGCTCTGGCATCCTCAAAGCCCATTTGCTGAAGTTCTGTCTCTTAAGAAAGGAGATTTAAGTCTGAACTTTTTCATCTTCTCCATCAGAACTTTCCGTGGTGCCAGGTGATGGGACACTGAGTCCCAGAGCTGGGCTACGGCTGCATCTGACTGGTGCTTCGGGGAGTGTGGGTCCGGACGCTGTCATCGCTGAAGGAAAGACCGGTGATCCAAGCCCCTGGGAGAGTTTCTGCCACAGGACGTTTGTCACAGGAAGGGTGACTCTCTGTGTCTGTCGATGACGATATCACACAACGCCAAGCCACCTTTTGAGCCGATCATTGGCATCAGAACTGTGTAATTTTTCTGCCATTCGCTTCCAGATCAGACAGTGGTGGTCAGCTTGATGTCCGACACTTACAGTAGTGACAGGAAGTGCATGATAAACCCAATTTTTAAGATGCAGGAAATCCGAACGAAATCAGTCTGCAGCTTTGAGTTTGCAACATGGAAAAGCTGTTTTCGGTCAAAATCCTGTGCTCGATTTCGACATGTTTGCAATCTGTTATCCATTTTCCAAAAATCCCATGATGTAATATGCGAGATGAAACTCCAAATACTGCCAATAAGCTTGTTTCTTAATGCATTTTTTTATATTGTCCTGACCAAACCGCTGCCCAGTTGCACCCTGTCATTGTTACACTTGTCACTAGCATCAGTCCAGCTGGTCATTTTAAGCATGTTAAAAAAAACACATTTTGAGGTGCTTTGTTTGTTTGGACCAACAAGGGTATGTGAATGAGGAGTTTTGGTGACTTTTTCATGACAGTGGTTCAGCGTAGGTCCAGTCCAGGATACAGTACCTGTCCCATGTTGTTGATTTGAGTTTCTCCATTGAGAGTTTTGCTGTTATGTTGAGGAAAATATACAATTAGTTTTGAGAACATGTGAAAAGTTTTTGAAATGCTTTTATCTCCTGCCTCCTAGCAGTTTTCTGTATTTTTTTGTTCTCATGCAGTGCAGCGACACATATCCTTGGAGGAAGGATTCATCCCATCTGGAGCTTCCAAGCCCGGACTGGATCGGTGGAGCTGCACAGTGCCTTGTGGTTTTTGCATGGATCGCCTGCCCCCCCCCCCGTCCTGAAACCCCCACCCCAGAAAGCTTCTGGTACCCAGGGAGGGAGAGGAGGAGAGTTTGATGTCACATGGGGGGGGGTGAGAGGTGCGCACCAAGCAAGGTCCCGAGCAGAAAGTTTTCCTCGGATGTAATACGGACTGTTTGACAGTCGCGGCACCACGTTCCTTTTAGAACATTCCGGGATGCCCCCTTGGCTTTTGTCCGCAGCGTATTTTGACCGTCACATCTTGTCATGATGTTACGGCTGTAGGTGAGAGCTTTTAACCTGCCTCTTGCTAAAAAATAAAGTTAAAAACAATTTTGAGACCGGTTAAGTGGATACTCTCGTTTTCGTTAATCCAAAGTTTATTTCTCGGCTCCGCCTTTTACCTTTGCTCTCTCTCCGCTCGACTGGCCAGGTTTCGCCCGGGCAGACCCAGATCTGCTTCGGGGCGTCCCGTCGCGACATGGGGGGAAAACCGGCTATTAGCTGCTCGCTTTTACACCGGCGAGCTCATAGGCACCGCCGGCCCTCGACTTTCTTCTGATGTTCAGCCATACATGAAGAATGCGGGCTGGCTCCCGCCTAATGTATTCCTCTGCCGATATTGTATCGGAAAAAGACGTGGGGGGGGGGAGGTGGAAAAAAAAGAGAAATGTAAATAACAGCCTTCGGAGGCCGCCCGCTGCCGTACTTTGCTGATTGGACGTCACGTGGCACATCCGCAATGCCCAGCGGGGCCTTTGAACCAGCAATCTGTGAAAAATCCTATTGGAACCATTGTGCTTGGGCTCTGTACCATAACCTGCAGCACTGGAACAATGCCGGACAGGAAGCTGCCTCTCCCGGCTCCCCGGATCTAATGTAAATGGGGGATCTTCTGGCCGAAAACGCACAGCAGCGCGGCCGCTCTCCTCTGCCTCCTTTCTTCCTTGGCTTCTTCCTTTTTTCCCCACCATCCCCCCCAAAAGCTTGGCTTTTTGGACAGACACTATTTTCGCCACTGGTAATTCGGAAGGTTTTCTTCCCGACTCTCCGGTGCCTTCGGCGGCAGGACGGAACGCGACGGGCAAGATCTTTCCTGATTTTGGGGGATTTTCTCCCCTCCTTTGTATTGGCTAACGGGGGTCACTCCGTTAGCGAAGGCAGAGCAGATAAGCTAATCGGGGATGTGACCGTCCACTTCCTGGAACAGACGTCAGCGCTGAAGGTAAGCAGCCATGATGATCTCTCTCTTATTCTCTTCTTTATAGCCGTAGTCACAACATGCCTCCATCCAGTTCTTTCCAGCATTTTTAAGCAAAAATATGCGGGAGCGTATCAAAAGAGAGATTCAGAGTTTCGCTGTAAAGCTACACGCCAGCTAAGAGACGAACACCCTCTTTCAAAACGCTTTGTTTTTCTTACTTGCACTTCTGGCTCCTATTGTGCCTGTCCGCATGTCACGTGACCACTTAAAATTTTATTTTATCTGAAGCAAAAAAAAAAAAAACACACCGTTAACTAGAACGCAATGAGGCAGGAAAGGAGAGGGGATGGGAGGAGAGGATGGGCGGTGGGATGGGAAGCGAGCAAAGGCGCTTTTGAGAGGGAGCTGCAGACGGGGCCTCCTGCGCTCCGTAATGAATGCGTCGCATGTCCAGGGAAAAGGATGCCCTTCCTAGATCAATTACTTTGCCAAGATTCCCAGAGAACTTCTTTTTTTTTTTTGTAATTGAATAAGGGCGGGGTGATAAATGCCAGTAATTCACATCTCATTTGTCTAAACCAGGCCTCTGTACTATGGTTTAATTCTTGCTTGGTTCTTCACCGGAAAACTGCCTCCATTTACGCTTTTCTCTATTAGCTGAGGCGAGTTAAATGTTAAAATCCATCCACCTGTACCGACACCTTCCATTTATCGCGAGTTTTCGTTGCTTATTTTGTGTCATTTTATGTATCATCAATGGAAATAGATTTTATGGGCCACAAAGGATGCAACTCATTCTTCTACATGTAAGAAGGACCTTGCAATACATGTGTCTGATGCATAGGCCTTTGCTCTGTTAACAAAATGACTGATCGCTGCATGTGTGAACAGGGATGGCTGACGAGCAATCATCATCATAAGCGTCACCGTCGGCACGTTGGCACTATTGCCAGGTAGCTCCCAGCCCTGTGACCACCCACGCCCACGACCGCTCACACACACAATCTGCATAGGCTGTCATTTATCAAACCATGAGCCACTGTCGCCCAGACATTTAGGCAGATATGGGGGTTCCCTGGCCCCGACTGTGCCATTTGCTCTGAAGCACCAAAGGAGATCAGATTGATAACGGGAAGGTACAGGAAATTCCAGAGAATAAATGACTACCTGCCTACCCCATGTGTATACATGACCAGCCACTTCCTGTACAATGAACCTGTGTCGTGACTTTAAGTTAAGTTAATGTGCTTAATCATAAACACGTTCCTTTAAAATGTGCATTACTCTCAGCAATTCAATGTTTTCCAAATGTATATATTTTAAGAGGCTCTTTTCAATAGATGAATTCTCGGCTATACATATATATATATTATTTTTTTTTCTGTGATGCATTCCATACAGCCAGACAGTTGAGATCCTTTATGGAGAATGTGGGAGAACGGGAGAGAACAAAGTCTCATATCTGTCTAATTAAAGCTAATTTGGACCCGTTTCCCACTGGCACACACGTTTTCCTGTCCCTGAAAAAAAAAATTAATTAGGCTGGGAGTGCAGGGTCCAGGCGAAGGCGTCCAGAGGGTGATGCTGAGCGGCTCTGGCTGAGGAGATGGCCAGACCTAATTTGGTGCGGGTGAGAACAGCCCAGAGGGAATGGCCAGAGCACCCGCGAGGGTGGCCTGCCAGACACAGGGGATAGGCTGGTGTGTGTGGCCAGTCTGACCAATCACATGCCTCCTGGCAGCGCGCGCACTGGAGGTTGAGAAGGGCGGCTTACAGCCGCTGTGTGGCACGGCGCCTCGCCCATCACGAGTGAGTGCCAAGTGACGTCAGCCCTTTGTCAGCTTAAGTAATCATACACGGGACCGCTTCAAATTAGTTAATGTTCCCAAACTGCATGACTTATGAACCCAGTAAATTAAACTTAATTTATGAAGAAATAAACATCCATTGACCCCTGAGAGGATTGCGAGTAAAGTGTGGTGGAGGGGTTTGTGCGCTTTAATGATCCATGGTGCTGTTTTTCCCGGACCTTGACCTGCTGGTAGGGCCTTCTTTGATGAACAGGCCTGTGGGAAGATGCCCTGAAAAACTGTGACCCAGCAAAGACCCCATGAAAGGTACCAAAAACATCAGAGTGACCCCGCCTGAAGTAGGCTTCACGTGACCCCCCACCCCCAGAGCCAGGCTGGGGGGGTGGTGTTTGCCAGCGAGGATCCAGTGGTCAGGTTATCCACATAACCCTGCTGGGCTGAGGCCATCTTGCAAGCCTCCCACCTGCAGTCAAGATGAAAGGTAGCCGTCAGGTGCATGTGTCTCATGCGGGCGGGAAGTGTGAGTGGGAGGAACCAGATGGAAGCGTGGAGTGTTACAGGATCTCACGTGGGCTGCGCCTAGCAGGAGCGGGGAAGTGCTGACCCACGCTGGGAGCAGCGCTCGTCAGGTGGAAGGAGCACATAGAGGAACCCCTGAACCTTCTCGAGATGCCAGGGGCAGTGTTTAAAATGCCTGGTGGATTTCGGTCTCCCCGTGCAGCTCAAGTTGATATTGTGCTATGACCTCCGCAGTAGGAAGGCTGCAGGGAGGTGGCGGGGGGGGGGGGTGAAATCTGTCCAGAAACATCGAAAGTGCTGGATGTTGCTCAGCTGACAGTCGGCATCGCGTGGAAGGCGGTTGGAGTAATGCTGGAGTGGGAAAACTGGGGTGGTGGTCCCAGTTTTTTAAAAAGGGGGACCAGAGTGCAGGTTCTAACTGTCAGGGAAATTGCACTTCTCTGCCTTCCTGGGAGCGCCCATGCCAGGGTACCGGAGGAGTGACTCTGTCCGATGGCTGACCCTCGGATTCTGGCTGAGGAAGAGCATCCCAACGGCGCGGCAGCTCTTCTTCCTCGCACAGCCCTGTGAGGGTGTATGGGCCCAAGCCAGCTCGGTCTACATGAGCTCTGTGGGCTTGGAGGAGACGCATGCGAGCATGTGCCTTTGCGCTCTCTGTGTGTGGGAGGTGCTGCCTGAGTATGGGGCACAAATGCAGTAAGAGTTATATGCACATACTAAGCAGGGCGGGGGGGTCGCGAGATAATTTACACAATATGTTTAGATGTGGAAAAATATTCCATTTTAACAGTGACAGGTCAATAGTGATAAATCTACCCCCACCCCCCACATCCCCCAGCCAAGTAAGTGAGATGTACTGTTGGTTGCAAGTCTGTGGAACTGTTATTCTGTGGGTCGGATAAGTTTGAGTGTGTGTTGCCCTCCGGCGAGGGTCCGGCTTCTCTCCTTTCCAGCCCGTGATGGAGTCTCCATGGACACGGTATCGGGTGCAGTAGAGGTTAGAGAGGATTGCGAAAAGGCGCTATATACTGTAGATGGAACTTATTATCCTTGTTAATATTATTGTCCACTATGAGATCCCTACTGTTTGAAAATGATGTTGTTCTTTATGCAGGGGATAGGTCTACGATAGAGAGGTGGGAAGCTTTCCGTTCGCTGGTCACTCTCTCTCTACCTTCATATGAGGTCATGAACTGTGGGTCTTAACCAAAAGGCCGGGGTCCGAAGCACAGAGCCGGAGTGGGAGCTCTCTGTACGGTTTCCAGGTCCATAGTGTGAAGAGTCTGGAGATCTGGAGGGACCGTGAAATGGGGCGTCAGCTTAATTGAATCAGTAGTCAGCTAAGGTAGTTCGGGGATCTTATAAGGATGCCACAAAGGGAGCTGTTCTGGGCGCCCCCCACTGGACAGAGTCCCCAAGGCTGACCCAGGACGTTCTGGAGGGACTGTATCTCACCGCTGGTTGGGGACGTCTGGTGATCCCCCCACAAAAAGTCTGTGGCTTCAGTAAGGACTGGGCATCCTGCTAGCAAGGCCATCACCAGGAAACATGGTGCAATATGAGAGAGAAAAGCAGCTATTGAAAGCTCGTGTCTGTGCCATAAAATAGTGAGCCTGAGGCCGGACAGACACCCTTTCAGTGGCACTTACCTGTGGGTAAAAAAAAAAAACAACAGTAAGATTCCGTAAAATCTGTTGATTGGGATCCATTGGAAAATGAACTTTGGCACCAGCAGTGATTTCAGAGGCTACAGGCTATGTGCAGAGCAGGAGAAGCACACCAGCAGATTCAGACTATTAGCAGAATGTCGGGCTCCGCGGCTGCTGTTGGTGTGAGTTTAGGGCCAAACCGGAGCACAGTACGGGTAAAATATTCCAAGGTTTTGGTTCAGGGCAATTCATTTTTTGAATTTAAATTTTATTTTAAGCTGCCTGCTCAAGGCTAGATCTACCTTCTTCATAAACCCTGCTTTGTATGTGAGAGTTGTGGTAATGTAGCATGGGGGGGGGGGGGGGGGGCGTCGC
>JAODKL010000118.1:27120379-27138491 GCA_026780765.1 Petrocephalus schoutedeni
GGGGGGGGGGGGGGGGGGGGGGGGGGTGCAAAGGGAACAGACCACATCCATCTCACTATTATACATTTACTATTATACACTATTTACTCAATGCTGTGGTCAATATCCTTATGTATAACTATAAACGGCTATTTGGCGACTGGGTACGGGAGGTTCTGGGTAAACGGCCTTGCTGAAATTGCTGTCAAGGCCTCTATCATCCTGCTGCCTCACTGATACATGCAACTGTTATTTTCTTATCTATTCTGACTGTCTTTTGTTGCTCAGACAGGTTTACAGCAGGGACTGAATAGCTACACCCTTCCGGCGACACAAAATACAAAGGAAAAAATGAATCTTCAGCAATGTGTCATACATATCACGATGCTTGGAATCCGTAGCTTATTGACGCGGCACTATTGAAGGGAATTATGTACGTGAAGACACTGGCCTACACAGATATCCTGAGATGTACCCGTCAGAATTACCATGTGCAGTTTTAATATAGACGAGGTGTAAGGGACAGAGGCGTGGACGCTGCGGATGCTGGGAATGCCCCAGGGGCTTCTGGGAACTCACTTCTTAATCCGCTCCCCGTAGGATGCCACCTCGTCCAGCGCGTTCTGCACACTGATGAACACGTCCTGGATGGCGTACAGCTTGTCCATGAAGCCCTTCCTTTCTGAGTCCTGCACATGCACACAGCAACTTTCAGGTGGCTCTGACTCGCTTTCTCAGCCCTACAGCATGCCATTCCTTTGGTGCCGTGGCTAATTACTATTATTATTTTTGACAGCTGATTATTTATAACGTTCTTAGGCGCTGGTGAGAAATCAAACCAAGACAAGAAAAGGGATGACGTTTACAAGCCCTATAATATGTAACATATTGAAATGCTGATTCACTTAATATATATATATATATATATATATATAATATACGTATGTGTGTGAATATATATATATTTTTTGCATTAATTTAAATAAAGCATTTTTACAGAAGGAAAATACATAAAGTAATTTTGTAGAAGGGGCAAAGGGCTTTATAGTGGATTTCCCAAAGGGTACTTTCCAATTTTCCAGTAAAAGGCAAATGTAAAATTATACACTAACGCGAAAATGCATATACATATCCTGTATATGTATGTTCTACATATTGTGAATCAGTCATTATGGCAAATGACATCAGCGTTAGCTTCAAAGGGCACTTCAGAAAGTGTATGGCGTAAAAAAGAAAAGAGGAGGCAGAAATGAGTGGGTTCACGTTCAGGCGCACAAATCAAATCAGCCAGGAAACGACGCTACATCAGAAGCGGCGGGGATGCCCGGGACCAAGGGGGCGCCGATTTGCCCCAGACCTCAAGAGGGGGGGAGAGACGGTCAGCCGAGGGGGGCCTGGCTCAGCGGAGAGGCCGGCGCTCCAGAGTCATGCTGCTAACCCTACTGTCCATGTAAGCAAAGGTGGGGGCTGGAGATGAACACGGTGAACGTGAACCACACACGATGAGTCACACAGCTGATACATGCAGGGACGCCTCTCGCTCCCTGCAGTGTCGCGCCGCGTATCGCCCTCGCTACGGCTCTCAGCCATCCTGACAAGCCTGATGCCTGGCAGGCCTTATGCAGCAGGTCAGCTGCTGTTCCTCCTAAAGGCTCCTTTTACGAAAGAGAGAGCTTCATACAGAGGCCCGGAATGGTAACAGGACACGTCTTAAACGTGACTGACGGCACCGCGGCGCTGTCACGGCTGACCCGCGTGACGCCGAGGTCTCAAACTAAAAGCAGGCCGCACCCGGGAGGAGGGGGCTGGGAAGAAAATCCCCCCCTTGATGTTCAGAGAATACTAAATTACATGCATGTGGGGTGGGTGTGGGCAGATTTAATGCAGGAGACCCCCCCCCCTTCCAAAATATATACATGGCCACAAATATAAGGTTTCTCTTTGCTGTACTGCTTCCCAGAATGCCAGCAGACAGCAAGTCTCACGGTCGGCAGCGGGCTCCCAGCACATCCGGGTGCGTCTGTCCCTAACGGCGGAAACGGGATCGGCAGGCTCTGGGTATAACAGACAGCAAGCTGGGATAAGCAGGCACCACTCACGACGGGCACAGGACGCCGTAGCAGTTAAACTCCCCATTTTTTTTTTTTTTTAACACGCTCCCTAAGTACAAGAATAGAGCGCTTGACACGGGCCCATCAGTAAAAGTGACCTATAAAAGTGAGGAATACCTCTCCGGAACACCAGGCTGAGGACGCAGCCCTGCTAAACTCGGAGTCCCCTCCCACCCCTGCGCCCCTCGGCGGGGCACCCGGCGCACCCCACGCCCCTGTGGAACACGCATGAAAAATGAAGCGCCGCACTGCCAAGAAGGGCCACATGGCTCAGCGCCACACAAGACAAACAGAAGTAATTAGACAACGTCCCGCGGTTATTTTCCCCTTTCCTTTTTTTTTTTTTTTTTTTTTACAAGACGTTTCTTTCTTCCCGCGGCTCCATCTGTTTCGCGTTACCCGTCAAAATAAAACGGCGTCTACGTGAGCCCTATTGTTCTCAGGGGGAGGCCGGGCCCAGGAATGGCCCAAGGGGAGAGGAGCCCGGGTGGCGGGGTGGGGGGTGATGGGGGTCAGCGGTCATCGGAGTCCAAACCATCGCCACATGCCTCCCAGACCTGGGCGGACTCGTCTTTTCTGTCCCGGGCTGAGTGGTGGGGTGATATATGTGTGTGTGTGTGTGTGTGTGTTTGGGGGGGTTTGGCCACAACAACACCACAAAAGCTTAACTGGACTCTTAGGAAGTCCCATTTACTAAATCAATACATTCTATAAGGACATTTGTTTTGATGAATGCTCATTATTCAGTTACGACTCTTTCGGTTTTGGGAATATTGCAGCATTTAAATAACCACATGTCAATTAATACGAAAAAATATAAAAAAAAAAACACAGAGAATCTAATCAAATTAGTAGCTATGTCTGGATATGCCGATGTACAAAACGTGCAGCCAAAAGGTAAAACAGCCATGGATAAGTGGCATTAAAGTCCGCATTTACCACCCTCTGTGCTCGCGGCGTGGCTCTCTTATTACCGTCGGCGGCACCCGTGCATGCGATGCGAGCCCGGGCAGATTGCGCAGCTGGCCCGCAGCT
This sequence comes from Petrocephalus schoutedeni, assembly GCA_026780765.1. Classification (NCBI taxonomy): domain Eukaryota; kingdom Metazoa; phylum Chordata; class Actinopteri; order Osteoglossiformes; family Mormyridae; genus Petrocephalus; species Petrocephalus schoutedeni. The sequence goes on from JAODKL010000118.1 coordinate 27,123,505, forward strand.
CCGGCCCATTTGCACATCGGCATGATACCGGAATGTGTGCATCAGTGAGTCCAGCCGCCTCATCCAGCCTAGCACTGAGTGGGTGTGACAAATGCAGGGGGGCTTTAATTTCACATCGCGTGGGCGGGAGGGGAACTGCACCCCCCCCCCCCCTGTCTGACTTCGCAGAAGGTAATCCAGACTCGAGCCCGGTGACGTCAGGGAAAGGTCCTGCTGATCCGGTCGACGCCTCTTCTCGAAGCTCAGCACCACCTAGATGCTTGACTTCATTCTCTCAGCATGTCCACATCCCACTATTTTCTTGAGATTTCTCCTAACCTGTCGTGGCAGACAGTCAAGCACATATTTACAGCAACTCGGGGATCACGGAGGATGAGGACTGGTGCCAGGACTCCGTACATCCATCTATTTTCCGGACCGCATACCCGGTAGAGTGTAGAGGTAAGCCTGGGCCTGTCCCAGGAAGCATAGAGCTGGAAAAGACCCCGGACAGAATACCTGGGAGTATAGAAAAAAAATATATACGTATTGCCGAGACCCACAGCCAAAAGTTTATTACGACAATTGTACCCAAAGATAAATGTAGAATGACAGCTGAATCGGTTACATTCCCCATGGCCCATCATGACAGGGCGATACAACATAAGGGATCATACCCATGTTGGGAAAGCTGCTCGGTACGGGAACTGTTGCGATGGAGCATTAGTGTGACCGTGCGGTGAGATCTTCAACCATCCAGGCCCTCGCTCTTCACAATTAGACCTCGCCCTCGACGCACGGGTATGCAGCTACCAGAACTAATCACGCCAGAATGTGTACAAGTTCAGTACATCATTATAGTCTTTCAAAAGCTGTATCCGAGTGATGCGGTTATGTCAGTCCGTGTTCCTGAGCTTTACAGTGCATCCTCATTATTAAATTCCTGGTGTTTAACAGACCATTGTTCAGATTCAGTGCATACCCAGATTTGATGTACGTCCCCTATTCAGTCCCGGCAGACAGTCCTATTAAGCGCCAGAAGATTATTAACGCCCAAAAGATTATTAACATCACTTTCTTTTAGACCCTAATATCGCCACCCACCATTATAATACCTACAACAGATACAGATTTCATCGGGGTAGAAAGATTAATTACGCTATTCAGCATGTTGTAGCAGTAATTTGGAACCGGCGTTTGAAATGTGGCGAGTCTGCCAAGATCTAAGGAGGTTTGGATTTGCAAATTAAAATGGACATTTCGAACTCATCCTAATGATCTTGCTACATTACTGCTCAGGCCAGAGAAGATCAAGTCATGACAGCTGGATGACACCGTAGAATGAAGGAGCGGTTATATTTGGACGTGAATGTCAATCCACTACGGAATCAGACTTGAAAAGGAATGCTGTGGCTGTATGGTTATCAGCTTTGGTGCTGATTTCAGTCCATTATGTTATTGGTGATACGTCTGCGGAGAGTTGCTATTCTTAGAGGATGCTTTAGTCTATAAGCTGCCAGCATGACCATTGATCTGACTGTGACCATTCACCCGACTGTAACCAGTGACCCCACCATGAGCGGAGAGTCAGCACTCACACTCAAGTTTAATTTGACGTCCCTAAAAAAAATGTAGCTGAAACACGAGGAGCGAATCATACCCGTCTTTGACCCTGGCGTGTCACAGCGAGGCAACATGCAATGATGCAATTAATGGGGGGGGGGCGCTCCGAAAGCCCCCTTTCATGAAACATTCAGCCATGTAAGTGTAATCATATAAGCTAGGAAATAACGCAACAAAACGATTATTTTTAATTATTTGAAATATCTCCATTTAAATATAGAGTTGCTCTGATATGAGAGCGTTAAGAAATTTAGAGCGTAATAACTTTGAACAGAGTAAACCCCTCATAAGAAGAATCTCGGATCAGACTAGGCACCAGGAACCAGCCACTGTAACAGGCTCACTCCGGCATGCATTTAAGGATCCCTCGACGACTGCCCCAAGCCTGCTCGGTTTACCTCGCAGCTAAATCTGCCCGGACAGTTCACAAGCCTCCTTTACCACAGACCCTGACTGGATCATAGGGGCACAACAGCATGAGGGAGTTTTACTAAGATGAAAAAACAAAAGAGGTGGTGAGAACTTCAGAGCAGCCAAAGGTAGCACTGGCCACAGGCACATAACAGCAGACGAGGCTTAATCTCTCATTTTGATAAACGATTTATTTTGCGAGTAACATGTTTTGGGAGTTCAGGGCGTGCATTTTTTCCCCCCTTTCTTTCCTTTTTTCGTAACCACATCTGACAAAACCACATGTATATGTTTGTTTGACCTAACAGGGGAATGTCCTGGACACACTGACTCGCCGCCCCAGGCTGAGGAGCCCAAACCCGGGCAAACGGAATGGCCGGGGAGCAGCGGCGGCGAGCGGCTAGCGGGGCCTGGCAGAGAAATGCCGTCACAATCTCACCGGAGCAATCCTCCTTGACCGAAGCCATCGCAGAGAACACACCAGTCCGAGGGCAAATGTACAAACACATAAGCAGAAATAGTCGGGGGGGGGGGGGGGGGGGGGGGGCCTTTTTCCAGCCCGACCTCACTGGCAGCCGCAGCCTGCAAACAACAGCTAGGGGTGTCTCTGTCCTCCTAACGGGGACTCGGATGGGAGGCCGGCGCCCCACCCCCTCACGGCCCCCCGAGGTTCCCAACTCGTCGGTACTCCATCAGCCTCAAGGTCGGCTGAGGCCTTCGTCTCTCCCCTTCTCCCCTGCCAGCCAGCGCCACCTCGCCGGCGTGAGACTCCGCCGACCCCGGCACTGTCCCCACCCCTCCCCCCCCTCCTCGCGTCCTCGCGGGCTCCCAGAATGCCCCTGCTGATGAATGGAGCCCAATTATTTTCATCCTTCGCTGTCCTGGATACGCGACGGCGCTCTCCATCTTGCAAAAACAAGGTTGTCAGAACAACATGGCGCCAATCTGAGCCCCGGCACTGTCGGCCATCCTTCTGTGGCTCCCGTAGCAAACTGCATGGGTCAGGATCCTCAGACGGGGGCAACACATCACAAAGGGCCTCAATCTGCTAACCCCGCCAATCGCCCCGGATAGGACAACAATTACACCTCATTTATTCGGCGAGTGTGACCTGTAAATCATAATGGGCAGGTTATGAGGCCTTTTTAGGATCAAATTCTAAATCCATTTTTAAAAATACAGTATACATTACTTGTCAGGAACAGCCGTATTAAATATGACTTATTTACGCATATATTATTAATAAAGAAATACAGACTAATGCTTCTTCTTTAAGAGTATTCCCAGGACATTTCCACACACTGCCCACCTTTTTGTTCTGTCAAGTGTCCAAGCTGTGTTTGGTCATATAGGTATTTAAGCAGGGCTGCCCAGCCCTGCTGCTGGAGATCTACCAACCTGAGGCAGATAATCAGGCCTAATCAGGCCAGCAGACTTAGCTTCAACATAGCTGGCTCTAATACTGAGATGATACTGAAGGACCGGATTATGCACGCTGGGTGCGTAAAATTAAGGCTGCACTGCAGGGTGGTATATCTCCTGTCCCAGGGTTGGGCAGCTTTGGGTTATAGGTTCTCACATGCAATGCTCAGAGCTAAGGGCATGGCAGTAACTGCCCCATACCCACCCCCCACCCCACCCCCAGCCACACTGCTCCCAGGTCACATATCAGAAAAACAGCGGCAATACACTGCCTTCAAAAGTTCGAAGGAATTCGCAACGAGACACTAAAAGTGAGTTTCTGAAGGAACGACAACAGCCCCAATCAGCAACCCTCTGTGAACTCCGATGCCTTCTGACTCAAAACCAGAAATGTCAAACCTCCCTCAGAAACAAAAAAAGAACTCACTCACACGGAGCTGTGGGTTCTGACCTCAGAATTCAATCTGCCACAGACGTCAACAAGTGCACAGTGGAGCCCTTTCTTCTAGACGAGTCGTGCCCGTGAACTCGAGGGAAAGGCTCACCACGGTGGGGGAACAATGCGCACTGACATCTGACGTTCTATCCATTCCCGATCTGAGCTTTTCCAGTACATCTTCTCGGCTTAAAGATGACCCATTAAGTACAGTAAAGGTGTAATTGCTTTGTACACCGCGTAGATGGCTCCACAACCTCTGATCTTCACTAAAAGCAAGTGTTGTTTCTTTATAGTGGTTGCCCAGAGGGCCAGTAGGGGACACGTGTTAACATTCAGATATGATAAGGCTGTCAGGAAGTTCTAATGTTTTTCAATGTTCCAGCAAAAAAAAAATTGCAGAAGGATCAAGCATACGACTTCAAGTATCTTTGGGGAATACGAACAATGTGACCCACCTGAATATTTTTATATAAACAATAAAGCTTTTTCTGAAAAGAGGCGAGGTCTTTGTTCTTTATACTCTTTTTTTTTGTTGCTTTTTTTTTAATGCAGTTCATATGAAAGTCAAAGCATCCTTCACCTTGTGAAACTCCGCTCTTCAGAGAAAAGCACAAAGATCTCGAGGCAACACAAACTTTTTTTTATTATTATTATTTTTGTTCTTTTCAAAGAGGTAAAAAAAAAAAAATGAAAATCTCACTGCCCGCGGCCATGCGTGGCAAATTGCAAGATTAATAGCCCACAAACAAGTTTGCAGTCGCACAAATTTTAAAGCTTTAAAATAATCCTAGCATGCTGTTTAGGCCGGTTACACTGTAGGACGGCGCTATCGGTGAAATCAGTGGGGGATACAGTCACTCATACACATATCCCCCCCACTTTATCTGCAGATAAGCCCTACTGTAATTTCAGACCTGACTATACTGGTCACGACTTAGGGCCTGCTTCTGCATTTCTTTAAGAAGGTAAATCCGTTTTCCATTCCCCCCCTGTTTCTGCACAATGAACCAGAGCTGACATAGGCGAGCTGTTTTTTATTTTACTTTCTTTTTTTACTTTCCTGTGGTGTTCTTTTGGGTCTTATAACCTCCCAGGCACTATAGGCATGAGCTAATGCTCACGATCTGCTGACATATCTAACCGCCTCTTGTTATCAGCCAGCTACAACTGCTTTGTCAGTCTGTAAGACCCCCCCCCCCCCCCCCCCCCTCCCTTACAGGCACAAACACGATACCGCCAAAGAGATTGCATCTCGTGTACCTGCCTGAATCCTGATATAAAAAATGCAAACCTACGCCACTCAAACGTATAAACGGTTAAAAAAATAAATACGTGAAATAAGTCAGACTGATACCCGACACGGGCACCACATGGTGACATCCTCGGCCTATTTGCTTTTGCATGCTGCTTATCAGTCGTGTCTATATATCTGGTTTTATGGACAACCCGAACCGCCCAGCGTGCTGACAGATGGCAGCCTGAAGTTGGATGGACCAGACAAAAGCCACACCTGTGCATAGCAGAGCGATATTCATTCACTGTTTCCATTCATTAATATTTCCTTGGCGCGCCTTCGGACATTGATGCTGACGGTACAGCCACCGCAGGTACTCAAAGGCGGCTGTCTGCCTGTCTGCGGACCCGTGCAGTGACTGCGGCGTCCAGCCTGGGTCGACACATCGACTCATGATCCCGCAGCCGGCCGGCGCTGACTTGGGGCAGACGCCAAGGGCTCTTTGTGGCCACCGTCTGGCCGGTTCTCTCCTATGTGACTCTTTTGTAAAGCAAAGCTATTTCTCTGCCTTCCTTCAGTGCCTTGTTGGACGACAGTAACAAACCGTATGTTGCTTCTCCTATCAAACCATCAGCTTGCTTTCTATTTTTAAGATTCACGCTCGGAGCCTTTCCGGTTAATGACAATACTGGTGATTAGACACCCTAGGGAAATGTCAGAATTTCAAAAAGCTTCAACTCTGACCCAGAAGTTGCACTGGGAAAGGTGATTGAAAGCTGATTGCTTTTGCTCTCGACTTCATAGGCACTGCCAGTGTAATGTGACGGCATCCATGTCCGTCTAGGGGAATCCTGTCTAACCGAATCTGTTCTGCGGTAACAGGCCGCCCCACGTCCCCGGCACACAGGCGTATTCACCGGCTCATTGTCTTACTCTCATACAGACGTCACAAGGTTGACTGAACAGCAAAGGGGTGTCATCTGGGAGCAGCCAGGCATCACGGCGCCAGTCTCCTCGGCCAATCGGAGAATGTGACAGCCAGGCCTGGCCTCGTGGGGGGGGGGGGGGGGGTGCGGGGCCAGCCGCGTCGCATTAATGACACACTCATTAAAACTTGGTTAACACCATAACACTGAAGACTACAGCTTATGAACCCCAGCGGGCGAGAACAGGTGTTCCGGTCCCATCGTTTGGAGATTGGTGGGGGGGGTTGTCTGGGACACCACACTGTAGAACGCAGCCCTAACGTGACTGCATTCGTGACGGAGTGACTGGGAGACCTTGTCGTGGCGCGCCATACTAGCACTAATGTAGTTGAAAGCTTAGCAGCAAGCCAGGTGGCCTGCACAACAGGGGGCGGGGGGTGGGTGGGGGGGGGGGGTGCTAGCTATGTGGCTCCCGCTTGCGGAAACATGGTAGAAGAAGACAATGACACTTTAGAGTAAAGGACTTTTTGGACACTGAGCGGTAAAAAAACACAGACATACCACACGCGGCACAGTATACTCACTTCGAGATGCCAACGCTCCAGCTCCCTTGAGTAAAAGTGTCCATTGTATGTACAAACATGCTTGTTTAGTCAATTAATTGAACAGCATTGTCACCGGTGCAAGGTAATTAATATGCTCATATACTGCGAATGCTCATTATGCTCATTGCAGTCGGGATGTATCTCATGCAAATTGAACCGATGTCCGGTGTGCCCCGCGCCGAGTCACATTTGTCCTGAGAAACGGGGGAAAGCGCTGCATTACTGCAGCTAAGTATAAAAAAGGATAACGTGCAATAAAAGCCAAACCTGGGAATTACGTGTGAACAGTAATTCCCCCTCCCCCGACCCCCCACCCCCCCGGGTAATCGACAGGCCTTAACAGAGTAGTCATCAGCATCAATTAGGGCCGACTCTCGCTGAGGCAGAGTGATGAGGAAAGGGCAGCATTTCACAGCCGCCCACAAATCCACTAAATGGAAACACGCGTCAAGGCTCGGGACAGGACCCTGGTGGGGGGGGCCCAACCGGGGGGGGGAGCATAGTGAATGGAAAACAGGTGCTGGGGGGCTCACGATACGTAATGCCCCGTTTATCCCCGGGGCCAGAGGTTATCCAGCTAATGGCAGCCTTATGGGTGGGTTGATCGGGGGGGGGGGGGGGGGCACCAGCTAGGGTTTAACATCTGGGATGGATCACATGGTCTGGCAACACATGCTTCAGGTGCAATTCAAATGAAGTCGTGGCACATTTACTGATCTTGTGTGAGTGTATTTTATTTTTACTTTCATCCCATAAAAGGCTCGCCACTGACCGAACCTTAATGCTCTACTGGCAGAGCAGAACGCGGACACATAGCTGATCGTGGGGGGGCGGGGGGTTCACAGGGCAACGGCAAGTAAATGGAGGAGACAAATTTGTTCACTCCCCTGATCTACACTCAATGTGCACTTAACTGAAACATGGGGTGGGGTGCGGAGTTGGGCCAGGGTCACAGGAAAGGAGCGGCGAGCCACCACCGTCCTGCGAAAGAAGGAGCACGGCCGTTCCGTGGCTGAAAGTGAAGCTCTAACACTGGCGAGCGAGCCACGGATCAAAAGCTGCGTAATTGGAGCCAGTATATTACAGTATTTACGGTCTCCCTGCCTATTTGTAACAATAACAGACTTTTATATGGAGTGATAATTCCCAGGCCGGTTTTGACCACGGAGTGCTGAGACGGCTTCTCCATTCCCGACTCGAAGGCATGGACTCATTACAATTATCACGGCTACCATCTGAATTTCTGAAGCAGATTTTTATTTTAAAAGAAAAACACATTTGCAATTACCTCAATTTCAGCGCCAGTCTGAAGTGCAGGTCCATTCGTAATTACGTCAATTACGTGTGAGTTTAAGCAGAAGTGCATTCGCCGCTGTCGCTCTCATTTGGAATGTAAAGCATGAGTGCGTTCACCAGTATCTCACACTTTTCCCTTTGCCAGTGTTAAGCTGAAGTGCAGCAGTGGCTCCCAGGAGCTTTCACCCCTTGCCAGCTTGTGCAAAGTAGACATGCTAAGACTGTTTAGCAACAGAGAAGGCTTATAAAGAAGTTCAAACCAGCGAGCCCCATAGTTGGCATATTGAGAAGCTGACTGTCATCTTGCGGGGACGGCGGCCAGCCAAGATGTCCGTAAGAAGGGCTTTTGGCTTCAATCACAATGTTGATTTCTGGAAGGATGGAGTAACTCTGTCTGCCTTCCCGGGCTATTACGGGAGAGGGGAGTCTTGAACTACGACCATCGAGCGAGTAGTGAGGGAGCGTTACCTTATCGTCTTTGTCGAAGTCCTCGTCCTCTTCCCCAAACATGTCTTCCATCTCTTGCTGCTGGTGGTTATGCAGAACAAAATCAGGAAAGAGAAAATAAATGAGATCAAGTGAGGAATAACAGATGGCGAACGAACAAGTGTGGTCCTAAAATGCTGCTTCCTGTGGCTGGAACCTTCTCACAACATCCCCCAAGCGCCCAGAACCTGGCCCATAGCCTGCCTACTGCCCTGCTTCACCAGCAGCTCGGACACAGTAAGGCGAGGGGCTTGGCTCGCTGACGGCAAGTCTGAGTGGTATCAAAAAGCATCGTTCCGTATGTAGTGGGTGCCATGATGGATTGATCATGTTATTTGAAAACACTACACCTTGGACTGGCAAAGAACGATCGAGCCATCGCCAGGGACACATCACATCCAAGCCATTATCTGTTCGCACCATTACCATCCGGCAAGTAGTATAGTCCAATCAGATGCCAGGCCAACAGAATGAGAAACTGTCCACCTCCCCTCCCCACTCGGCAAACTGACCAAGATGTCACTTCTTGGGAAATACTGTAAATACCATAAGTGGTACAAACAGCAGTAAATGGCACAACTCAAAACACTGTAACGTATTCCAATGCATATGTATAGAATCCCCTGCTTCTTATATGTCTATTCCCATATCTCTATTTTGTAACCTATAATTTAATTAAAAAATTAACATTTCTTTGGGAAGGCTGCAAAAGCAAGAGATGCCAACGAAATTTCATCATAAGTATGATGACAGGAATGATTCCTTATCTTACCTTACCGTACATGATAGCTACATCCCTAAGCTGACAAAATTTCCTCCCTAATTTATCTGTAAGTAATGTTAATTTCAATAGAAATAAAAATTAAAACAGATAAACCTAAAGCTTATATAGAAATACTTCTACATTCAAAATGGCCCTTCACGGTTTGCTTTATCAGTTAATTATGTATTCATAGTATAAGTAATTATTTAATGAGCTGGAATCTCCAATCATTCCCACATCCTATGTTTTTCCTTATCAGTGGTTCCCTCTTCAAACCACAGGCAGAGCAGAAGGTTTTGTAAACATTGCTACTGACCTTAAATTGATGGAAAGCGAATTTTGATTAGTGAGCAATTAGTAATTATGGTAAGACTTTACTTAAGGCCGTGTTTTTAGTAATTTATAAACACATTCATAACAAATAATGCTTTCATAAAGCTATAAATATTTGTCAAATGGCATAACACATTATAGCCATGTGTATTATGCATTATGAATGCTTTATGAAGATCCCATCTATAATGCAGTAGAGGTACCTTCGTAATGCATTATAATTGTCTGATATAAGTATTAAGGATGCTTTGTATTGCATTATAAGGGTATCTGTGGTGCTTTATAGATCTTCAGATCTTCGTAGAGCATTCAAAATGCACAATACACATAACTACAATGCATTGTGTCTTTTTACAAATAGTTATAGCCGTGTTATTAATACTTTATGAATGTGTTACAATGAATTATAAGAGCAGTTAGGCTTTCTGAATATGGGCTTCATAAAAAGTGTTACTGTAATGACAGTATAAAGGCACACCTTCAAAGAAGACCGGGTATCGCAGATCATTTGTTGGCCCTCCACTGTCATCCACGGGTTGAGTATTCAAAAGCACACGGCACGGCTCGACTAAGCTCAAGAGCGAAACATCACACAGCTATTTTCTGCCCGCAGTCGTCTTTATAATCCCTTATCCATAAAGTTAGCCGTCACTGAAAGTCTTCGTCCCGTAAACAATAGAGCAGGCAGCCTGCTCTTTAGCGCACTTCCCCTGATGACCGCCATAAGCCGCTTACGTTAATGCCGATTCCGCCGGACGGCCGCGTGCTCCGGGTAAACAAGCGGGGGCAGCATGAGCGCCCGGCTCGATCAATAATGGCGCAGGGTTCAGCCACAGTTGAGCCGCGCGGGCTGGTCACCGGGCCACAGCACTGCGGGCCTACACCAGCGTCCTACATTAACCGGCCCGTGTCCCTCCCAGTGGGGTGTGGGCGGCAGGACAGGAACCGTGCCAGCCCCAAGAATATCAATTAAAAGTGCAAACAGAGGGACACAGCAGAAACGAGGGCGATAATGTTGTTAACGACGTTACCTACCACAGGGGACACTTGCTATAGAAGGCGTATGAAGAAGACGGAGTGTGACCGTGGTTTTGGCTTTGTTTCAGCTATTAATGTTGCTCTACCCTTGGCGTGATGTTTGACATTGAAGGAGGAGGCCGGTAAAGTTTGTTATGGAAAAACGTGCTCTAGAGGACTGCAAAAACATCCACCAGATACAGGTACTGTAGGATAGGGGTGGGGGAGCCCTTATGGAAATTCGCTATGGTTTCCTATGGTTTTGGGTATGGGTTTTTTACAGTAACCATGGTTTTACTATGGTAACTCATGGTAATTGATTAATAAGCTCCTACCCATAGTATTACCATGGTTTACTTATAGCACTTCATGGTAACTGTGGTACTACAATGGTTTACTTATAGCATTGCATCGTAACTGCATTAAAACCATGATAAAACCATAGTCATAAAATCATGGTTACCCAAAAAAACCATAGTAAACCATGGTTCATTTTCGTAAGGGAGTGATTTTACCTACACTTTTGGGATGCAAATGGGTCGGTGAGCCGAGCAAAACGCACCAATAACTCGCCAACAAAAACCGGAAAAGCCGGAAGCCCATCGACCCCGATATCTCCATCTTTCCTTCCCTCGCAAAGCGGAGACTTACTTTATACCATTAACAGCTCATTAGAGGTAAGTGGAGAGACTTATCCGCTGACATCACCCCCCCCCCCCAAAAATACCCACGCCCAGCCTGTCGCACTCATTTCTGTTGACATCATTTAAAGAGACTTCATACTTAAAAGCTCCGTTCCAGAATCTAAGTGCTCGGAACCTCATGGGTGTGTGCAGAATAAATAACCGCTGGCCAGGTGGCTTATCAAGTTTCCCAGTTTACATGATCACCATGTAAACAATAACTCTGCAAACTTTATATTTCGCTGTTGTGCCTGTTCTGCAAGCCGAGCCGCCGGGCGGCTACCTGGCAAGATCTAAAACTCCTTAATACCTCATTTTCTCTGACACGGGGTGGTAATTGGCACTTGATTATTCTGATTTTCCATAATCAGTGTGTTAAGATGCTCTATCTGGGATCTTAGCCCTGGACTCCAGCATGACAGACTCTGCGGGAGTTCAAACCGAAGGCATCCAAGTCCAAGATGAAAAGGATTTTTTTTTTTTTATGGGAGAAAAATAGAACCTATGAAGCGCTCCAGCTGCTTTGGGCCCAGACCTTTCTCTCCTACACAGCATGCGGACTGGAGACCCGGAGCTCGAGTCTGAGATAGGGCTCCACCAGCACCCCAGAAGTATACGAGCATGCAGCTGGCAGCAGGCGACAATGTGATTAAGGAAAAAAAAAAAAAACAGAAAGGGTGGGGCTGTTTTAACTTCGAGGGATGCTCTTACCCTTAATGACATGTCCCTGACTTTATAAAAAGAATATCATTTGCCAAATATAATGGATATTAAAAAAACATACCTGTGTGTAATATAAATAAGAGTCTCATACCTGTGTATAAGGTAAAGAGTGGACCGGCAGACACTGGGGAGAAGACCCCATATATTCTGTGCCACGTTTATGTTTCTCCTCCGTAACCCAAGGGTATGATTCATATAAATTGTCATACCCATCAAAAGCGAGTGCCGGTAATTTATAATAAACATTTTGTTTGATCCACCAAATACCCTTGTTTCCTCCAGCAACCTGACAAAAATTAAATGAAGTTAATTGGCGTCTTGACGTGGCGATTAGTGTATGGCACTACACGTACGTGCCAGCAGGTGCTGTGTGCTGGACCGGCGCTGCATGTGGGGGGTCCCTGGTCCATGCCCCATATTTATATTTCTGGTGAGCCCCCCCCCCCCATAAAATAATCCTATACCTCTTTAACTTTTATTTTAACTTGCAATTATTTAATTACTTTTAGATTATTCTAACTAACTTTAATGGGGCAAAAATGTTAAGCTTTTCAATGAGTCTCCAACAACGCTAATGTCCACTGAAGAACAAGTTGCTCAGTAACTCAAGCTCAGTGCGGCAGCTTATAGTCCTGTCCTGTAATGAGCTAATTGGCGTTCCGTCCATTGGGCAGAGTCGTATTCCGGATTTATTCATTCCAAAAAAATTGGGGGGGGGGGGAGACATTCCAACCCGCTGGGCTGCCAAGGCAAGGACACAGTCTTCATTATATTCTTTGCCATTATACAATTATATGCATACCCTATAAAATATATTTGCCTCTGCCACACCACGTCCTGATCAATGCAATCTGTTCACGTCTGCTTTCTGAGTTAGACACGGCTTTTATACGTTTTGTCTCCACATCTGGCAAGACTGCCCTAATGCCTTCCATACAAAAGCTCTTTTTTGTATTAATCTGGCACTCGTGTCATTCGATGTGACGGTCAAAAGCTAAAAAAAAAATATATCAGTTCTAATTTCAGTGATCTGCCATGTTTCTTTGAGTTTTGCAGGCATATCATATCTCTATAACATTAATAGTTAAGTTATACCATGTTGTTTTCAATTAATAGTGTTTCAACTTATTTTGTGATATCTTTCTTCATACAAACTTTTTTTTTTTGCTTTTGCTGTGTTTTATTCCTTAATTTACTTGTTATACTAGATGTGACTAGCTGTATTGTAACCGATTTTCTGTTTACTGTACAAGATACATCTCTACATAAATTTTATACTTTGTATTCTATTTTATTTATTTGCAAAAATCAAACTGTTTTGTTTTTTTCTTTTTCCCCAGGATTGAAAAATGTATTTACTGTTTGAGAATTGCCAACAATGGAACTTTTCTGTTAGAAAATGTTAAATTCATTTTCTCGCTGCAAAATCAATAGGAACAGCGAGATGACAGGGCTGAAAATGTGCGGCTAAAAGTTCTGAATTTGGCTTCTCTTTGAGGTGCAAAACAAAATGTTTATCACTGCCCACTACTGTTTCAATCTAACCGTTTCCCTCAGTTTAATGACCGGAGTCAAGAAACTATATCACAAAGGCTTCACTTTTCACAAAAGGGTTTGTTTAAGCATTACAATCTTTCAAATGTGCATAGCAGACTGATTCACGGAGAACCTCGTTAACGGGAAATATGTAGGTGTCCTCTCTTGATTTTAACATCTTTGCCTGGACACCATAAAGCAGGAGATAGATAAGCGTGGATGGAATCGAGTGCTAACCTGCTACGGAGGAGGCAGGCACACAGGCGCCCACACCCATAGCCGAAAGACGAGACCTGGTTAGTCCCAGCTGGCTCTCGTCGCCCTAATGAGGAGATGAGGCGTACTGGCCCCAGCTGTGGCCCCGGAGGTGTGGAAAGGAGGCAGGACGTTATAAAGTGGCTCCTTGGCCACACACTGACCACGGGCGCTTTATTTGCAATATGGCAGCCGAGACCTGCTGTACACATCCGACTCTGCGTGAAAAGGGCGGGCTCGCGCATTTGGCGAAATGGTCACGCGTGTGTCTGACTCAGCAGTGCGGCGTTTAGCCCTGACCCCGAACGCTCAGTTTTAGCTTGACCCAGGGGAAGCCACGTGATTCAAATGGGGTACTGCACAACAAAGGTACGCGCCCCGTTACGAAAACAGAGGGGACGCAAGAACCAATCAGACTGAATGACGAGCGACTTCAAGGTGCAGTAATGCTGTACGTTGACTCAAGCAAAACCTGTTGCACGGTGTACGGCTGATCTGGGGGCAAGCCTTGCCCTTCCCAGTCCCAAGACAGGATAAAGGTGACAAACAGGGAGCAGCTTTGATGATTGGCAAAAAGTTGACAAATGAGTACAGAAAAAAAAGCTGGGCTAAGTGGTCTGTATAGTGTAAATGTGATTATAAATTAATTACCATGGTGACACCCCATAAAAATGAATCAGGAGGCACAGACTGGTCCTGTAGTGCAGATTAATTATTGAAAACGTCTGACCTTAACGATGCTGGTTATATATAGAGACCTGCATTCAGTGTGTATTTAAAATTCAATTACTTAATTCATGAAATTCATGTAAAAGATGTTATAAAATTATTTTAATGTTATAACTAGGTTACCCTTTGCAACAAAAATTGACTTGGGGGGAAAAAAAAAAAAACTTTCTGAAACAATTCTGTCATGTGATCTGATCTGTCGCTGTGCATTTTAAGTGCAGTGAGATTATCCCCTTCCGATGCATGAACTCTTCTGAGCTACGGCAGACCTCTGCGCCGCGGCGATCTCAAAAACCCGCTGTCCCATGAATTTGTCACCCATTTATGCTGCCAGAGAAGCACCAAAGCAATTAAGGTTAAATACCTCAAGGTGCCAAACGATACTAATGTCCGTCCCATTCTGGGATTTTCGCTCGCACATTTTCGATGATGAATCTTGCTCTAGGAGGGTCACAGTGATTTTTTGATTTTTTTTTTTTTGTGGGACAATAGGGGACAGAGTGGAGGCGGGGGGGGGGGGGGGGGGG
>JAODKL010000118.1:27138796-27149145 GCA_026780765.1 Petrocephalus schoutedeni
GGTACCAATCTGGTGGGTTTGGATTGATTTTGGAGTATGTTGGGGGTGCATTTGTGGTACCAATCTGGGGGGTTTGGCCCCAACATGCACACCCCATCCCCTGCTCTGAAATACTAGGGGAAAAATGCAAACCGCTTCCTCCATATGGGCCCTCACAATGGAAAGGGTTCTGAAAATAAACATGGGGGGAGGGGGCTCGCAAATTAATCAGGTGGGGTTGGTGGGGTCTCACAACGTAATTTATGTTCCCGCGCCATCTGAATGTGTACTGATGCTAACATTTGGATGTTTTACAAACCGAGGGAACATTCCCAGCCCGGGGGAAGGAGAAGCATTCACCCTCTCTCACTTGTGTGTACTGTCTCTTTCTCTCCCTCTTCCTCTCTCTCTCTCTTTTGTTCTCCCTCCTTTTTGCACTCTTTCTTAAGTGGTCTGGAATTTATTTTGGCTGTTGTGGGCTGCACATCATCTCCAGGCCACTGCTGGAGCTTGTGTCCATGGAACTTAGAGGGGTGTGGGGTGTGTGTGGGGGGGGGGGGGGTTTGCGTAATCAGAAATTACTGCCCGTCTGACTGGAGCAAGAGACTCTGTCCTACAGCCGGAGCCATCTTGGGTCAGGTGAGCCAGCTGCAGATGGTTTGGCGGGGGTGGGGGGTGACATTCCCCCCTCTACACCTGCAATCCTAGATTTCACTTCCAGGTGATTTTCGACGATTTCGAAAAGAGACCACTTCAGTTTGACCCTTGCTGGCTTCTGGCTTTCGAATGGCAGTCTCCAGAGTTCAAATAAACACCAACAATTCCCATAAAAGCAAGAAGTCACTCCATCAGTGAAGATCTCCAGCAGACAGGTCCGGTCCGGTCCGCTGCAACCCCAACTTTTTAATTTTTGTTTCTCTACTGGCCCAAAAACACAAGCCTTTGCCGTAATCTGTTTGCATGTAATTGAAAGCAGACTTTGGAGTTAGCGGTTACAGCTCATCTGTTGTGGTTACAGTCGTCAAAAAGCAAAACAATAGATGGGGAGGGCGGGACGGGGGGGCAGAGGGGGGTTGTGGAGATGGCGACAGCGGAACAGGAGGGTCTCTCCGTCACGTCTTTCATATCAGACAGACTCAACTCAATAACCCCGTCTCCAAAACCTCGCCCTGAACCTCCTGGCCCTATATCTTCAAGGAATATGGTAAACAAACAAACAAAAAAGAATACAATCTCAAGGCCAGTGCTGGCAGAGTACCGTTCCTAATAAAGACGTCACCGCTAGCCAGAAAATCTTAGTGGTTTTATGCCTAATTACCTTCAAAATAACCCTTTATAAAAGATCTTGGTCATCAAAACCTATAGTAATACCTGACGAATTTATTTATTTATTTTAATTTCTAAATTATCTTATTTTATTTGAAGTGAAGAATTGATCCAGCATACAGGAAACTAAAGTTTACAGTTTTGGCGAAATTTCTTACAAGCAATGTCTCCATCTGCAGGTGACTGTGGGAACTGCAGTCTTGGTGAGCCAGGCTAGAGATATGAGAAGAGCAGTGGTGGAGCTAGGCTCAGGGCTGGCCCTGAGCTTACTTTTAGAGCTGTGATACATGCAAACATATCTATGAACATTAAGCATTTTCTGCAGCATGCTAAATTTCGGCAGAGGTTTTTACCCCGACTGGCTCTGGTTTTTCCATCAAAATAATTAGCCAAATGACCCCAGAGGTTGCCACACAGCATAGGTCTCTAGTCTTGCATGCAGCCTGAATCTTTCCCATTACATTAACCTTTGATTCGTTTAGCACAAGCTCATACCCAGAGTGAAGTACGTGGCCTGAGTGGCAATAGAGGCGATACGTTCAGCACCAACTGACTTAAGTGTGAAAGTGTTCCCTACCTAGCAAAGTATTTTAATAATTAGCGTGGGTGCAGCCTATAGGGTCGCAAGATCGACTGTGTACCTAGACATGAAACTTTCTACACACTGGCTTCATCGCCTGCCAATATCGCACGTCAGTCCGAGCGGCACAAGGGGAAATTAAATACCATAAAAGGCTATGGAATCGGTGACTGAAGACCGAAGGCCTTGCTGGTGTGGATAACAGACAGCGAGATCAACCCCCCCCCCCCAACGCCAGAGGCTCTTAGCCGGGGGGCCGAGCTGGAGACTTGGGGGATGGGGAAGCACGCCATTGGAATCGGTTTCATGACTCTAGTTCACTGTCGTGACCATTCACTAAACTTTGCTAAGTCGATCCCGAACTTAATTCTAAAACGACACCATTCACCACCCATCTCTGGAAAATTTCACAGAGGTAAATACGTCCGGAATATGCGTAGTACAGACTTCAGCGAAATAAAAAAAATGAAAAGATTATAATTATTTTTCACTTTCCGACACATTTGGCTCGCCTCTCTTGATATCACTTAGCAATTCTCTTCTCCGCAAACACAGGAGGTGCCTGTTTCTCAGAGTTACACATTTTCATTAATGACCAGCGTATTCATATCCCATTTCATAAGCATTGTAATTTTAATTCACACCGCTGTGGAAAATTACATTTTTTTTAATTCCTCCATTATCTAATATGAATCAGAACCATTGCTTTAACTCTGTAATCATAAAAAAATTAAGATTCCTGTTAAAAACTTGATTTCTTAAGTGGGAAGCGAAAACCTGGCATGGAAGGTACTTATTAAATTTAATCACCATTGTGTTCATGCTTTCACTTAAATTACAGCTGAGATCTCTTTCTTTTCAGGTTTATAAATACACTCGTTGGTGATTAGGAATACTCACTTCAGCATGATATCGCTTTGAAATAATTTAAATGGGGGAAAATATATAAATAAATTAGCTAGCAGGCGAGAAAAATAAAATTGCTAGGGGAGACAAATACCGACATCTTAATTTCTTCCCCACATCTGCATTTTCATTTTTAGCATTTTTATTAAATTGTTAAAAACATAAAGAAGCTGCACCATGCAATCAAAACTGCAACAGTCTTCCTTCCATAAATATTTGACACGCTGTCTCAACAAGAAAAAAACAATACAAGAAATAAACAACGATATATTGCTCAAAAACATTACTAACAAAGCTAGATATGGTCCTGATTCCTATTAGATAACCGAAAAGTTATTTTCCACAGCGGTGTGAATTAAAATTACAAATGAATTACACATTAATTGATTTAAATTTCAAATAAATTACTTAAAAGACTAATTTACATTTCAAGAAAGCAATAAAATAACTCTGTATTTTTTGTATATATTGTAAATAAGAAATCTAATTTGATTTATTTTTACTTCATACTGTGGTAGGCTGGAATGTTACCTTGGGGCTTTTACTTAATTGTTTTGAGATATTTTATTAGCTAACGTTTTATTTATCTCTTGACTGCCTGTCAGGATTTGATAAGGAACCTCGGAAACTGCCGTATCAGTGATACATGTGGCAGGCTGGGTTGTACACATTTAAGACATGTTCTATATGTACACCATGGATTCTACCTGTGGGTAAAACTCCACCCCAGACAAGCAGGAGCGAGATGCCCCGAAATGGAGCCTCGCTCGGGAGCGTGCAGGCTGCAGAGACCTGGAATGGGCACAGGGGTTCGGCTGGGGGGGTCCGTGGACCGGTCGGCCCGCTCACCACATCTCCCTGCCGCGGGTCCTGTCCGGCTGCCGTGCGGACGTAGTTCCAGACCAGCAGCAGCAACGGCGCCAGAGGCACCATGTAGAGCTGGAAATTCCACACCACCAGGAGGAAAATCTGGGAGAGAGACGTGGGAGGAGAGAGACAGGGTCAGAGGTCACGGGGAGCAGTCATCTAAGACACCTTCTCTATCATATTAAAATATAACCGAAACAAACATAACTCAACAGGAGAAATATCAGTGTTCATCTGGTCACTTGTAGGACTATTTGCATTCTGCGAAAACAAGCGAGAAGCTTTTCCGCAGAACTTTATCGCTAAACCTTCACCAGTTTCTGCCGAACCCCTCTTCCTTCCGAGAGCCCCAGTAAGGTTCCCCGCGATAGGTATGCAGCGTTTCACACACATGTCAGTCTGTTTGGCTGCGTACGTGAAGCACGCACAAACACACGCATACCGCTAACTGAAATATAAGCTGTCCATGATTCAAAGCAGGCACAACCCCCCCCCAGAGAAACACGGAGAATGGCCCCCACCTCGGACCCCAGGTCTCCACAGCCAGCCCGATCGGGGGTTGTCCTCAGAATATTACTATCACAAACAATGTGATTTGCAGATATATGTCTTGAATAAACTACACCTTTTTCTAAATGCAAAGACAAGACGCCAGCCGGTTCTCTGCATGAAATCTGCGGTCTGGCATGGTTCTAGCTATCTAAACTGTTAAGAAATCTGTGTTTATTTTCATCTCCTAAATTCTGTCGTACTTATAGATTAATTTGGGGGGGGGGGGGGATTGTTTTCTAAGCTCGCTAATTGACCAGCCATAAACGGTTACGGATCCTCATGCTGCCATGTGATAATATATATGGCCAGGCAAGCCCATGTCCTCGAGGACACGTACCGCTCAATTACTAGCTAGATTATGTTACAGCTACTTAAGTGTATTACTATCCAAATAACGTCTTAAGTAAAGCAACAAAGAATTGACGGACTGGGAAAAGCGACACCCTCTGACCCCTGGAGGTGCTGGGAAACCCTGTATCTACTTTAAACAGTCCTCCGTTTATATTATGTGCCTGTTTACATCATTCCCCTGCGCATAATAGTACTGAATCCAAAGCTACCAAGCAGGGGCCTTTCCAAATTCAAATAATAATAATAAAAAAATTCCCAGCCTCAACAGGAAATGTAACAGTTCTCACAACCATAGATGATTATAACGTTGTGGGAAAATAAAGTGAGGTAATTATCTGCCTGTCTTATAATTGTTTCATTCTTCTTGATTTTTAAAAATACTTTTTTTTTTCTTGGATGACATAAAGTATAAATTTACACAGTCAGTTAGGTCGATCCAGACAAAATAATGTTAAAAAATAAAAACAACAAAGAAAACATCATTAAGTGACGGTATTTGATCATGTGAATTATTAAATGACAGATGCTGGGGAACTCTGGGTATTCTGGTTGAGTGACTTCCTCCTTAACAAATAAGTGTTTTGTTATGCTACCTAATTATCACTGGCTGTCACTAGGCATCAACACAGTTGATTTCCTGCATTTAAAATGTACTTTATACCTTGAATTAAAATTACGGGGGACAGTGTAAGTCATCTGTAAAGAAACTTACTATTTCGAACTTAGAACACTTAGTATTTCGTTAGTATCATAATAGACAGCGCTCCTAAATTGTCTGAAATCCAGGTAAAAAAAAAAAAAATACATTGCAGTAAACATATTCATGTGCCAGGTTTCTCCATATTTTTCAGTGGGTTCTGTTACATTTCGATACATATTAGGCACTGTACCCAGAAATGCCAAGTGCTGAAATTTACTGTATATTTATGCCATTTGAGACAAACATTTCATTTTTTTTGCAATGGAGAATGTTTAGTTTAAAGTTTTCTAGCCGTTTTTTTTCCATAAACAGTGAGATGTATGCAGACCATTTTTTCTTCTGCATCAGTCTGTCCTTCGAGCACACACATATATACACACACACACACACACACACACACGTCTAAAGTCATATATTTGTGGGGACCGTCCGTTCATTTCTATGGGCACAACCCTATTCCCAATCACAACACCTTAACCCCTACCCAGTCCTAACCGTAACCATAAGTAACCAAACAAAATACAAGACATTTTTAGTTTTTTGATTGCAGTCACGGCTTTTTATCAAATTGAGTATCAAAAACTCATCCCTACAAGTTCAGATTTGGTCTCCACAATATAATATATATATATATATCCCCCACACACACACACACTCACAGTGCCCACGTCCACCACCTCCTGAGCAGAGTAGCAGTGGAGTGGCCCTCACATCCCTGGTGGCCAGACACAGCAATATGCATTGTCTCAGGAAGACAAGGAGACACACCCCCCCCCACCTCCACCAATATCCACCACCCCAGTCGCCATGGGGCAGATGAGCGTGGGTTCCATAATTGCTTCCCCAAGCGCTGAGGAAGAAAACGGCACCACAGTACGCATACCCGAATGGGTACCCAAGGTAGCCCACACAGCGGTACATGTGTGCCTGGCCCGTTCACATTGAGCCCAGCTGACCACGTGTGGGGAACTTAGGGATGCTCTCTGCAATCGCTCTCTCTCGTTCCCACCAAAGTGTACATTCTGAAAACTCACTAGGAAAAAAAAATAAAATTAACCAAACAGCTGTGCAATTGGAGGGAAAAAAACTTATGAAAAGTATGAATTGTTCAAATGTTAAACTCTGTAAAGTCTGTTAATGTGGAAATTATGTAATTGTTAAAAGTATATATATATATATATACAGTATATATATATATATATATATATATAAAATGTATAATTGCTATATTTATAAATCAGATTGTCCATGATAAATTATCAGAAAAAAAACGAAACTATAGTTTTGTCATAATTTAAGCCTTTACGTTTCCTTACAGCTTAAATAATGCAGAGATTTGACTGAAACGCTTTCAACAGAACTAGAAATTTCACATTTACATGAATACCTAATGAATCTCATATAGGTTAATCATATTGTTAATATTTCATGTTGTCCTAAAGTTTTTACACTCCGAAAATAATTTTAAAACAGGTTTTAACTTTTTTCTTAATATATGTATTTAAAAATTAAAATGTGAATAATAATAATAATAATAATAATAATAATAAGTTGATGCTGTAGCAATTGTGTGACTAGTTGAATTAGCTAAATAATAATAATCTTGGTATGAGTGTATTGTAGTTCGCCATATTGTCCATAGCTCCCGCTCTGTATCCTTTATCGTTCGGCATTTTTCCTCACACCCCATTCAGCGGGAAATGCACGTTGCTCAATGAGTCGGCAGCCCCCGCTTGTTCATGCCGCACACGGCGCGTCGCCTCCGCAGGCCGACCTGGCCGGCTCGGCGCTTTCACGGGCGCTCTCCTACGCGCCGCGCCGCGCCGCGCCGAGCGGGGGCCGCGCTCACCTGCCCGCCCGCCGGCTGGCCCGCCGCCGTCTGCGAGCGCGGGCGCCGCTGCGCACGGCCACGGAGGCGCCGGCTGCGGGCGCGCTCTGCCAGTTGCGTCTCCTCACTCACATGTCCTCGCCGTGAATGCGCGCACCCACGCACGCTCACTCGCTCACACTAAGGCACATGGATGCGACTCGCACAGGACGACACGGAAAAGCACGGTCCCTCTGCCGCTCTGCCGGCGCAGTCAGTCCCATACCAACACATCGCTTTTACTTTCTTAGACACTCCGCAGCTATATAAATGTATGTACAGACTTAGAAATACACACAACTACAATTTAATTTACATGTCCGACATCTGTAAGCACGTGGGGTAAAATACAGCCCGTAAATCAAATATGTACAGTAAATACAGCCAGGGATTTTATTTATAAGAAAATACATTATAATGACAAATAGGACAAAGTGTTACTGTACTCCTCCCAAGTAACTGTTTCAGTCAAGTGTGAAGGGCTAGTGCAGAGTAACTCAATAAAGCTTGTTTTTAAATTCAGAAATAACACAAAAAATATTGCTTTGGACAGTGGGGACATATTTTCTGTAATCCTTTTGAATATGCAGGCATTTTCAGCCTCAACTTTCTCTTACTTGCGATGTTCTTTCTAGGTCTCTGTTGCTTACTGCCTTTTATTATTTTTATAAATATTCATACATTTTTGGATATGTAGTGTATTTTGAGTTTCCATGTATGTGTATGATTCTATATTGTTTCATGTGGATTGTATAATTAAAAAAGCAGTTAATGGCCTAGATTTAAGATGGAAATATTTAAAGGGTATCAGTTTCTTTTGAAATAGATTAAAATGAAAGTTCTGCTTTCTGTTTCCCCGTGGTGTGTTTTGGCTGGTCTGCAGCTATGCCCGCTTGCCACGTCACAATATTCTAATGTAAAACACCTACTGGTATTGTTCCAGTGTTGGGGAGGCAGTAGATTTGGCCTGATAGGGTCTGATCTCCCGTGTTGTGAGTTTACCCCGTGCGTGCTCCCCGATCCGCCCCAGTGCTCGCCAAACTGTCAGCTCTCATTGGCCGAGACCCGGCTGTTTTGCATATCGCTCTGGGCGGCAGATGACTGGCAGGCTCTGCAATCACCAGGTGTGAACCCTGCCCCCTTTTCCATGGGGTGTGCGCCTGAGACTCCGGGGAGGGGCATTTCTGCTGCCCACCCACAGAAGCATCTGCATCCAGCAGCAGGGGGGATGGGGTTTTGGGTCAAGGTTCACACTGGGGACATGTGATAGAGAGCTCCTTTAAATGTGGGGGCTTTGCTTATTGTCAGGAGCAACCAGGTGGCCAACAAGGTGAGGAACCAGCGATCCCCCCGGCGGGGGGGCACATACTCACACACACACGGATCTCACAAACACCCAGAACTGCCAAGAATCACTGCAGTTATGAGCTCAGAAAAGCTCCATCCTGAAAACACTGACACACTTTTAAACCTAACATAAAACCAGAATACTGGGGGGGGGGGGTGTAGTCTGGGCTCAAGTCGGATAACTACATCTTTTAGTTTTAAGCGGTATTAATTGTGAAAAAAAAAATCATTTTAAGACCTAAGGTCATGCAGCCACTGGGTCAAAGAGGTTTCAGAAATACTGCCATATGTACTTATACCCTCCTTAAAAGCCTCATTTATGCAAATCTTTACATGACAAATCTCTGAACCTTTCCTAGGTGATTATATTGTCATTTTGCTCACAAGGCAGTTTTTTGCGAGTTCAAAGTCAGAATCGCAATACTAATACATTGCTTAGGAGAAGCCAGGAAGACTCTCTGGACTGAACGAGAAGTGAACGAGAGAGAATATCCTTTCTTCTGCCTCTTCCGTGGCCCGCTATGCAGTTAGCACACGAGTGCTCAGCAGACATGCTTTGGAAGGAAATCTAGCTTTGCGGCGTTTGCTTCTCAGATGAGTCTCAGGCACTTTTTTAAAGGTGTCTGACGAACGTTAGTCTGCCTCCTTACAATGCTACATTCCAACCTTGATATGAATATAGTATAATAGCCTCAGATCCGATTTACCGCCATTGCTATTCCGGAATCAGCCATGCCACAGACATCCCCAAACTATCAGAAGTGCAACATTTGACCAGAATTAAAATGAGTAATTAGCATTGTGCATTTGTTTATTTACCTAGACATTTCTAAAATACTAACTGTAACCCCCAGCACCACACGTCAAATTGCACTTCAGCCACGCTTAGGTGAGTCTCGACCCTGAGAGAGGAAGCCATTATATCGGGCACGTTCCCTTAAGCACAGCTGCGCTGACACTGATGGAATGAGACGTGTTAAAGCAGGGCTCTCTTCCAGACACTGCCATGTACACAAGTGGCAGAAGCATTAGACCTGAGACAGGAACAGGAGAGAGCTCACAAGAGCTCAGCGAGAAGTCTATGCACAACGGCCGGCTCCAAGTCAGGGCAATTTTGCCTGTCAAGGCATCAGATTCGGAGAGCATATTTAGAAGAATGTAAAAAATCAAGTAAAAAGGTACAGGCCAGTTCCCCAGTATGAAAAAAAAAAAACCCTGGTAAAGCCTTCACATTTGTGCTTCAGATTCTGCAGGCTTCATCGACGTGTGTTCGTGTCCAACCAAACACCTTCCCTGCATTTTTGTTCTACTCTTTTAGAACTTGATCTTTTTAAAGTGTGACATGCCTGACATTTCTGTACGTCTCCATAAGGTTTATGCCGCACTGAGAGGAAGTGACAGGAAATGTTAAGTGATCGATGTGGCCTCTCTCCTCGCGTCTCCCAAAGCGGCGGTGACCCGCGCTCGCTCTCCCATCGGGGCACGACTCGGACGTCAAATAGGAGGAAGGGCCGCAAGACGGTCCCCGCACCCCTGCCTGCTACTCTGTCCCCGTGAACCAACCCCCTGGAAGAGAGGGTGCCTCCGAGACAGCTGGGCTGCCCAATTACGACACATGAGCACTGTCCTCCTCCGACTCCCCCGCGAGGCAGCGGATGTGGGAGAAGGCGAGAAGCGGGGCCGCAGAAAGAGGCCGGGTTATTTACTGCCGCTCAGAAAGCATTTAATCAGAGTGAGGTCGAGCCAGCTCCAAATCACATTTTTGTAAAAGCTGAGCTGACATAGATGGTGCCATTAATCTGTTTGAGATGATCAATGTCCCAGAAAAACTAGCCAAGAAGTTATCCCATGATCCTCTCCCACCGTTCGCCCCC
>JAODKL010000118.1:27159928-27173361 GCA_026780765.1 Petrocephalus schoutedeni
AGGGAAAATTCTTTAGTGTTGGCACCAGAGATTTGAATTAATTTGCCATAGTATGACTGATAGAACAGCCCAGGGGTATAACATTCATCTGAATACCGGGGGGGGGGGGGGGGGGGGGGACAATGGAAGGGATTCATAAAGTTAACAGGAATCCTACTGCTACAGTAGGAGCCTTCTTAGAGTAGTGCCTATGCAAAAGGCACTGACAGCCATTATGTTAGCAAAAAAACTATCAATTGGACCTTTTACATTGAGATGGTATATAAATTGAAACATATTAGGCAGAATCAATGTAATAGCGAACGTCTCAACCTATTACTGTCTGCATGTACCTTTTTAACCAGCTCTCCCAGTACCGCGGGTATAAGACACCAAGCACCATCGGTCTAGGCTCACCATTCACGTCAGCCGCCATCAAGCCCTCGGCACGGATGACCTTGACCTGGACCATGCCTACGTCCTTCAGGTTGTGGAATGATCTCAGGAGGCTCTGTTTGATGGGGGGGGGGGGGGTGAGAGAAAAGAGAGAGAGAAAATATTGAATAAAATAATTACAAATTAAGAGAAACCGAAAAACAGAGCAGCACTGGCTACGGACTCAGCCTGAGGGCACAGAGTGAATAGGAAGAGAAAAGCTTTTATTACTTTTCATTAAAATGTTATTATTTTGTTTATATTATATATCCATCCATCAATCATTATAAGCGCTCTTCCCATACAGGGTCAGGCTGAGCCTGGAGCCCGGCCCAGGAAGTGCAGGGCACGAGGGAGGGGAACGCAGTCCAGCAAAGGGCTTTATTATCACTTTTTATTCTGTCATTGTTGTCATTTTCATGACATGGATTATTTATGTTTTTAAGAACTTCAAGTTTTTAAACTTCAGCTTATTACTTTATACCTCTTAAATTTTCTTTCTTAATTTGTAATTTGAACTGCAATGCTTAAAATCATAATTTTTTGCAATATACCATATATTTTAAAGCCCAAACAGAACTTGAATTGAGCCGAGGGAGAGAGACAGAGAGAGAGAGAGAGATGTGGTCCAGCAAAGTGAACCCATCAGTGTTAATACAAGGGTGTTAGGACCAAGATATGAGCCATCAAATTCAGCGCAACACACTGCAGAAACAAGCCCCACCGGGGGTCAAAGGCACAGGGATCACTTACAGAGTTTGGTTATAGAGTAATGGGATTATCTGGCAGAAAGGGAGTGAAGGACAGGCGACAGTGTGCACACACAAACACGGACACACAGACACAAGGAGACATACAGACACATGGACACACACACACACAAACACACGGACACACACAGACACATGGACACACACAGACACACGGACACATACAGACACACGGACACACACACGGACACACACAGACACACGGACATATACAGACACATGGAGACATACAGACACACGGACACGGACACACACACACACACACGGACACATACAGACACATGGACGCACGCTTGCACAGCACTCCTACACACATATACAAGACACTCACATGCACAGCACACACACAGACACACACACACATGCATGCACAGCACTCACACATACATACACACACAAAGCAAAAAACGACCAGGTCCCAGGCAGACGTGCTCAGGTGTGGTAAAAAAAAAAAAAAAAAACAATGGTAGAAAAAGAATAAAGAACAAAAGGGAACTCATACGGTCACGCTCAGGCGGTGAAAAACCCACATGTGCTCCCCGGCCACACCCGATTGGCCGGCCCGCCAGCCCGCGTGATGTCTGGGCAGCGCGGGGACCTGGCGGGCTCCTTTGTCTGGAGGCAATCTCATGTCTGTAACTAGCGACCTGAGCGGCTGAAGGAGACGCTTTTGAGCACTCTGCAGCTAAGGTTACCGCGAGGCGACTTTCACGTCGGTAAACCTTAGGGCAGCGTCTCCGTAAGGGGAAGCCGGGCCGAACCCTGCCATTGCCGCCGCGTGACTCGCCCCTGACCCCCGAGCCTCTGCGTGACCCCCCCCCCTTC
This sequence comes from Petrocephalus schoutedeni, assembly GCA_026780765.1. Taxonomy (NCBI): domain Eukaryota; kingdom Metazoa; phylum Chordata; class Actinopteri; order Osteoglossiformes; family Mormyridae; genus Petrocephalus; species Petrocephalus schoutedeni. Next base: position 27,161,938 of record JAODKL010000118.1, read on the forward strand.
CCCACCCGCCTCCTGCGGGAGCATGATGAAGACGTTTCGGGGGCGGCGTGCGCTCGGGCGTGACCGGGACGCGATGGAGGGCGGTAGGCAGGGAGCACTAATTGCAGCCGAGGAAAACACCTTGGAATCTCAGTGAAAAGGATTCTGGGAAAACGGGAGAGACGAATGCGACGGATTTGTCAGTGTGAATGAGCAGCTAAAATATACCACATACATCTTACAGTACATGGCGACAGGCGCCTGAGAAAAGGGGGGATTTATTTATTTTTCATAAAATGGCGACAAGGAACAGCTTGTTCTGCAAACCATGATCAGTGCGAACTTCCAAATCCATTTCAGCTTACTCTGAACATCACTGGACATCACTAGTTCAGCTTTTAACCAGTGATCTACCTTCAATGCACAGGAGACAGAAGACTCGTCCAATAAGAATGGGACAAAGGAACGCTGCTGTCATTTGATAGGCCGCCGATATGAACATTTGGCGAATAGCTCACAGACACTGGCAATTATGAAGAATCAAGCAGGTCAAAGAAACGCCAGCAAATAAGTGGAAAACAAAAAACAAATAAATGGCAACGTATCTCTTCCCAGTGCAGAGCACAGGTCTGGGCAGAGGCGGGAACAGGCGGAGTATTTTTAGACCTCTGGTGTGAGGATTTGAGGCCACATTTGCATATCATTTAATGGGTCGGCTCAATGGCAGCACCACAGACTGCGGCTAGGTTGGGGGGGGGAGTTGGGCTGTGTTCTCATCCTGGGGAAACTAGCCTGAGCCCCCCAGGTACTGGGGGGGTTTATTCCCTCTAGTTCCCCTCACATGCGTCCAGTGGAGGAAAGTGAAATGCTTCCCCCAGCCACGCCGTTCCAGGGATGTCCCACACTCTGATTTTAATGCAGCAAAAAGCCGCAAATGAAGCGGAATCCCGTAACAATAACAAAAAAAAAAAAAACACCCCGGTACTTCTAGTTCTTAAACAAAAAATAGAAGAAATTTACACAGTTTTTCCCCCCAAAATATGTCCTCACAAGGTATAGAACAACACACACTGATATGCCTAGAGGTAAAGATACACCCACACACATGATTTTCTAGGTCACCGTTCTATGAAACCTGCATTAAGGCTACAAGGTAACTAACTCAAACTGATAAGAGGACATTCCCATCCCTAGAGAAAGTGTTAACATCCACTCTCGCTATTTAGATGTTTTATTTACCATCTAAAATTTAAGGACAGGATGCATTGAAGTGTGCACAGAGAAACAATGGACACTTCCTGCAATAGAATTTAATTTATAAATGTATTTAAAAATGATTCTGTGAGCACGTCACAATTAACACCAAAGCCTTTATCTTTGTCTGACCCAGATCAGTGCAAAAAGGAAGCTGTTTTTATTCTGGAAATCTCTACATGAGCCGTCTGTCAAGCTGCAAACTGCGAACTGCACTTAAGTAAGACAGTGATTAATGTAAATGTCAGAGTTATTTCCATTTTTTTTATTATTACTTGCCCGTCTCATTTAATGGGCGCGAAGCCATCACGGGCTGAGAGCAGACTGCACCAATTCCCGGTGTGGCCACAAGGGTGAAGATTTCTTAAGGGTGGGTAATATCAGACGCGGACCACATAAGACGAAAAGGGACCACGAAAAGGGAGCCAATGCAACCTGGCAAGCCAAGCAAAATTAAGGACCATCACGTTCAGTTTGTAAGAGTCTTAGTGATCCTGCTGCGAAATGTTTGTGTTCTTCCGGTCCCAGGGATGAATCGCATCTTTGAGGTTTTTTTTTTTTTTTATTTCTTATCAGATATCATGTCAAAAATGCAACAGTCATATAAGTTATGTAATGTGGACAGATACAAGCATGCATGACAGGAATTAACAATAAAAGCACCCGCGATAGCATTAGAGTGACATAATAGCTCATCACCATTCAGTAATTACAGGGTTAAATTTCAGTAATGCGCGTATTCTAATGACAAACCGGATAATGTAAATGGAGACCAGACTGTGACTAACAGAGACCTTTGAATTCCTGTCAGTTTCAAAACAGTGTTGTTGTAGGGTTCAGTTTTGGGTCTACCTAGAGTCTGAATGATTTCCACCTCTACATATGCTCATTGCACACTGCAGAAACATGCAACATGGGTGAATCCATCCATCCACCTTCTAGCCACTAATCCCGGTCAGGGATACCAGCACGGCCTAGGATAGGCACCCAGGCTTAGACGAAAAAAAAGCCAATGCAGGCAGAGCATATCGCCAGGACAACGTGTCTTCATATAGAAGTGAAGCTGAATATCAATGAGGGAGGCCTGCATGTAGGGGTGAGTCAGATCCTCTGCCTCACTGACACGCACATAAACAAACAGCATGGGCTCTGCCGGCATGTGCATTATACATTTAGGTCAGAGGTGCACATACACTGCATACAAATAGAAAGAGGAAAACTCTTTAAACACACTGAAAATGCAGCTCCATCAGTTTATTTGCGTTTCCGCTAACATCCCTCAAAAGGCACCCGGGGGAATAATTATAATTCCCCAAGTCAGACCCCGGCTACAAACTTTAGTCATTATAAACTCCGTCAGAGACACTCGGTTTACACGCAATATCGCCGTCTAAACCCATGGAGAGTATGCATGGGGAAGGAAGAGGCGTCCGGTTTTAATACACCATTGTCTCCGTAGATGTGGAGCCTCGTTATTTATGATAATTGTAGGCGGCCTGAAATCCGCCAGGTTTCTGAAGCACAAGCACTTCTGAAGTGGAGAAAGTTCTAATCTGCAGCGTCGGGCCTTTTCGGGACTCTTAAAACAGGCTGATGGATGCTGAAACATGCAGCTCCTTTTCCCCCCGAATGAAAAGCTGTACCAAAGTGACAAACTCAGGCGTGTTAGGGATAGCCGTGACTCCTGCGTCTGCCCCCACCTACAGCAGGAGAAAGAGAAGGTCGCAGTGTGAGGAATGCCACCCCCCAAGGTGATGGTCACGTCCAGGAGGAGGGTGGGCCGGTGGGAAGGGCCTACACCACACCGTAACCTCAAGCCTCTCCCTAACCCCCACAATGGCTTCCTCTCGCTTACCAGCAAGTAACGTGAGAAGTTTGCCATTCAACCTGCGTGCATTACTGTCCATAAATCCAAAGCCCCAAACTTCCCAAAACACAAAACCGACAGGACCGTCTTTGTGCTTTATTTCTGACTTTCTGTGAATTTCATCCCAAAAAGTAGCTCTCTCACTACAGTAGAATTACAGAAACAGATCACAATGCTTAAATCTGCTTGTCTGGTATACTGGTATACAAAAGTGTTCCAGGCAACCCAGACCTGAAAAAGCAGTCAGGCGATGGATGGACAAACGCGTTCTGTCAGTAGGAGAAACGCAAGCCCTCTGCTTCTAATTTGTCAACCAGTCGCTCTTAAAACCTTACAGCAGAAATTGGTGTGAAACAGCCTCATATGAAAGATATATAGTGTGCAAACAATAGATACACGGAATCTGCTCTTCCAGGAACGCGTGTTATTCATCACCGCAGTCAAATAAGTATCAAATATGATTTTTCTTTTTCATAAGGGCGGTTCTGCCATCTGCCTTGAAAAGCAGAGAATTCGGCATCTTAAAGGAATCAGCTGTGCAGCAAGCCTGACAAACTGCATCCCGTCACCCCATCGGCTACATGGGGGCCACACGACTCGCTTCTTTATCTCGTGCTCCAGCAGCTTTTAGCAACCAAGATGCGAGGATACCTGTAACCCCATCGGCGAGGGTGAACTTGTCACAGAAATTCACCATTCAGACCAGTTACCCATGTACTATATACGGTGGTGAATGGCTCAGGGGGCCAGGTCTCGGTGCCGTTGATCGGAAGGCTGCCCCGGCCTTGGCAGAACAGTCACATGTCCGTAGGACCTTGAACAAGGTGCCGCACATTAGCTCACCCTGTTCTCCCCGAGGTAGGCAAGGAGAACCATTCCAGTGTGCAAATTTATGATTATGAAGATTTCCAACTTTTATTGATGTTCGGAGGTCTGTCTATAAGTCAAGGGTATTTTGTAGAGGAGCTCCATGGAAACATAGACGCAGTAACGTCAAGCAGATTACAATACACAGCCTCTAAGTCCAATTCCATCACCTGTACCTCAGACCTGTACATCACCTCGAAGATGAGAATAAAGCATATTTTTCACTGAACGAACATTATTTCGATAATATGTCGTATATTATACCAGAATGCTGATCAAACTGATGCCCAGAATTAACAACTATCTTTGCGGAATACTTTGCTGGGTGTAGGTTTTGGTGAGGGGTGGGGTGGCCTTCCTGGGGGCCCACAGCGACGCATCTCTCTGCCCCCCGTCAGGCCTGATGTCCAGTCGGGCAACCTGGCAGCTCTGAATTGCCTAGAGTGTATGCGAAATGCAAACAACCCCGTCCAGGCTGAACCCCCCCCCCCCGCCTTGTGCCCTGTGCTTCCTGTAACAGTCTCCAGGTTACCTGTGACCCTTTAGTAGTCAAGCAGTTAGAAGATACACATCCCAGGACATATCCCCAAACTGTGAATTGTGTTCTTTGTATGAAGGACAAAATTTACCGTTCTCTACAGTTTATCACGCTCACAAGGCGGCTGGATTCCGACAGCCTTGGGACGTCGTCCTCTCCTGACACGCGGCACTTGATAAAGCGAGAGATAAGCCTGGCCATTAATTTTGGTTTACCTGCCACCTTTTACAGGAGGGCCATTCATAGCGGCACGGAGCGTTGGACGTGACGGCGGGCAGCGTTTGGCCAGCGTCACCGGGCAGGCTCACGGCCTACGGGATGACATTAGCCGCGCGCTAGTTGTACAGCAGTCTGCAGACGGCAGATTTCATAAAGATAGCGGCCGGAATAAATTAGCGGGAGTCGGCTGGGCGCTAATCTGTTCGAGGAGAATTGTGGGGCGTTAGCGGCTGCACTTCAGTCTGTCCGCCATCGCCCTGATAAGGAACATCTTTATTAAATTCACTTATTGAAATGATGTTAGTCAGGGAAAAGGAATATGCTAATAATGGAGGGAAATGAATGCCCTCCTGACTTCTCCCCCCCCGCCAATTTCATCTGTTCTCAGATGGTAGGACCCCCTCCGCATGAATGGTGGCTCTGGATGGACTGTTCCTTGGTGGAAAATGGGGGGGGGCGGTCCTCTCTTCTGGAGCGGGAGACACTGCCTGGAGATGTGAGAGGTGAAATAGCTTTCCTCTTCACTTCACATAAGGGTCCATACCCCCCAATCCCCGCCTCTCAAACCCCACCCACGCACCTCCGGTTTTACTCCATGGAGCTTTGTGAGGCTCGGGGAGCGCCTTCCCTGTAGCGAGAGCTCCCCTCGCTGGACGCCGGGGGTTACTGCAGCCAGGCGTAATGCCACCACACAGTGGGAAGCAGATTAGAGTGGTGCACCGCTATGTAGGTCATCCGTCCGCTATCTGGCTTGCTGAGCGCTGTTAGGCTGGAGGACTGGGGATCAATTAAGGGCCCCGAGTGTGACTGTTACCTGATATTAAGACTCCAAGTGCAGAAACACACGCAGGCTGGCAAAGGAGCAGGCTAACGGGCCACATCACAGCCCAAAAACACCCTGGAAACAAGTCGCAGGGACGCATGCTTACAGCAGAATGCCAGCGGGACACAGGCCTCGAAGCCCCGTGTTCACTGTAGATATTTCACAGGGTGGTCAAGGCAGCAGAAAGTTCGATGGCCTCACTGCGTGCGTGGGTGTGTTTGCGTGTGTTTGCGTGTGTTTGCATGTGTTTGCGTGTGTTTGTGCAGATTTGAAATTATTACAGTGTGGGGACCCAATGTTCCCACAATGTGATAAAAACCTGCTACGTTTTACCTTGTTTTACCTTTACCTTATTTTTTTTCAGTCCTCACAAGGATAACCCCAATTATATAAAAATCTAAAACTAAAAACTAAAAAACTAAAAATATTTTGTTCGGTTAATTATGGTTAAGATTAGGGCTGGGTGTTGGGGAACATCCGGCGATGCTCTGAGGGTCACCGCGCTCCCTCCGTGACGGCCGACAGCTGCACATCGCGGCCAGTGATGGGTTAAAGCCGGAGCGACGGAGGCGGCAGGCTGTGAAGTCCAGCGCTGTCGCAGCCCAAGGGGCTGGCTAGGGGCCGGCTAGGGGCTTTTTTCATTAGATAGGGGCTGGGGGGGGGGCGTTCAGCAGAGACCCGCTCCCTCCTCCTCTCCGTTCAGGCCCCAGCATGACGTCCTCTCCCGTCCCAGCTGAGTGTCAGCTGAGACTGCTTCAGGAAAGGCCGAGTGCCCCAGTTTCTCCAAAGCAGTCACTTAACCAAACCTCCTTCAATCAATGAGCATTAGCCCATAAATCCCTAGACCAGGGCCTAATAGTCTTTTGCCTGCTACATTCAGCAGAAGATCACCTGAAGCCATCAACTACATTTGCGCCCCATCTTTGGTACAATGTACAGTGAAAAGAAAAAAAATATATATGGGCGTTTGAATGGTGATACTGGAAAATACCCTCTATCACTCCTAACAGCGTGACAGTGAGGCATGGCTCTTACTATATTTGTCAATGGGCATACCATCGAAGTACAAACCTGAAATCTCATCTTTATAAGACCAAAGCCAGATAAAAGGGAGGAAGGAGAATTGTGGGTTTGTGCCATTCATCACCAGGCTAGATGGCTTTTGGAGCGTGTTCCCAGTCAGTTATAAACATTAGCACTATCCCTTCAGTTTGTCATACCTCGTGAAGCGAAACTAAAACAACATCAATTTATCTTTTCATACCGAACATCTATCAGGCGTCGTTATGTTGAAGAAAAACTAACGGTGAGAAAGTGTAAAACTGCAGGATGGCACCGTAGCCTCGCAGCTAGAGGATCGCTCGCCCCATGCCTCGTTGCGACCCTCTACGTCGGGAGTACCTATCGGAAGGTGTTCACGTCAATCGGTGTCTCGGAAAATGGACGACGTACTCTTTGAATTGTTATAGATGCAGGCATTTTGGCAAATAGCTAAAATAATGGTAGCAGTTGGCTCCCGTCGGGTGGTGCCTGTAGGGGGCGACGGTGTTGTACTCACGTATCTGTTGAGGATGCTCTGCCGCTCGTGGGGGTCGTCCAGGAAGTTGACGGACATGTCGGAGATGGAGACGGCGGCGGAGGCCGTCAGCGTGACCAGCAGCACCAGGGTCCCCTCGCCTTCCTCGAGAGTCAGGTCCAGTTTGTGGGTGTGCTCCTTACTCAGCAAGGACAAGTCCACCTGGCACCTAACGCACATTCAACACAATTAAATTCCCATTGACTCACCTGAAAACAAATGACGATTCAAAACATACAGCAATAAAACGGAAAAAATAAAAATAAAATGAAAACTTTTCGCGAAAGAAATTTAGTTTCTTGAAACGTAGGTAGGGCAGAGATTGATAGCATCAGAGCAGGTTTGGGCGACTTTGTCATAGTGATGGATCTTCAGCTCTATGCATACAGATGCCTCCGTTAATGAATCCCAGCTGGCCTTAATTGGAGATATTACAAGTTAAGAAAAAGTGGGGCCAGCTGTGGGAATTCTGGAAGCTTTGTCATGGATCTTAGCTCTAGTGACGTGCTTTGTATGCTCTAGTTAGTTTGCGTTTCTATGTCTCCCACAATCTGCTATAAGCCACTGGAATCTTTCACTGACACAAGGAGACACATTTTTGTAGAGTAAAGCACCCAGAAGCCAGAAGGGTTCTCCTGGACAACCTACGGGTGTTATGCTTAGGTAAGAACATGGAAATATGCCGACTGATATCTGTCTTTTCAATCATTCACCACAAGAGGGCTATAGAGAGGCTGATGGAAGTAAACATTACAGGGGATGTGATTCCAGGGAGTGAAAGCAGTGTCAGCTGACGGCTACAATTTCACATAGGAACCACAGCATGGTGACAGCATTGTCCTTGTGAATTATGATATCTTTCTGACCCCTTGCTCATGGAGAAGATGACAGACATTACATTTATTAGTTCCAGAGAATCAGAGGAGGGTCCTGGTTTGTCTTATTGGTTAATCGGTGGATTAACAGTCATGTGGGTGATGTATATTTTTGCCTTTGACATTTATTATAAATGCTACAGGCTGATCTGGTTACACAGAAAGTTAAGCAAGCCAATAATGGGATGAGTAATTGAACACAGATCTCCGAAGACTGTGATGGTCTTTATAAAATGTATTCTTAAGTCAAAAGACTCAATGTGGGGGAAAAGCATGTGTCACGTCTTAATTTCTATAAGACCCTTTTCTTTTAATATATTAAGAGCTCTTCTCTGAATACCAATTTTCTAAGTTTGCAATTTTTTTCCCAATTTATTTAAAGAGGGTATCTCATATTAATGCTTGTTTTAATGAATTCTTCTAATTATATTGTATATTTTATTATATATATATATTATGTATTAACATTATTATGTTATATTTAACAAGTGAAATATGTATGTTTTATTGAACATATTAAATAAGAAATCCCTTACATATAAATGATATTGCATGGTATTTTACTAAAAATCATATCAGCTGTTTAAAATGATGTACAGAGCCCCCTGCTGGCAGTGTGAGATCAATTGACCACATGACCGCATTCGATACTCACCTGCCAATGAAGTCATCCTTCTTTCCGGTGTCTCTGTCCCAAACTGTGATGTCAACAATTCCTCCCTGCTCATCATACAGGTGGAAGTCAAACTGCTCCCTCCACTGGGGGTTCAGGGTTTTAGTCATTGTCTGTTAAAGCCGTGAACAAGCAGGCTGTGTCAGCATGTCGGTGAGACTGCACTCGCGGATTGTGTGCATGCTTAAAGACTTATTTGTTGAATAAAACACAAGCATGCTAGGATGCACTAATTTAAATAATTTAGCACGGTGTGTGTTGAGCATCATTCAAATTCTCTGTGATTCGAATTAAAAAACAACCAACAAAAGGGGCCAAAGGAGAAGCCCACGGTGGCGGGGGCAGCTAGTGGGCACCTTGCTCTTGTACTTCTGGTGCCCCAGGCGGAACTTGACGTAGGGGTCGCTCAGGCCGTTGGGGTCCATGGGCGCGAGGTGGCGGCCCTCGATCAGGCTGATGCTGACGATGCCCCGCCACAGCTGCGACTTCCTGTGCAGCTCCGACAGCCTCACGCTCTGCTGCTGCATCTTCACGCACACACCACGCAAACACACACTCATTAAACACGGTTCTGTTGCTGAGACACTCAGCAGCAGGCCTGTGTACCATGCTTACTCCCCACATCCTGGCCATCCCGCCTTCATGTACGGCTTCCATACCAATTAAATTATTCCCCCAACGTCTCTTCCCAATGCAATACTTGGCTACTCTATAGTTTTCCATTGCTTATTATTTAAACACAAAAAAACAGAATTGGAGAACTGCAGAACTGCAGAATGAACTGTAGGCTATGTTGTAGTATACATATAAGTAAATTAAATTAAGCAATATTTAATCTATATCATTTTTTAAATGTCGCTATTAAAAGACCACGTTTGTCTATATCTCTGTAAGAAACTCAGAATTTTATCCATGAAAGTGAATTTGAATTTGTTGCAAAGGATGATTTTATTTCTGGTTATGGTATAATGGTGATTATAACGATTATACAGATTACGTTTAATATTCTATCCAGTCAGAAAATAGCACCCATTGCACTATTTAGAATTTCCCTCTCTAGCTGAATAGAGAATCTGATTTGCATTGTCACAATCTGAAAAATCTGTGTTCTTTCAAACCAACTCTTCAACCACCACGCGCCCTGATCTGGGGAAGTTCTGCTCTACATGTGTCTGTTGCTACACAATGGGAAATATCTAATAAAGCCACAACAATCACAACGCTTCCATATTAACATGCAGATCGGCAGCCCACGAGCCCCGGGTCCGGAGGTGATTACACAAGTCTGTCATTGTTCTGCAGCAGACGATCGTTTATCATATCCACAGTGTCTCAAATCACAGATCGAGCCAGATGAGTGCAGATTTAAATGACAGTATTCAGGGAACACAACCAGAAGTCTAAAGAACATGCACACTTTCTACATCACCAGAAGAGGAGGGGGCCTGGAATGACTCCTGTAACATATGGCACTTCTAAGGCACAATAGCATGATTTATGTGCTGTTGTCATCATGCAGGAGAACCTCTTCCTCCTTGGGTTCATTAGGGACGGTGCACATTAATATCCACGGGAAGCTCAGCTGTGTGGTGAGGCTGGGAGGCTGTCAGCTGCCCAGCGCTAAGCCACTCCCTCTGGCCAGCTGCAGCCTTCACAGTGAGCTTTAGAGACACCTGGACCACGCCACTCACTGGATTTCCTCGCACTGGAGCCAGATTGTTAGAAGAATTTACATAGTGTAAAGTAATGGATAAAATGACGCTTCCTGAACCATTTGCTGTATTTTTTGACCCCACTAGATAATGCTCTGTGTTCAAAAAAGGGAACAAAATGCCAAAGCAAAAAGAGAGCGCCATCTAGTGAAGTAAAAAAATACAGCAAATGGTTCATGAGGTATCCATCATTAGTTTACACTCACCTCCCTCTTATATTTAAGGCGTGACTAGGTTCTATAATATGCAGGTACATGGGGCTTATGATCTAGGTTTGGGTAACTTCACTCATGTCGAGTCTGACATATGTCACTATAATCACTTAAAAATGTTAAAAAAAGCTAAAACTGCTTTTTGGGGAGGAAGGATTACCTTACTAGATCTTTTCCAGGTTCGTCTCAACTGCGTCAGCTGTAAAACAAAGAGACAAGGTAGCTGTAATCAATCATTCATAGACAAGCAGCCAGTAGCGATAGCCGCCATCACGGCTAACGGCCATCATGGCTAACCACCATCACGGCTAGCTGCCATCACGACTAACGGCCATCACGGCTAACGGCCATCACGACTAACGGCCATCACGACTAGCCGCCATCACGACTAAAGGCCATCACGGCTAACGGCCATCACGACTAGCCGCCATCACGGCTAACGGCCATCACGGCTAACAGCCATCACGGCTAACGGCCATCACGGCTAGCCTCCATCACGACTAACGGCCATCACGGCTAACGGCCATCACGACTAGCCGCCATCACGACTAATGGCCATCACGGCTAACGGCCATCACGGCTAGCCGCCATCACGGCTAACGGCCATCACGGCTAGCCACTATCACGGCTAACGGCCATCACGGCTAACAGCCATCACGGCTAGCTGCCATCACAGCTAACCGCCATCACAGCCCGGCAGCAGCAGGACATAAAAATCCATTGATCCAGTCGAGCATCCCTTTAAAAAAATAGATTTATGTTACAATGTTTATGTACACTGTGGTAAACGTTCATCAATCAGAAAAACATGATACTGTCCTGTATTTTT
>JAODKL010000118.1:27186914-27207105 GCA_026780765.1 Petrocephalus schoutedeni
TGGATGGTCAGAGCCCGTAATGACACACTGATGGACAGGTGTAATTGGCAAGACATGGCATGTACAGCAACACCAGCAGCCATAGTTACTGGTAATAGGTCTTCAGACGAGATTTAAAGACTGAGACCGAATCGGCATCCCAAACAAAAGCTGGCAAACTATTCCACAATATGGATTATGTGGGGCACTTCATCTATACCCATTATCCATATACAATAAAGATGAGAATTTAATATACACTGCTTAGAGGTAGGGACAGCATGGTGCCTCAGTGGAAAGAAATCTGGTTTCACACCTCCAGTGTTGCTGGCCTTATTCCAAACCCGGGGAGCTTGTTCTCCTGTGCTTCTCAGGAGAGGATCCAGGCTCCCTGCACCCTTGTATTTCATAAGTAATTTTGCAAATGGCAAGGATGGATTACAGGTGTATCCGACACACACAGGAACGGACGCGGCCCGAAAAGCCCCGGGTCCTCACATTTGGCGAATCCCTCAGGGGCGTGGAGGACCGTAGCGGGTGCTACTCCACGCGCCACGGGGTTTTCGCGACTTCTCCACAGCCGAAGAAAGTGCCGCACGCGCCCGTACTCGTCAGACGTCAAGATGCACGACAGGGGGGTGCCTGTCATGATCTGTCACAGGCTTCGAGCCTCGACGTTCACCACCCGCCCCCAATCTCACTAACGACAGAGTCACTTTCTAAAAAACTATTTAAAAAAACATCATAAGGGACTACAGTACGTGGGTTCATGAATCAAGACAGTCCAGTTCAGGGTGAGTGTGCAATGGCCCGCAACACAGCTGTGAATCCGACTGGCACCTGGAAAAGTTCCCTGGTCAGCGGAATTTACCTGGGGCTGGGTGATATAAACAATATGTCAATTTATCGTAATACAAACTTTAAACTATTAAAAAAAGGGAAACTTCAATTACCTGTCTATAAGGGACATTGCTTGCACACGTCAGTCTGTCACAGAGACGAACACAATTCCACCCAATCAAATGGCACCCTTTTCAGAACGGATAACCTATGCCCAACAAACACACAGTAAGGATGCCTGAGTAGGCGGGGCTTCCATTTTGGTAACAGCGTGGCAGCAATAGGCTACAGCTCAGCAGCCACGACATCTTTTCGAAAAGGAAATTTTGTGGAAGAATAAAAAAAACAGACACCGATGGTGTGGCGGTACTTTTTGCAGTTTGCTGTAAGCTCTGCCCAAAACGTGCCCAAACTAAAACTGGAAACCCTGCAAGCCTATTTCACCACTTGAAGCATCGCCGTACAGTACAATATGCAGAATGCAAATGCCTATGGTCACATTTTAGTGTCCATTTTAAATCTGAAAAAAACATGGGACAAATCGCACCCTGTGTTGGTGAAAAACGGGACACAGTATGTGTTTTTTCACTCCAGAATGGGTGACATCCCCACTAGCAATGTCAAACCTGTTCCCAGGAACGAGCAGCGAGCAGCCGTCGGGGGGAAGAAACGGCACCGTACTACTGGCTTTTTCTTGTGTTGTACTCAATAGAATAAAATTAAAAAGTTTATTTTGTGTGATATTTTTATTAAAATTAGATTTCATTTTGCAGTGTATTCAATTTGTTGCCTTTTTCATGTTCTGATTCTGTTTAACGGTAATTCTGAGGACATTTTAAGCAAAAAAAATACCTTTTATGTAAAGAGGTAATACTGTGATAATTATCATTATATCTTTTAAAAATTATCGTAATAAAATATTTTGCCATTTCACCCAGCTCCTCACCACCCCCCCCCCACAGTCTGAGGTGCAACCTGGTGGCATCGGATGGACCGAAACATAATGTCCCAGAGGTGTTCTATTGGATTTACGTCAGGTGAGCGTGGGGGGCAGTCAATGGTAACAATTCCTTCATCCTCCAGGAACTGCCTGCATACTCTCACCACTTGAGACTGGGCACCTGTGTAACCACTGTAGGGTCCCGGTATCGCCTCACGCTACCAGTAGTGACACTGACAGTAGCCAAATGCAACTCTAGTCAACAGTCAGAAAAATGTCAGTGGCCTCCACCTGTTAAACCATTCCTGTTTTGGGGGTCGTCATTGTTGCCCCCCTAGAACATCTGTTGTTAATTTCATTAACACCAAAGCAGCTGAAACTGATTAACAACCCCCCTCTGCTACTTAACTGACCAGATCAATATTCCAGAAGTGTCAGTGACTTGATGCTATAACCTTGTTAAAAAGTGTTCCTTTAATCTTTTTGAGCAGTGTATATAAGGCTTGCATAATACGAAAGGGCATGAAACGCACCACTGTTTCCATTTAAATAAACGTTTTGTCGGGGCTGAACATAGCCCTCCCGTGCTATACAGCCCACATGTGCAGCAACTTCCCACATGATTTTAATAAAGTTTGGTAGCTGACTGTAGCTAAGGCAGAATATTGTCAGGACTTGGACTATAATTCAATAACAAATATCATTTTCTATGAAATTCCTGACCACAAGTGTTTTGGATTTATTTTATGCAAACCGGAAGTGCCACTGAATGAGTTGGTGAACAAATCTTTTAGGTGAATTGAATTGAATCAAACTAACTGTGACCCAAAAGTAGAGTGGCTCCACCCATCCTTAGCTGTACTGTCCGTATAATTAAAATGATCTTAAAATCATGTGATGTATATAACAATTACATAACAAAAATCCATATACTGGCTTTACCGCCTGCTAATATTTTGCTCTACCATTACGCTTGTCTGGTGATGGATTCCACAGGTCTCCTTGTTACACAATGCATAACCAGAAGGTATGTCACTCAGCACACTGATTCATTTTATGTTCTAAAATGCATCCATTAGCTGCTTTGTTTGTTTCGATCGCTTTGTTTTCTCTGTTTCCAGCAGGCATTTCAAAGCTCAGTGTAAGATTACGGAGAAGATGGGGAAATTGAGATGAGCTTTCGACCCCAGTACTGGCACACATACGTGCGGGAATACAGGGTGACACACGCTGAAGGGCCTTTACTCAGTTCTGAGCTGTTAGCTGTTAGCCTGGGCCCTGCTGTAAGCAGACAGTCGCCGTCCCAAAGCCCTCGTCTGCTCCTACAGTCTCCGTTTTTGGGTTTTGATCGCATTCAGGCTATACCCAGCTGACCGGACAGAGCCGATCTCCGTATCTTTCCAAAGCTCCTTAATTCCTTCCCATCTCCTTCTTATTCAGCTTCCAGTTCTTTCGCCCCAGCGGCGCCTTGAAACATCGACTCCGTGATTCTGGCAGGCTTCCATTAGGCTGATTTAATGCCTCCGATGGGGCAAAAAGGGGAAATCAGTTTTAAATAAAGCAAGTGCTTATTTTATGCTCCTGTCCAGCCGAGACAGACGCGGATGCTGCATGGAGCTCTGAATACAGAAGCGTTACATCTATGCCATGAGAATCAAAAATGTAACCAATATACATGTATTTGCTGTATTATATAATTAATATGGCTCTTTATTGGTCACATTATAGCTTTCATGATGAAAACGGACATTCATATAAGTCATCATACAAAAGAGGACTGGCACCATCTATCTCAGGAGGAAGTGTCAGCTGATTGTAGCCATTAACCTGGTCCGCTGGGATCCACAGAGGTCCACATTTTTGCTTCCTCCCAGCTCCCTGCCAGACAGAAACATGGACTGTCCCAGAGGACCGGACTGGGAAACACTGATCTATATAGATTTTTCTCCTGCCCCTTGCCCCCAGTCTTTCCTCCATGCAGGGATGTTCTGTAATGTTTTGCCTCTGTACTGCCTTACTTAACTGTGCAAAGCATCAAAAGAAAATAAAAGCCTTGCTCTCTGGTCATGTTAAGCAGTATTTGTTTGAGGGCATGTTTTTTTATATAACAAATGCACATAATAATTTACAAGACATTGATCTTTCACACATTTCAAGTTGGCAGATATAAAATATATTATTATTTAATCTTTTTTTCATATTAACATACAATAACATAGCAGCAGGTTAGCATTCCAACAGATATACTGTAACTTCATCCAAATTACAAAAAGGATGTCCCGTTATGAGAAATGTAATAAACTAATAAATGCATACAATTTGATTAATGTTATATTGAATTACACTTTTTAATTTCAGTGTAAATTAAGTATAAAAGCCAACCTCTTCCAAGTAAAAGGTACAGATCCCGATTTGTTATATTTTATTTCAGTTCTAAAAATGTAATAGGGGCATTATTATGCATTATATATTACATTCATTAACTACTCATTAATAATTAAAAGATTTTCATAACTACACTTATAACACACCGTATATCAAAGTCTGGCAAGTTCTCACGTGAATTAGCTAGTGTATAAATGATAACTTATTTTAATAACGAAATGGATGAGTAAGAAGGAAAAAGAGGAGATTACTGTAGACTTGTGGCGGTGCTTCTCACCGGTAATCGGTAAATCCATCCAATCATGGCACTCCTGCGGATTAGCATCAACCAGGTGCCTTAAGCCAGACTCCAATCATGTACCAGCCCAGGACTGACTGCATGCGCTTAGCGGCAGACAGTGACAGGTGTCCCCCTCGGCCCCAAAGCAGCACGTCCACACTTGGACAGGGAACCAGAACTGTGGCATCAACACAGCAGTATCGTGAATATTCATGCAGGCCACCTGTATCTGTCAGTGCTGTGGTACTCTACTCCAGGACTTGGATTTGAGTCAGATTGGCACGCTTGGGACTGGGCCCTGACTCCGACTTGGACACAATTGGGATGCGAAAAAATGTCATAAAATGTCATGGCTCAAAAATATGACAGTATTTTTCGTGGATATATGAACAATGATTTCAATAACATGTTAATAACATGCCTAACAAAAATTGCAGATATACTAGGAAAGTATATTCAACCGTGCTGTACCACACAGGTGTCATTGCATTGTTTTTGGATTAAGGCCAGCGATCAAATTTATTTGCATTATTTTTATACTTCTTAGTAGTGGCAAGGAAAATGGTGCTGCCTCTGAAATGCAATGAAAAGGCATCACTTTAACACTTTACTTAAAGCAGTCATTATACTGCATTATACATACCTTCATAATGCATTATAATGGACTCATAAAGTATTATAAACACAGCTATAACTATATATAAAACAGCATAACACATTACAACCATGTGTATTATGCATTATGAATGCTCTATGAGGCTCTCATCTATAATGCACTATAAACACCTTCATAATGCAACATAAAGCATCCTTAATTCTTTCTTAACCCTTTTCCCGTGATAATTTCCCCATGTGAAATTTGCCTACCGTTTAATGATGCTCTGGGGTCAGATTGACCCCAAACACGGGATAGGGGTTAATTCTTAATTCCTTTATAATGCATTATGAAGGTATGTATAGCATATTATAGATGCATGGGAAACAAGGCTTTATGAAAATGGGATTCATAAAAAGTTTTACCAAGTAATTTTCTTTATTCAAATTTTGTTCAAAATATCGAGAGTTAATCAAATCGTGAATCCAGTAACAGTAACAGAATCCAGTCATGAGTTGATTGTATCGTTACAGCCAGTCAGGCTTAAGGTAGCCTACCATCATGCTGCCATGAGCTCCATCAGACATGGGTAAGTAACTATGTTAAGATCAGGATGAGCTTGATTTGCCAAGTACTACACCTGTACATGATCATAGCGTGTGCCTGCTGTTAGGGCAAAGCTGACCACATGCAGAGCAAATGCATTTGGATTCAAAGATTTTAATATCTGGAATAAACAGATAACTATCTGCAATGTGCACAAAGACAGAGAAAAAAAACTTGGCAGAGTTCCAAAGTCATTTGGAGAAGTAAATATCAGCTACTTGGCTGGTTACACTGTCAATCTGCAATTTAGGTCGCATGATTATGCAGGATGTCTGAAAAGTAATGTAACTTAAAAACAACTCAGGATGAATTTCATGAGCAAGTATCTGGCAGGAAAGGGAGGATGTACCTTACTCAGAAGTCGCGTTTCACATTTTAAATGGCAGTCTGACATCACTTTTCATAACATATTCATAAATATTTTTTCATTATTTGAATTTCATTCTAGGCTCCTTTAGAAATATTTTAGCAAAGAATTATATAATATTATATGAAAATTAATTATATATATATATGTGTAATATTCCTGGGTGGTATGGTGGTTCACACCACCAGAGTATGGCTGGGCGATATGGCAAAATTGTGATAAATTTCTATGTAAGTCGATATTGATCATTATCGCGATATAAGTCATTACTTCCTTACTTCAAGGTTCTGTTTCTGTTAAAAATTCCCTGAGGATTCCCCTTAAAAAGATTCACAACAAACAGATTGAATGGAACTCAAACTGAAATCTCATTTTTATAAATATCATACAAAAATAAAATTTTGTTGTTGTTGTAAGGCTTAACACTAGAAGATGCCAAGAGTACAGTTTGCTGCTGGGTGTTTTTTTTCTGACTGCCGTGCTACTCATTCCAAAGAATGGGAAGAATTGTCACCCATCCCGTGGTGGAAAGCAAAATGCTGTGTCCCACTTTAAATATAGGATGTGATTACTACCATTTTTTAACTGTAAGCATTTGCATTCTGTATGTTCTACTAATGGTAGAATTGGTAGATTGGTAGCGAACACACTGAATGATCTATATGACCCACAACGACACACACAAACACTAATCTTCTGAAAGACACCACCTTTGGAATTCTAAACATATATATTTTATTATAATGATGCAAGTGATCATTTACGAAATTTCTCTCGCTATCCACCTCCCACGGCCATAGCCAACCAGGACAGTACCTGTCCTAGCCAAGGTGAGCCTTAGGTGCCCAAGTTAAATTGGCAGGCTAGTTGGTGTCCCCTCCAAAGTTGGCACCCCAGGCAACCGATATTTTCCAATACAGGGAAATATCAAAATATGCGGAATGAGTGCAAACTCTAATCTTCACGTTTTTGCACAGACATGTTCCTATTGCGCAAAAACTAAAATTAATATTCTTATTTAAAGTATATACACAGAATTAGCTACAGTCAAGATCCTGCACGGTGCTCCTGGGTTTGCAGAGAGATACACAGCATAAGTTTAGATGGCAGGTGGCCGAGGTCACAAGATGGCGGCTGCCAGCCTCATTTTCGCTCTCAGCTACCCATTGTGTCCAGGTTCGGTTTTGCTGCTCTCTGTTGCTGCCATTGCAGTTTTGGATCTGATCAAGTGTACATTTTAGGTGTAGATTTTCATCCATATAATGCTTTCATGAAGTGGTAATAAGATCCATCAAAGATCAAGTACAGTACATAGAGTAGATAATGACAAATAGACTGATCCTGTTCATAAGGATACATCTCTGATCATCTCATGAATCTCTTTGCTGTCACTATGTGGCGCTTCTCCAATTTTGGTGTCATCTGTCTCAAATTATGATCACATTTAGATCTTCACCCTTACAACATGCCTGGGAAGATCGAAAAAGATCAATAACATACTTTTTGAGTTATCTCACTCACAAAATCAAATGTCTGAAACTACTTTGTTTTTTGCTATCCCTATGTTGCAGCATTTACATTTTAGGGAAATCTGTCTCAAAATGTAAGCAGTACCCCTGCCAGCACCATACCATGCTTCTGCTTAAAGCTATTTCTTGTTTTTAAGTCGTTATAGTAACAGGATCAAGTGACACACCTCATTATGCAGTGTTCCTTCAATTTAGGGGTTATCTGTCTCAAAATTTAGTCAGTTTTAGTTCCTTGGTCAAACAATGTCTCTGCGAAGTTTGAAGAAGATCCATCAATTTTTTTTTAATTATCGCCTTACACACCAGAGCGTTTCTGAGTCAGTAGAACTGTAACTCAGTGCTAAAACCATATGTATTTGGAGGAATACAAAAAGGCAGAGAAGTGGAGCTGTTTTCTCCCCTTATAAGATTAACGGCTCCTAATTCCCTCTTGTTCTTGGTTTGACACTGATTAAATCATTAAATTCTGAGCATTTGTTTCCTACGTATATCTGCCACCAAAAAAAAAGGTTGTGATTTTAAAATCAGCACCGTGACAGTGTCTTTAGTCACCAGCAGTAGCTCTCAAGTTAATGCAATTTCTCCTATACCGCATTGAATTAGGCAGCATTAGTTAAAAGAATGGGTGTTTATCTTAAATAGACATAATGGGTACAGAGTAGGCCACATGGGACACATAAAGGTTAAGTTTGTGACTGGCCACCCAAAGTGTAAATCAAATTTTGAATTTTTTACTCACTTTGGGCAGCAGCGAAAATTAATAATTAACAAATGTGCTACACACACAAAACTTGCGGTTAAATTAAAGGTCAATTCTTCTGTATTAGGTAGACTAGAGAAAAAGTGTCCCCTTACGTTAAATGAAATTTATGTCCTGGGCATGAAAATCAATGCGGAGCAACAGGCAGCAGAAGTCTGTATATGTGGTTTTCCTTCAGTGGAAATGCACTGCGATGACCTTGTGTTGCCAAATTGCAACACAGAACTGTCAGGGCATGGTGCAGTACCAATAATGTGCACCAGGGGGTGCGCGTGCATGGGGTGTTGCGGGGCAGCTGCTTTTCACTAGATTTATAACTCTTCAGAGCCAGTGTCTTGCCTCCATACCTCTTCCACCTCCAGCCACCACTGCCTCCTGTGATCACCTACTTTCACTGCTCATCCGAGCATAAAATACATCCTGGGATCAAACTGTTTTGTACTGCCTCCCCCTTCCAAGCCGGCCCTGGGTACCACTTTGGCTCCGTCCCAGATAACGAGACTCAAGCTGCTATTCCAAGTATCTGTACTTAACTCTCTCACGGGACTCTGCAGCACCACAGAAGAGGACAAAGAAAACCTCCTTTTATAGCTAAGTAAATAAAACCAAAGCGTCCTTTTTTTGTCCAAACTGCAACAAACAGCAATCTCGAGAAAGTAAATGGAAAAAGAGTCTTCCCCCCTGAGATCAATATGCCCCTTTACCCTTACTGTAAGCAAGCTTCCATTAGTTGTAATTAACAAATGCAGACTTGGGGAGTGGGGGGGGGGAGGGGGGACAGGAAAAAGGCAGGAGGTGATTGGGCGTATGTAGATGGCGTACTAGAAATAATCGTTGAAATGGGTGTGTGTGTCTGTGTGTGTGTGTGTGTTTCTAAAGGATGCTGCTGTTGGCAGTCTCGCCCTGACACATTCGGTATAACACGCTCTTTTTAAGGCAGAATACGCTGAGCCTCGAAAAACGGAATGTGGCCGCAGGCTGTCGGCCCCGGACGAGGAGGCGGTGTGAAAACGGCTCTGAAATGCAGCGCGTTCCCGGACTTCAGTGTGTTGTCGGGGGCCGCGTGCCCTATGAGAGCAAGGAAGGACAGCAGCTTGTCAGCACAAGCCTCCGCTTCACCTCCAAAGTACACTGCTAGTGTCACGCGGAGTAGCTAACAGGAACCTGCGTCCTTTTTGTCATGTGATCAGACGTATATCTCTGTGCTTTTGGAAAAGGTGTAAAACATCCATGCTACAGAGGCTGCGAAATATCTAATTAGTTTTATGCCACATTAGCATTTGAAACGGCTTACTTGATACATGCATCTGTTTGTTATATGCATTTAATAAAAATATTTGCTGAAGGGCAACACGGTAGCACACTGGGTAACACCTCACATCTTCAGGGTCGTAGGTTTTCTTGAGTGTATGTGTGAGTGCGTATGCGTGTGTGTGTGTGTGTGTGTGGGTGGGGGGGGGTTGCATAGATCACATTTGAGGACCAAAATGTCCCCAGATTGGAGTGTGGTAAAACCTGAAGTTTCCCTACTTTTGGGGACATCTTTTCAGGTCCCCATTCGGATAAACTCAATTTAATACAAATCTGTGAATGCAATCAAATAAAGTAAAAATGCCAAAAGTCTTGTATTTGGGTTGTTACTTATGGTTAAGGTTAGGGCTGGGTTGGAGTTAAGGGTGTCGTTATTGAGATTAGGATTTTTCCTATACAAATGAATGGAAGGTCCCCATTTAGATAGGTATGCAAGTCTGTGTGTGTGTGTGTGTGTGTGTGTGTGTGTGTGTCTATGTCTGTGTGTATGTTTAATGTTTTACCTCATCTGTGTCAGTTTCCTCCTGCAGTGCAAAAAAATCAATTTTAAGTGAATTAGTGTTTCTAGACTGCGATGGGCTGGCGCCCCATGCTGGGTTATTCCCTGCCTCGTGCCTGTAGCTGTTAGGATACGCCCTGGACCCCACCACTCTGTATGAGACAAGCCAGTATCGACAATGGATGGATGTACAGATAGTGTCTCTAGTTTGCCGTTATTGTGAGTGTGTGCCCTGTGATGGACTGGCATCCCACACAGAGTGTACCCCTGTGCTTCCTAGGGTAGGTTCCAGGCTCAATATGACAACCTGCTGGATCAGCAATTATGGAAAATGGATTGTAAAATACTATGGTTGTAAAATACTAATCAAAAATTGTAAAATTGTCAAAAATTCTGTTCAATTCGTGAATGTTCATATTTTTAAAAAGGAGTTTTAAACACATCTTCATTTCAAACTGATTAATTACAATTTGCTGTTTGATATAAATATTATTATATCACCCAGCATATGAGATGCAAAATACAATCTGCCCCGATTTCCATAAATTTGGCGTGTGCCAGTTGTTAGCTGGTGCGGATGTACGCAGTGGCAGCACCACCGAGCCGGCGTGCATGGGGGGCCGGCGTGCATGGGAGGCCGGCGTGCATGGGGGGCCGGCGTGCATGGGGCACATTTCAGGCATGCTGGCAGCTGCACGGCGGAACCAGGGGTGCGAGCAGTGTGCTGTGGGGCTTGTGTGACAGCAGGCGGCATTCACTGGCGGCCCGGTCCCAGTGAGTGACAGCGAGGCGCTGCTGGAAGCCCGAATCCCAGAAAAGGCAGAAATATCAGGAAGACAAGAAAAAGAAACCAATGTTTTGTCGGGGACAACTATATATAAAGTACAGCATACAGTAATATGTAGTAATATATAATGTAGCAGTACAAGCTTACTTAACGCATTAATTAGCTAAGTGTCAGTTACGTACTGAACCCATCAGTCATGACGGTTCATGTATTTCAAGAGGGAACTATATTAGTTCATGATGTGTTCTTGAGTAGTAACTGAGTAACTAAGTTATTTGTGCCCCCTCGAGTAAAGTGTGACTAGTCAACACCAGTGGGAGATTGAACTGAATGTTTTTCGACACTGTCACTAATCAGCTCTTACAGACTAGTTAATTAATGTTTCTTGTCTGCTGCAAGTTACTCATGGATAATACTTAGGTCAGTTTTAAGAGATCATACTTAAGTTATATACTTAAGAAATGCCATAATGTAAGAAAAAATGTATGTGGTAGGGGGTGTAAAACATGTAATCCTCAGTTGTCTCCGTGGCATCGATCTCTGTGACTCGCCCCTACCACCCTGCTCCTGCTGGCTGTCCCCACAGCTTGACAGTGCCAGCCGTCTGCTCGCTGGCGCTCGTGACACTTGCCCTCCTGTTCCTGTGTTGCCCTCCCCAGCTCGTTCCCTGGTCACTCTTCCGACCTGCTAGATACCTGCCATGCCACCCCACGCTCAGCCGACGAGCAGAAAAGCTCAGTCCATCAATCAAATGAATATATCACAGAGCATGCATTTTTACATCTACTCTTAGAAATCCGGGCTGCTTCTGGAGAACTTTACATTTACATGACGCCCTTAGCCAGAGCAACTTTCAAAAGTGCTTAAAGATTCCATTAGTGAACACTTCAACTTGAACCATCCACGGGAAAAAAACTGAATGTGGATTTAGCGCATGGAATGCATGGTTTGCTCTGTCGGAGTAGGACACTTGTTCCAGAGACAAAGGGATTGGAAAATGGAAATTGATAATGAATGGGGTTTATTAAAACACTTGGGATGCAGCAGACTGGGAGAGGAAAACAAACACACCAGACAGCTATTTCAGCTCTGAGAGAGGACCAACAGACAGTGGAAGAGTCACAGCTGGAAGGTAAAGGCCAAATATAGCAAGCAGCCACTGTGAGATGCTCCCCTTAGCCTCTGTCTCCAGGTCAGTCCCTCTCACGACTCTCTGGCTGGATATTAGTGTTTCCCAAAGCGGTCCACAGGGAAATGAGCAGGTGATTAGTCATCGCTGTTGACACACCACAGCGTGCAACAACAAAATCTGTCCTCTGAATTTAACCCAAATGTGACATAGCAGTGGGCAGCTAATTCAGCACCCGGGAAGCTGAATCCCTGAATCCCTAATCATTAGGCCACTACTGCTCCAAAATGCCACTGTCTAATGTGGGGCTCAAACCCACAACCCCGAGACGAAGAGCCACAAGGGCTACAGACAGGGCTATCCAGGTCAAGACGAACAGGCAGGAAGCTGGGAGGCAGCAAAAATGTGGGCCGTCTGGGCGTCCCCGAGGATCGGGCTGGGATACACTGCTGTATGTCATGTTAATAATTCATATAAATAAAGTCATCAAAGAAGAGAGACTCTACCTTGTGGCTGGCAATCAAGATAACAAGGGTCACTAACAGGCAATATGACAGCCTGAGAATAGTATTCTATTATATAATATATTGTAGTTCTTAATACACGACATAGCACATTATGTCCAATGCATGACACAATGTGTGCGTTATCTACTCAACGGGAAGGACGCCTGTGATTAGCTACAAGATGCTTCAGGACCGAGTGCTACCCAGATCTGTGCCCGCTGGGACCTGGCTCAGCTAGCCGTGCGCCCCCCCGGGAGGACCGCAGTCGGCTCTGTGTGTCCCCGTGCCGCAGAGAGAGCCGAGGAGCCCATCTCCGCAGGGTCCTTACCCCCTCGGTCCCGCACGGCGAGGTTGCTCCCGCTCTTCAGCACGACGTCCAGCTGGTACATGCCTGGATTGGCTGGGGGAAGCTCAGCATTACTCGGCCTGGCGGCCTGGGCACCCTGCAGGCAGAGCAGACAGCGGGTGAGTCATGTGGCTCCACTGGGTAATCCCTCCTCACGGAATAAACATTTGAAAATTTCCCTCGATGTCTCCATCTTCCCTCCTATATCCTTTTGCTTCTGTATTTTCTCTTACGCCCTCGAGTAGAAACGCACCCTCACACAGATGCGTATCCTTTGAGTCACATCTAGTCGGCAGCTACATTTTGATGTAACGCTGCCATTTCCACAGAAGAGGAGTTATTGCACCGCAAAGGCAATATTAATAAACGATAGCACCGAGCATGTGGTGTGCGTGCGTGTATGTGCGTGTGGCAATGCCACAAATCATCAAGAAATATAGAAGGCTGCGCAGAAGGCTGTGTTCAAAGTGGAACACTGTATTTGGTCATGCAATATATTTTATATCTATTGAGGTCTGCTGTCTAAAGGAGTAGATTCAATTTCATAGGAGGGAGAGTCATTAACTAAGCAACACTGAGCAGCTAGATAAAAAAAAGCAGCCAGCTGTGGCTTTATTACAGTTTTGTGCATCATTGAATAGAGATGAATGGTTTGCTAGCTGACACACTGGAGGAGTCAATAGCACTTCCATCACTGGGGTTTCCCACCCTGCCCCTGCACCCTGTGTGTGATGCCCCAGCCACTGTGACATGCTTTTCACCCACAGTCCAAAAACACACAGTCATGAAAAGCAGCTTCTGTAAACTGCACAATCTACCAAACCATCTGCTTGCTAATTACTGAAACCAGACTCTCAAAAAAATAGCTGATAATCACCATTCTGTACAACTGATGCTTTTTCTTGAGAATTCCTTGATAAAGTCATCTATAATTAATCACCAAAAGCAGGCTGACCTAAAGGGCCAGTTGGCATGGGATGTATGCAGATTGCACATGGTGTGTGTGTGTGTGTGTGTGTGCCCTGTAATGGACATGCATGTAATTCAGGGCGTTCCATGCCTAGTGCCCTGTACTTCTTAGGTGGGTCTGTAAATCTATACTGTATAAGCAGATGGATGGATGTTACCCTCAAGCAATTCAGGTGAATAACCTTGCTGGAACCTTCAACAATGATGATATTTTTCGACTAACTCGACTTCTAAAGAACCGTTTACAAGTAGCATGCACGAGGAGACTCAAGTTGGTGCCCCTACAGTGCCCTGGATCAAAGACTTCCTAACAGATACTTGTGAAGCATTGGGACTGTTTGTCAGATATGATACAAATTTGCCAAGCGAAAATTGTCCTTTATGTTCTCCATCGTAGGGGAGATGTTTTCTTGGCTGATTAAAAGGTCTGCCACAAATGAATCTTGTAAAACTCCTTAACTTCAAATCAGAAAACAGATCAGTTTCCATTTTGGTTGGATTTAACAGGACCCATCCATCCCTCCATCTTCTGACACCACTTATCCTTGTGGGTTGCCTGGAGCCTGTCCTGAACACTATGAGAGAGCCAGTACTATGTGCACAACCCAGGACAGGGGGCCAACCCATCATAAGGCACTTTCACAATTTGGCCACTCCAATTAGCCTCTGCATGTTTTCGGACTGTAGGGGGAAACTGGAGCACACAGAATAAACCCCACAATGACACGGGGAGAACATGCAAACTCCACACACATGGAACTTGGGCAGAGACTTAAACCCCAGCCCCAGAGATGTGAGGCAACAGTGCCAACCACCGTAAAGCCATGGCACCCTCTTAACGGGACCTGCCTTGACAATTCTCTCCCTTATTCAGCCGAATATTTTTACTCAAGTAGCTCAAGGTAACTACCGTCCCTTCTCAAGAGCTGCTAACCTTCTGAGCTTTGACCCATAACCAGCATGCCAGATGCGTCCCTAAAAATAACTGGCACAGACCAGCATACCATTAAAGGGGGGATATTAGTCCAGGCTTGGTTTATGGCATTTGGCTTAAATAATCAAAAGTCCAAAAGTTTGCTTTGACTTCAACTGCCATTTTGTAAAGGCAATTTGTGGAAAAATATAACGAATCCCTTTGTGATTATGCCCAAATACAACCCCGGTGAAGAATTATATTCATATTTTCATGTACACCTCCGAAGGTCCCCGTCAAGCTGTGTGCACCCTGATCCCTGGGGTGCATCTAAGAGGGGGCCCTCACACATACCCGATGGGTGGGCGTATTAAGAAAGTAGGGGCCAGCCAGGCCCTGCGGCAGACAGCCAAGGAGAAACCTGGGCCACCCCATTCCACAATTCGACAGGTCCTCCAATAGCCCGATAATGAGGATGGCCACACGGAACATCTGGTACCGGATCACCAGGAAGGAGTTCTGGCAGTGGACTGCCCACACCCACATGGGCTACATGCTAGGCTGCAGTCTGCTGCCTTCAGATGGCTCCACTCCATATTACTAAAGCACATTCCCTACAGCTGTTCTCATAATTTCACCAGGGAGTCTGCCGCTGGCAACTCTTCCTCAACTAAAACATCCTCTGCTTATTAATGCATTTATTATTTCATTCACTTATTTGAGGGGTGTCCAATGCATCGATGACAATGGTCAGGCTGGTAGACTGCATTCCCTTTCAAATAACTGGGTCTGTTTCATGTTACTTTCCTCCTTTTATGACAACTGACAGACAGCACTTGGTTGACATAACGGCGCTATTTTAGCAATCTAAAGCGTGTATTTTTCGGGCTATGGTAATCCATGGATGGAGGGGGGGTCCCGCTGTAATAAATAGGCCCAGCCAATTTAATTCGATATACAGTAACTGCGATGAGCTAATCCTGATGAATATTATGACTAACCATTATGACATATTTCTTAAAATATTTTGATGATCTTTCTACCAGTTTAATTTGGTGGGGTACACGTCACTGCTCATCGGATGACACCTCTGACACACCCACCATATGAGAGAAATGTCTGCTGTGCAGTGTTTCATGTCATTCCCCCTGGAAAGCGTAATAAAAAGTCGCATAGTTTTCACATTGCATATGCCCAAGTTTTCTGTTGGTCAAAAGCTCAATTGCCTTCCGCTGCCACAAACTATATGTAACATATTTTAGTGTACATAAAGATGCACCAACAGTCAAATCGGTTATGTTCAATACAGTTTTGACTTGAGACTAGTGTGGTGTTTTTAAACTTGGTTAACCCCTATCCCGCGTTTGGGGTCAGCTTGACCCCAGAGCATCATTAAACGGTAGGCAAATTTCACATGGGGAAATTATCACGGGAAAAGGGTTCAGCGTGTTCTCTGTAACAAAACAATTAATTTAATGGCACATATACATAACACATCAAAACAGGATTATTGTGGAACTCGGAATGTTAGCTGAACAATGTAATTGTAAGTCTATGCACGTCTGATCACTGGAACATTAAATGTAGCAAGAAGTATATCAGTAGGCGATGCATTAAAGCTTTCTCAATGAGCCTATATGGTGTACTGAAACAGCACAACAGGATTCCTGAAATTCAGCACAACTCTTGGACTCTTGGACGCGGCCGCTGGATGGGAAATGCGTCGGGCTCATGCTAGCAGAGACACTGGCGTCACGCCGTGCCTGGTGTCAAACCAGGGTGGCCAGCTTTCTCAATATCTTTTTCAATATTTTTCAAGTACACATGTGCACACATTTACTTGTACATAAGAGTTTTATTACCTTGTAAATAGTCTGTAGGGTTTGCAGACTACGCCTGTGATGTCATTTTAGGTTTATAATGGTATAATAAGGATTTGCCGTTAAATTTCTTGCGTGAGAGTCACAGTTGGCGACCCTGCTGAACACACTATTTATTTATTTTTTTTACTGTTTTTTGGTAAGTGTGGGCTGGCCCCCCATCCTGGGTTGTTCCCCACCTCGTGCCCGTAGCTTCCGGGATAGGCTCTGGACCCCCCACGACCCTGTTCGGATAAGCGGGTTGGAAAATGGATGGATGGATGGATGGATGGTAAGTGCAGAAAATCCAACTATAGGCTAACGTTTGAGGAAAAGTAGGAAGTGCGTCAGTCTCATCTTTGCTGGCCTGCTACAAACCATTTCAGTCACATTAAATTAAATGAATGAAAACGGCGTGCAGGGCCAAGTATGAAGTTGAAGACTTACCACTTCCATACGGAGCGCAATGAAAACCTTCTTTCCCCAGTCTTATTCTAAATGCGTCTGTTTGATCTGCCAAACGAGCATCGTTATTCCGAAAAAAAGGAGATAAGTCTACAACGTCGATTAACCTCCAAAAAGCGAGAAGTAGTATTAAAGTAGTATTAAATCCGATCTGCTATCGAGACGCACCGTTATACGGCATTGCTGATTTGATGCTGCGACTTCGGAAGGACATAACGGACTGACAGTGTTTCTCACTCCGGCTAGATGAGTCAACGGACCCAACTGATGCAGCTCAATTATGTAGCTTTATTAGAATGGTGTTTAAAGACACGACTGTGACAGAGGAGCTGCTAACAATTGTGCCAATGTAAGACTTTCCACACATTTAAGCACTTAGTTGAGAAAACACAGCTGCCAAAGTCTGAGTGTCAATCACCAGTGGTGGGACACCTTCAATGATGAGTCGTTCCAGCGGATTCACAGCCAAATGCAAAGAAGAGGACATATTTCCCAACTTTTTCAATCGTCACTGCATTATTCACCAGCAAACGATATGCACGAAAATGCTCACTATTAAAGCGGCCATGGCCGTTTCGGTGAAAATTTCTATTCGGGCAGGATCTCCACGGGTGGCTGAGTAGGGCAAAATTCTTGCAAAGATTTAGGCTGCTGCTCAAGATAACGGAGTTTCTCCTTAAGACTAAAAAATCAGAGTACAAACTTGGGGACAGCCAGTCACTCTTAGATGTGGCCTTTCTAACTGGTCTGATGTTACATGAGCAGGGGCGGATCTAGAATAATATTCATAGGGTGGGAAGAGGAGGGCAGGAGATTTTGAGGGGTGGCACCTTATGGCAGAAGTACTGTATATGTGCTGATATAATATGCGGGGTGGCAAGGCTTTTTTTAGGGTGGCAGTTGCCACTCCATGCCACCCCAGTAGATCCACCCATGACCATGAGCTTACTATCGCTGCAAGGTGACGGAAAACCCTGTGGTCAACATAATCAGCTCAGTTAATGCTTTCAGGGGGAAACTAAATCAGCTCTTCTCTACACCGCAGCACCGCAAATTGGGGAATTTCCTAAACATTGCATCTGAACTTTAAAAGCAAGGAAATGAATGTACAGCACTTGACTTTGAGTGCCACATAGAGCAGATTCAGAATGTCAGGTCACTTTGGCAAACACTTACAAGTCTTTGATATGTTTGAGCCGACTCACATTCATAGCATTTCCATTTGGAGTCGATACACTGGTCTCTGAAACTGGATCACTGTATCACCTGAACTCCTCTGTGCTGGAGGGTGAGATTCTATCCCTGCAGTCTGACCTTCAAGTGCGGTCGAGGGCTTCTGCTGGGCAGTTTTGGAAGTTACTTCCAGAGGAAACATATCCAAATATCAGAAAAGCTGCCAACTCATTGACTGCATTTTTGGCTCAGCTTATTTATGTGAATTAGTCTTTTCCTACATGAAGTCCAACTGCTGGCCCACCCTGACTTATGACCATTTGGAGGCCAGCTTGAGACTACCTGCCAGCACCTACTGTTCAGGTTAAGCATATCTGTCTGATTCCATTCAGTGCATTTTCTCAGGATAAGGTAAGGACCCTCACACAATAAGACTTTTCGGGGGGTTGGTAGATCAGTGAACTAGCTACTTTAAAAGTAGATCACAAGCTAAAAATGTCTGGTCACCCCTGATTAATTTAATTTAAAAGAGACGTGGAACTTCTCGTAACATATCTTTTAGTATGATAACTCAAAAAGTATTTGACAGATCAAACTTTACAAAGACATTCTATGGGTGATGAACTGGAATTGATTAAAATGTGAGACAGACTGCGCTAAATCTGAAGCAGTGCCACATAGTGGTACCAAAGAAGAGCTTGCCATTTGATGCTGTCAGAGCAATAACTCAAAAATTATTTGAAAGATATTTTCCTAAGAGCTGAACCTCAAACTTTGAGACTAAAGTCAACAAAACTGAAGTAACACCGTTTACTGGAAAGAAGCAGGTGCAGTAGAAGCTTGACCTTGTGAAGATGTTGACTCTGTTTACTCTTAATACTCAATTTCCTCTGTTTCATCTTTGATGGATCCCATTACCACCAAACAAAAAAATTAAATGGATGAAAATCTACATCTGAGACAAACTGCCCCAAAACTGAAGCAGCAGCACTAGGTGGCAGCAGAAGCCGGAAAAGGTTGCTGTAGCAGCCATCTTATTGACAGAGTTGGCAATTTCAGAGGCCTCTTAGCAAACTCCCAGGAACATAGTAAACATGAGTGTTTCTCAAACTGGGATGGGAGATGAGTTGATATATTTATTTCACTGCCAGCCTTCACCCTCAGCAAATTTTATCAGTAGAAGTAGAGTGTCCAGTGATCGGCCGATTTCCGACACACATTTCCTATTTCTAAACGAACTTACGCATGCCCAATACATCATACGCACAGCCGCGAGCACACCCACATCCCAGCCACACACACCCACATCCCAGCCACACACACCCACATCCCAGTTGCGCACGCACTTCCAGATGTGCTAAAATGTCAAAATGTCTGTAATAGCCAGGAATAAAACTGGACAGTTCGAGTTGACGATTGGGTCACTCCTTTATTTAACTGACGGGCCAACCAACATCACCACAATGCAGCACCCCACTCACTCCGGTTACATACCCTCAGCTTGAAGAAGGTAGCAAAGAGAAAGTTGCTAAAACTGAAGCCAGCAGAGCATTTTCAGAGCGACCTACAAGCCAGGAGCCTCTCCTGTCTTTCACTGGTATAAGGAGTGAAAAAAGCAAAGGAATTACAAGGAAAAATATGGAATTCATGGCAATGGATGACCAGCCGTTTTCCATAGTTGAGTATAGAGGCTTCAGAAATATGATAAATTACCCCAGCCCAAAATACAGAATACCGAGTATCCATTACTTTTCGGACCTCGAGATACCGGAGTCGTTTAATATAATTTCATGTCACACACGTAGCCTGCAACAAGCGGATCCCAAAGCAGCATTCAGTTTTACAACTGATTCCAATTGATTCCATGAATAAAGAGAAACTTGCTATTAATGCTTAAGTAGTGGCATTTTGGTTATAATATGTTGCCAAGACAAAATAGGTGCATTTTATATA
>JAODKL010000118.1:27218648-27243313 GCA_026780765.1 Petrocephalus schoutedeni
GGGAGGGCACAGCAGCTAAGAGCATTTCATAACAACTCATGTAACCGTGTCAGTGCTGCCTAATTCTTTTGACAGAAACAGAAATTCAATTATCTATTGTAACATAAATAAAATTTTATGGACTTGGACTTGACCCTTGACTGTGTCTTTTGACCTGAGGGATATGGTAATTGTTGCTGTGTTAATTAACTTTTACTCACTTAATTACATTAGTCTGTCAAAAACAGCAGCCAGGCTTTTGGTCCATGCATTGGGTCGGCTCTCTCATCTTTACTTAACACGGGTCAACCATGGCCAGCCATCAGTTCAACTATTATGGCAACAGTGCAGCTATGGGGACCCTTAACTGGGCGAAAGAAAGAAAATCAACAGCATCAGACGCCAAAATGACACCAACAAGTCCACCCAGAGTAATCTAACGCAACCTTCACATAACACCAACAGGAAGAACATCCTAACAGCAACACTTATTAGCATCAAAAGAGGGGTTAACATTGTCAGCAACTTTTAAACTCTGGTCATTTTGCTGAAACAAAAGACAAACGTTTTTCTTTAAAAGACTGATAAAGATGCTTCTACAGAATGTAGAAGTCAATCTGGCTTTTGACGCTTGGGAAATTCATCTGACTGGGGTAGAGCTGGAATTAGGGGCAGGGTGCATCATGGGGGGGGGGGGGGTGCATGAAAAACAGGGGGCAGGGCGAGCCAGTGGGATGAGCACTAAGCAGGCACGCAGCCACATAGTACAGTAATGGGTTTCGTGCAAATCAAAGGGGCAGTAACAGGTACACTGGCACTTTTTCATATTACAGATGCAGACAGCTTAATTTTCTCCCAGCAGAGTGCCAGAGTTGAAAACAATTTATCACTTACTCAGCAGCGGAATTGCACAAACAAGCGAGTGTGGTGTCGGTTTCATTCATTAGGTCAGGTGGCACCTGTAAGTGTAATGTACAACACAGTGCTTTTTATGGTGGCATCACAATAAAAAAAATAAAAAGCTGTCAGTTTCCTCTCACGCTCTCCTGTTCAAGGCACTTGCAGGGGCTGGAGGCTACAGCTTATCAAAGGCATTGCACTGGAGAGAGGTGTGGGACCGGGCCTGAGAGCGGTGAGACAGCGGCTTTCCAGCAGAGCAACAGGAAGAGGCTAAGGAAGCAGAAGCCGCCACGACATCCGGCACCAGCCAGACTGTGACATTTAACGGTGCTGCACTGTGTGGGCGACTCGGCCGTCCGACTGCTCCGTCCCCATTCCGAGAGACTACAGGAGGAACAGAGAAAAATAAACACCTGTTTGCCATTTGGTTTGCATTCTGCACCATGCAGTCATGGAATCAAAAGGTCTCCTGCATCAAGCAAAGCAGTAAGGCATTAAAGATCTTTTATTTTTTTTTGGGGGGGGTGGGATCTTATGAACTCTAAGTTAGCTTAGCTCCTCAAAGAGAGTCCCACTTATCAGCACCATAATGGCATCTCTAGAAAATGACTTTAGACCTATTACTAATAGATTACTAATACCTATTATCCAATGAAAGGTGTCCCCTGCCTTGTGCCTCGTGTGGGTGAGGGCCATGGCGGCATACTAAGGAGGTAGCTCCAGATCTCTTTTTCCATGGCCAAAAAATACAGGTCATTCATCCCTAGATATTCCCATGCCACCTGGGACATTTAGTGCCTCCAGAATTTCTTCTGCGGGGTCTCCATCCAGTTAGACAATGGAAGCCATTTAGATAGTAACCTCGTGAGATGCCTGAACAGTGTTTCTGTTTATGTTCCCCGCAAGACTCCAGTCACCTCACCCAGTCACAAAGAGTGATTCCAGCAACCTTCAGGAGACATTTCAAAAGTTCATATCCATATCCACCATGAGCAAAACCCTGGGGTACTTCAACTGCTTCGCTAAGGAGACACTCTCCTCTCTCACCTGAAAGGAGGAATCCATTATTTTCAGCATCAAATGGCACTGGAGTTGCTGGTGCTGGTTCTCATCCCTACTGCATTACACTTGCATCAAATCACTCAAGCTTCCATTCAGCTGAGGCCAAAATCACAATATAATCTGCAAAGAGCAGTGATGTCACTTCTAGTCCACCCCCATACTGGACACCCTGAAACAAAAGGGGAGATATGCTTGCCAATATTCACCATTGATGGTGGCCAACTAAATAACTTTGGTATTGTGCCAAGGATATGGACAGCATTTAATGGATTCATGCAGGAGCTGAATGGAGCCCATATTCATACAGCACCTGAGTGATGAGCCCACAAGATGAAAAAACGCAGGACATCTCAGGAGATGCTTCACCAGTGAACACACTCAGCTGCTCCCCTGACCTTTAGACTTGGGATTATAAACTGTGCACAATGTCCACAAAATGTCCAGCTGGAACGATTGTGTAGATCTAAACTCCTCCCAGGGGATCATTGGGATGTGGGCGGCACAGGAGGGAGCACCTGCCCCAACTCCATGCCAACACAAGGAACTCGTGCCTCTCCCTCACTGACACAGGGGCCACTGCCAGGGGAATGCGAGGGCGGTAGAACCCCCCCCCCACTGGCCATTAATTATCAGACACAGAGGGCTGTCTCCTCATGGTGTGCTGCCTGGGGCCTTCGCTGAAGATGGAGGAGGCAACAAAGAAAAGCAAAGGGCAGAGTCAAGCCTGATTGGCTCGTGGGGAAAGGGTCACATTCTCCAATCAAGAAATACATCGGGGATCACAGTCTGAGAAGTCTATGAGGGAGATGGAGGTGGCAGAAGAGCAAAGGGCAGAGTCAAGTCCGATTGGTTGGTGGGGACATGGTCACATCCTCCAATCAGGAAATACCTCCACGATCACAGTTTGAAAAGTCTATGGGGGGGATGGAGGTGGCAGAAATGTAAAGGGCAGAGTCAAACCCAGTTGGCTGGTGGGGACATGGTCGTGTTCTCCAATCAATAAATACATCCACAGACACAGTCTGAGAAACATAAAACACCCAGCAAGGAATAAACAGCAGAAGCACAACCAGTACAGCAACGCTGACCCCTAAAACACCACTCAGCCTTATCCCTTTACAGAAAAAATGCACTATTTCAAGCAGTGCTGACCAGCACCTCTGAATGTCATTATTAGGTATACAGAGTTCTTTGGATCCATTCCTTGGAGAAACAATCACCAATTATAATTACTGATAATAATTTAAAAAGATGACTGGATGCTATTACTTATTAGGCAGGTATGAAGAGGGCCCAGAGCCAGACAGCAGGGGGGGCTTGGAGTCTGTCCCAAGACACTGGGGTACACACAAGGCAAATAGAAATTTGAGAACTCCACACACAGCATTGATGGGATTCGAACCCCCAACCCAGGATATGAGAGGCAACAGCACAACACATTTAGTCTTAAGCTTATTATGGTTAATTATAAGAATTTGCCAGTTGGGTCAAGTTCATCTTTATCTTAATGTTAATGGTAATAAGCACGGATAAATGTAGGTGTAAATTAATTCTGATGTACATGCACCACACAGCATGACGTCTAAATGCTAAACAAAGAGACATCAGTGTGCAATACCCTGGTCTTCCAAGAGGTGCCTTATGGGACGGGTGGATCTTGTTTACAGCAAAAACCTGAGGCACCCCCCACTAAGAAGAAAGCGGCAGGGGGCTGGATCAGCATCGTGTGCAAATCAGGTAAACAAGGCCGAGGCAGACACACACATACAAGAGCAGATATGTCACCTAGTGACTTCCGGAACATGGCCAGCTCTCCAGTTATTAACAGTCTAATCTACACAGTAATGGTTTCCAACAAATTCCAAGATGAATAATAAACTTATATCATTTCAGACTGATACTAGTACCATAAGATAAGCTAGACCTAATTTAATAGTTATAATAAAAATATATAAAATCTGAGGATAGGAAGTAAGTTAGGGAGTCACTGAGAGGGATGGGCAAAGGTACATCAAATTGTTTTTAAAATAAGATGCTAAATATCATATTTGTAAGCATATCAAAATAAGCTACAAAATATATAGTATCAAAATGAGCTATTGTATTTTTGAATTTTAAAAACAAAGATACTAAAAATACTTTTGCAAGGGAGCGTGAAGTCACTTTGCAAATCTTCTGTCTGTCGGCCTATTTGATCCGTCCCTACAGCAGTACACTGACTCAGCCGATTAAGTGGACAATGTTTGAGAGCAACAGCCTCTCCATCCCTAATGTGGCGTGCCATAGATCTCACATACGCAGTGCACAGATCACATACTCTGACTTGCCTGTTACACCCCAGATTCCCATATATTCCTGTGCACAACCAGAAGAAGGTTAGTTTTAAAGTAACCAACTGTTTGGTAATGCAGAGCCTACATAGCACCACGGACTCAATGACAACCAAGCCATTCATAAGCAGACGGCTGACAGCACCTTCATCCATAGCATATAGTTCCTAAGTAATTCATTAATAATTAGATTGTTAATCATAAATATAATAATAAATTATGTATCAGATAGCCATTCATGCAATGGTATGCAAATACACAATTCTACTAAAAAGCTACTTCAGATAGGGCACAATCATTTAGTTATCAACAACTGGGCACCTGTTTTAAAGGAGAAAATAAACATTTAGCAATATAATGATTGATATGTTTTAATTTTAAACATACACAGAAATGTAATCAAAAAGTAGCAACTGAACTAGTCAAGTAGTACAACCCCAACTGTAACCACTAAGCCCTGAACCTACGGCAAGCTGAAGAATGTGTGTTCAGAGACACATAAACACTCACAGTCTACTCAAAGCGTCTACGGAGGCTCCGGTAAGACTAAACAGAGAATACTACAGATCAGGTATCTCAAATAAATTCTGAATTTCTGCTAAAAAGGTAAGAGATGCAGATATCTCACAGAAAAATATTTTACAGTATTTTTACACTACAAAAATACAAGACAGTAACATTTTGAGTAAAAAAAATATGAAGCCTTTCTCATCTCACCATATCAAATACAAACTACAAAATCCCATTTTGCATTTGAAATAGAAATTTTAAATACACGCATCATAAATACTGGCCGTCCCTGACCAAGCGGAAGCTATAACTGTACAGTGGAAGCCCATCAACCAAAATTTTTTATTGGAGTATTCTTCAAAGCAATATCTGCCCAGGGAGAAAAGTTAGAAAGTAGCATAAATCACTCAGCAGTAGTATTTTAATGAAATGAAATGCTTCATCAATATACATCTCACAAAGTGCCGAAGGAAAATATCCGGCCATCAGGTCTTCAAATGTAGACCTTAAGTGCAGTAGCCATTTCTCATGAGCAGCACATCTGGAGTATCCTCAGGTCTTCCCACATTCAAACCAACGAAAACAAGCGCGATGCATGTCCTGACATTTATCGACTGGCGAGTCGAGAGCCATCTACCTCTCCAAAAGAGCAATTTAATAAATGTTTGCCTAGATGGACCTCACACATCCAAACGAGTTTTCAAAACTGTGGTGTGATTGTGCTCACAGGTTTAAAGAGCCATCAGAGCTGCGACAGCCCGGGACTGTGCAGGCGCTGAACACTTTAAAACAAGCTGCAGGTCCCCGATTCTTACCCACAAGCCATTGCTGCAGCACAGTGTGCACAGAACATATTTTGTTCATGAACTCATGTGCTTCCTTTGGCCTGTGCTGATACACAGCAAGGTCAATCTACTCTATGATGGGCCAGCAAAGGGGCGTTGGGGGGCAGTTTTATTTCATAAAATTAGCTCTGGCAGCAGTTTTAGCCTTGTGTATTCTGCCATGACACATACATCACTGTTAGCAGCATGCCAATTTGCTCCTGATTAATGATGATGAGCTACCTGTGGACCCTGAAATTACAAGAGGCAGCAGGTCTCGGGGTTATGCAGGAGGAGCTGACGGCTATCGCCTAACTGGTCTCCGACCTTTGACCTTCTGTGACCCAGCTTTAAAATACAGCACAAACAAAAATGAAACAAGACTTAAGTCCGCCCACATCAAACTGCAAGCATGATGACATTCAGTGGCAGTAAACTGTAACATACGTTATTCCCAATAGAGCTAATTGAATTTTCTATGTCTCATGCTAGTTGGTTTACTGTGGACTCCACCAAGTATTCCCACGACCGTTGCTTTATCGGATTTTAAGGCTTAAAGTTGAAATAAAACTTACCAATTTCTTGTAACATAATTGGTTTAGATTGTTATATCAGACATTACCACTAAGAGAGCTTTTAATGAACAGGACAGACTGCAGTGTTGCCTGAAGGAATCACACGCATTGAATAATATTATTCCTTAAGTGAAGCGTCGCCGTAATTTACTGATGTCTCTCTTCAATAGCTCCTCATTCAGTGCAGTGCAGGGTACAGCACAGGGCAGAGCACAGGGCACAGCACACTGCAGGTAGCTGAGGGCAGCTGATCCACCGCATGGCTTCGGACAAGGGGCACGGCCCTGCCCACACACAGAGCTGGGGGCAGAAATCACGCCAGCTGCCCTGGGCATGTGAGGTCACCCAGCTATCCACAGAACCACCGGCCACCTCATTTTCCGGGGCATTGAACCTAAACTGCTTACTTATTTATGAGTTATGCACAGAAACCTGAATAAATTAGTAATGGATTTCATTTAGATTCAGTTATTATTTATAGGCTACTTAATTCTGCTTAATCAAAATGAAAATGACTGAATTATTGATTTATGGGTCAACTATATCATATTTAAATATGTATTTATTACTATTGAGTCGTACATGCATTCAGACTGTTTACTACGGCATTGAGACAAACATGATTTTCGTTGTGTACTCAAGCAACAGCTTGACTGGAAAGAACAGATAATTAAAGGCCCAGCTGGAAGGGACACTGGAAGGACTTTTACCTATCATAGGTGTCTGTCAGCCAGCCCCGGGAGCTCAAGGACCCAAGAGGGATATGACTACTTTGCATGGGATTTGAACCCATAGCATAGTGGACATGGGCACAGGCCCCTAATACTGCCCCAGACTCATGTTTGAGAATTTTCCACTTTGTGAGCACAGCAGTGTTTTGCACCGTGGCCGCATGCCTCCACAGTTGTGGGCGTGATTCTCCATGCAGAGTCTGCATGCTCCCGAGACGTTCACGTGGGTTTTCTCCTTAAGAAAGCGGGTAAGCTCTGGCTTAGAAATCACCCAGAGGGTGCGACCTGTGCCGTCACCTGCAGGGCCTGGGGTCGGTTCCAGGCTCATATGCAGTGACCCTGTATTGGAAAGACGGTCATGGAAAAATGAATTGATGGGTATAAATATATCTGTGTAGCAATGCAGATAATCTTTGAGTAACGCCAGTAACAGAGGCCCATGTCCAAACCCGCTGTCACGCCCACTAAATCCCCTCAGCGGTCAGAATGTCTCTGTTACTCACCCGCCCCCCCCCCCCCCTCCCTGCCAGTAAAATGAAGGTGCAGAGCTTCCTGTAAGCACCTCTCTGAGTGGTTTGTCTCGATGTTCCCGCACACGCTCCCTGCGCTCCGCAGGCCCGACCGCTCGCCGGGGGGCTCCTGCCTCTCACAGCCTCACAAACAGCCTGTCTGCATGCGCTGCCCGGTCTGTCTGCTGTCAGCCGCGAGAGAGACAGCCTCGGTTCTTCAGCAGGATGTCCTCCCTCAGTGCTGCTGCAAACTCCATAAATAAGGCCTTATCAAGACCCTCCAGCGAGGCATACCGCGCAACAGTAATTGCATATTGATTAAAGTATGAAATATAAAACAAATCTGCTTTTAATAGTGCTACACACTCCCGGGTTTATACGTCAGCATAATTCCCATCTGGGTTTGCTTATGAATTAACATACACTGACCACATGAGTCGTGGGGTGTGGGCCAGGGGGGGATTATCTATGGAAAGCAGCTTCAGCACCGCCTCTGATCGCCACAGCAACAGATAAATAACCGAGAGGAACATGCTGGGTCAGCAGCAAGGCCAAAAAGACAGCAGCTGGTTAGTGTTGCAAAGGCCTAATGTGATTGGGTGGGGTCTGACAATCAAGGGCCAATACAAGGAGGATGGAAAGTCAGACGACCCACATAGAGAAGGGGAAGGAGGCTTAAAGGACCTATAGCAGGTGGAGGGTGGACTCAAAGGGCCTATAGCATGTGGAGGGTAGGGTCTGAGGGCCTTTAGCAGGAGGATGGTGGAGACAAAGGGCCTATGGCAGGTGGAGGGTGGTGCCAAAGGGCCTATGGCAGGTGGAGGGTGGTGTCAAAAGGCATATGGCAGGTGGAGGGTGGACTCAGAGGGCCTATAGAAGGTGGAGGGTGGTGTCAAATGGCATATGGCAGGTGGAGGGTGGTGCCAAAGGGTCTATGGCAGGTGGAGGGTGGTGCCAAAGGGCCTATGGCAGATGGAGGGTGGTGTCAAATGGCATACGGCATGTGGAGGGTTTACTCAGAGGGCCTATAGCAGGTGGAGGGTGGTGTCAAAGGACCTATGGCAGGTGGAGGGTTTACTCAGAGGGCCTATAGCAGGTGGAGGGTGGTGTCAAAGGGCCTATGGCAGGTGAAGGGTGGAGTGAAAGGGCCTATAGCAGGTGGCGGGTGGTGTCAAAGGGCCTATA
Organism: Petrocephalus schoutedeni; assembly: GCA_026780765.1. Lineage (NCBI taxonomy): Eukaryota > Metazoa > Chordata > Actinopteri > Osteoglossiformes > Mormyridae > Petrocephalus > Petrocephalus schoutedeni. Next base: position 27,227,254 of record JAODKL010000118.1, read on the forward strand.
GCAGGTGGAGGGTGGTGTCAAAGGGCCTATGGCAGGTGGAGGGTGGGGTCAAAGGGCCCATAGCAGGTATAGCGTGGGGTCAAAGGGCCTATAGCAGGTGGAGGGTGGGGTCAAAGGGCCTATGGCAAGTGGAGGGTGGAGTGAAAGCGCCTACGGCAGGTGGAGGGTGGGGTAAAAGGGCCTGTGTTGTTGAGGCGGGATAGGTAATAATCCAAGGATGTAAAGTGAGGGAGCAAAGGAAGGCAGTGGTAGGAAAGTGTTACCAACTGTGGCTAAAGTAAACGGGCCTGAATGAGTCAAAGGCATTTTATACACTGAAGGGCGTGGCTTAATGCTGGAGGTGTGGCCTACCTGGGGAAAGCTGCTGACGGCCAGCAGCCATGAGCTTCACAAAAACAAAAAACACGCAGAAGGGCTCAGGAAAACACAGAGGGAAGGTCTCGAATTTTCACCAAAAGACCACGCAACAGAATAGTAAAAAAGTAGCTCATTAAAAATGAAATTATGCTACCATATTAAAAAAATGGCACATCCTCCATTTAATCAGGGCTGGGATATTTTATATCTCTCTCGGTTATTCAGGCACGTGACAATGAGGCCTCTGAATCCCCGCCTGGCGGTGTACAGTGACAGAGGCCCTGGTGACAAACAGCGACAAACGGGCCCAGGCTCCCCGATACAGGCGCCTGTCGTCCTCAGTCCTCATCCTTAAACAAAGCAGGCATGACCTTAACGTCTGGATGAATGACAACAGCTTTGGGAAGATTCCCTGTTAGATAGCAGTCACACAAAGGCCATTTTCAAGAGCTGCAAACCACATGGAAAGTCTTATCTTACCTGTATATGCTGTTTGCCTTCATGTATGTGCAGACATGAATTTCATTATCTGGCTATTTAGAATTTAAGTAATGCATTAAAAATATGTCAAACAAATTTTCCAGAATGAATCACGTAAATTAAGTTCAGAGTTGTGATTAAAGAAAAACTTGGATCTGCATATCTTAGATTAACTGTAAGCTTTAACACTGCATCAGTAGACAATGTAATTTAATATACAAATGAGTTTTTTTTTCTGTCCAGATTCCTGCTACTAAATGTCTCCTTAACATCGCATCACAGCAGATGACACGGTGGTTAAGGATGTGGCACGCTGAAAGGAGTTTGCACGTTGAAAAATTCTGCTGCGGTTCCCCTTGTGCAAAACACTTTGCGTCAATCGCTCAGGAAGTTTGTGTAAATGGGTAAATACATCAGCACCAACAGTGACCTAAGATTCGCTTTAGCGACCGAAATCTACATGCAGTTAGATTTCAGACTCTACATGGGTATCAGATCATCCCTAAATGCACGCCACAAACGGGGAGACGTAGCTTTCCAGTAAGACGAGACTTAATCACCCCGTAACAAACAGCATCAGTTGGCATGACAGCGACACCAACCTCTTTACATCCACCCAGGTCACACAGAATCTTACCCATGCGGCATCACTCACATCCTGCTCGGAACCGCTCACGGGTAACTCATGAGCAGAGGCAGCGGGCCCCTGCTGCAGGAAGTCTGGGCCTGACATGCTGCCTCTCTGTGATCCTCTGAGCAAAGTGTCAAATCCACAGGCCTGTCAGTGCTACGGCCTCTTATTTACAAGGAAATCACGAGCCGCCCATAGATAAGGACCCGCTTGCGTCCTGCAGTAGCTGATCAAATAGAAAGCAAAGCCTGAAGACTAAACCCAACCCCCACCCCGCCCAAACAAATAGACACGTGTATTTCACACATCAGACGGCAGGATCTATTTTGATGAATTTGAACAGCGATTATTAACGTGTGCAAGTAAGTAGGACCCTTCGAGACACGTGGCTTCCTTTCCGTGACCGCTGCAGTCGATTGTTCCGGTACAGTCCCTGCACGCTTTCCAAGCGACTACAGTACCTACATTTACACTGTTAAATCTTTCAGAAACGCTTACATTTCATTTGTCCCAGAAGCGTCACCCGTGTGCTTTTACAGCCAAACCGCAGAGGCTCCCAAACAGCTGAAGAGATTAGTGTCGCCAGGCACGTCTCTCTGCAAAATGTTTAATTGCTGTTCTATTTTAAGAAGCAGATAAAGTAAGACTAGGAGCTACAGTGTCCAAAAATGAGTGAGGAACATCTTCAGAGCTCCGGCTACATGGTGTGGCCCTGGCGGGTGTATTATTCAGTGTGGCATTTCCTGTTATCTGCTTTTAATTAATGCAAAGAGGATGGCAAACAGGACCAAACCCTGAAAGACAGACAGGATACAGGTGCTGCATGAAGTTTACCTAGACCAGCGTGTTTGGTGAACCGCTAGAGGAGGTATTTTTTGTTTTCGTTTTTTACAACAGGCCTTTTTCATATATTCGCTTCTTATTCTTCATTCTTCTCGATGAATGTCTCTTTATTGTCATTATTATTATCATCAACATCGTCGTCATCATTAGTAGTAGCAGTTTCGTTCATCTGTTTGTGCTGTGTCCTGTCTGCTCTGCACTATACATGTATGTATGTCTGTGCACCACATACTTTGCTACAGCATACGCAAAAATAAAGTTTACCTTATTGGCAGTATTGCAGGTAGTAACTACAGAGTAGGACTGCAGATGGGGGATTCTGCAGCAATTAACGTTTTATGTTTGAAGAAATGCTAGTCAACTCAGCATCAGAATAAGGGTAATCTGATAGCTACAGCAGGCCTACTTCCAAGATCATTATCCGGGGGATGCCTCAGGGACTCCGGGAGTCACTTATCCAAACACACAGGGGTGTGTGCGGGGTGTGACTGCCTGGAATAATAAAAGAACAGGTGCTATTTGTTTTCACCGTGCAGCGTGTTTCTCCACCCATGCATTCATTTGTTTACCCCATAAAGCAAAGTGAATCAAGACTCAATTCTTCGGCCATCAGGAAATGTGGCTCTCCTACGCACTCTACAGCAAACGAGACTTTGAAATGGATATAAACGGCGTAATAGTAAACTGTGAACTTAGCAATACTTAGCGAAGTTTCCTTGATTGCGCGACACTGATCATCATGATAATTAGGCCACACTACAAACTGTATATTTCGTAAATGTGTGCAGCTAACTGTGGTCAGAAATTTAATTTTAGAGACTATGAGTATTCTCAGGCAGCCCATGTCTGCAAAGCTGGGTCTCTTCAAACCAGAGATGTGTGCATCGTTTTTTATCTACAAGGATGAAACGTCTTTTGGCCTCCTCGTCTTGCTCGCATCGTTCACTATGATGAGGTCACTTTTTGGGACTGTCCACTGGCTTAATGACAAACATATACCACAAGAAGCTGTTTTCTTAGCATAAAGTGCTGGCTTTAGAAAATCGGGCTGGATTCCACCAGCAGCCCTGCCCTTCGGTGCATTAGAACAAAGCTAATGGCCACTGCACCTTTCGTGTCTCTGCTTCAATGTGTCCCATCCATCTCCCCGCTGACATTACAGCCGCCAGCCGCTCTCGTCGCCGGGACCCATCTGTGAACCAGCTGCACTGGGCTGCAACATCAGGAAGAGCCACTGGCGGATTTAGATACGGGCAACACAGGCAGGCACCCAGGGCGCATCGTGTCTGGGGAGGCATGGGCACGCCCGCACAAAAAAACAAACCGGAATGGTGACATCTGCACCATCAGTTTCCTATCACTGATTTGCAGATCACGCCGATGGTGTCATGTCACCGTGTGGGTCAATTAATTGGAGTGGGCACCCTGAATCAGGTTTGCGAGCTAGACAGGCTACCATGCAAGGCGGTAGGTGGGGAGAGAGGGGGGCAGGGGGGCAGGGTGGCCTGGCGTGGCTCCACTGGAACCCTGTGGTCGAGAAAGTGGAGAAATCTATCAAATGGCGTACCTATCTGTACTTTGCTAATTTTTGCATTTTTGCATTTTACTAATGCAATTAGCAAAATCAATAACACTATGAATTGCTACCAAATAAACCACAATTTCTCATAATACTGTGAATATATAGTTTCACAGACATAGTGTTCCTTTGTTTGTCAGGTCAGTCAAAATGATTAAATTAACACAAATGAATGAGAAAAGGTCTAAGCCTTCGGGTGGCCCCTTGTACCTGCTTGGGCACGGTACAAGGCAACTGGGCCTAGTGTGAGTGTGGCCTCAATTAGCCTAATTAGACAGCAATTAGCCTAACTGCATGTCTTTGGTCTGCAGGAGGGTGTTCCCAAAGGAAATTCACCAAACACCGGGAGGACATGCAAAATCCACACAGAATACAGGTGGGATTTCAACTCCCATCACAAAGTAAATGTAGCCTTCTGGAAATGGTGTGCCTTAGTTGTCACTGCGAGGTGTTAAATGAGTACCAGCACTCCTCATGACGCAAGAACATGCTGTAAATAACAGTGATTAACAGTAACCAGGAAAATGTGAAGCGAAGTTTAAAGATCTGCAGCTGAAATTTGTTTTACTTATGTAAGGTCACTGGGATGTGATTGGCTGCCATAAATTAAGCTGAGAGTAAGATTGAAGAGAGGCACTAAGCCACTGGAGTTCAGCAACCCACCAGCCCACCCCCACGAAAAAAAAATGGATCCCATAAATCTGCCAAAGCATTTTAGTTGGAATTGTTGGTTATTAAAACATGCCACCCAATTTTATAAACACCAGTCGATAAGTGGTTGCATCCCGAAAAAAGGAAATCACCCATTTTCGGTTTGGCTAAAATATCAGAATAATTGTCGGACAAATCAACATTTTAATTTCACTTTTGGGGCTAATTCTGTATATTTTAAACCAAATTAGATTCAGGCGGAGATATGTGGGGAAAAAATGACAAAAAAGTAGGTTGTATTTGTCATGAGAGTGCAGAGTAACTCAGATATGCTCAGCGGCGTCGTCCGTGACGTCAGCCGTGCTCTGTCACGTACTCTGAGCAGCTTTCCTGCGAGGCCTGACACTCAGCTTATAGCTTGGCCCCAGAAATCGAGCCAGCGTGATTTTAATGTGCAGAAACACCCCCTAAAAATCCACTCTTCAACCTTGAGAAAAGCAGCAAGAAAAGACAGTAATACTGGCCTATACTGTATATTTCCTCTGTTCAAGGGGAAAATACACCGATTAGCCAACATTAAAACCACCTGCCTAAAACCACCTAATATTGTGTAGGTTCCCCTTGTGCCACCAAATCAGCTCTGACCCATCAAGGCATGGACTCCACAAGACCTCTGAAGGTGTCCTGTGGTATCTGGCATCAGGTCATTAGCAGCAGATCATTTAAGTATGTAAGTTGTGAGGTGGGGCCTCCATGGATTGGATTTGTTTGTCCAGAACATCCCACAGATGCAGATCTGATTGAGATCTGGGGAATTTAGAGGCCAAGTCAACACCATTAACTCTTCAAACCATCTGAACAATTTTTGCTATGTGGCAGTGTGCATTAACCTAATGAATCCTCAGGGCTTACCTCGTCTGCAACAATGTTTAGGTAGGGATTAGGTGTCAAAGTGCCATCCAAGTGGATGCCAGGACCCAAGGTTTCCCAACAGAACATTACCCACAGCATCAAACTGCCTCCACCAGCTTGCCTTCTTCCCATAGTGCATCCGGGTACCACCTCTTCCCCAAGTAACAACATACATGCACCCGGCTGCCCACATGATGTAACAGAAAACGTGACTCATCAGACCAGGCCAACTTTCTCCATTGCTTCATGGTCCAATTCTGTTCCCCGCATACCAATTGTAGGCACTTTCGGCAGTGGGCAGGAATCAGCATGAGCACTCTGAGCAGTGTGTGACTACACATCCCCATACACAGCAAGCTGTAATGCACAGAGGGTTCTAGTACATTTCTATCATAGCCAGCATTAACGATTGAATCTGTACAGTAGCTCTCCTGTGGGATCAGATCAGATGCACTAGCCATATGTATCAATGCATCAACTCCCCATATGCATCACTGAGCCTTGGGCGCCCATTACCGTGTCACCTATTCACTGGCTGGCCTTCCTGGGGCCACTTTGGGCAAATACTGATGCCTGCATACCAGTAACGCCCCAAAAGACCTGCCGTTTCGGAGATGCTCTGACCTAGTCGTCTAGCCATCACAATTTGGCTCTTGTCAAACACACTCAGATCCTTACACTTGCCCATTTTTCCTGCTTCCAATACACAACTTCAAGAACTAACTGTTCTCTTGCCTAATATACAATGGGACCCTTGGCATTTTGTTTACTTCAACTGGCAGTAGTTTTAATGTTATGGCTGATCAGTGTACAAATTCACCAAAAAGTCACACAGAGGCCGTTCTGTGATAGGCAATATATATACCATAAAACAAACCACAGAAGCAAACAAGCTTGGCACGGTCTAGTGGGTTACAGAGTGTCTTAAATTATAAGCTGATGAGCCTCGAATGGAGGCCTCAATCTTCCAGTCACATTTCTGCACCTTTCACCTGATTAGATGCTCTTGAGTAGATTGCATAACGCTTCAGCAAGGCCTCAAATAGATCCAGCAGTATTAATTCATGCTGGCTGCTCTCAGATTTTACACGCATGTCCAAGCCCTGCGATAAACCTGTTTATGCCACAGCTTTGGTAAATACTACTTCTTGTTCCAGAGATGTCACGTGGGCGTTGATTATTTTCAGGTAACCACACAGATAGTTCTGGCAGCCTAATAACAGTTCTTTAATTAATGTATTTGAATGTTTTATTGAATGTTAGTATAAAAAGAACCTGTGTGACTTTTTCCGCCTAAATAAGCAATCAATATCAGCATAATTTTCCTTGATTTTCAGAATGCAAGTGCATCTGTTGATAGTCTCTATAGTAACTTGACAAACTTGACACTTCCAATGTGTAGCCTGAGCAGACGGTCTATCTGTACAGGGATTACAAATAAACAAAGGTTTCTGTAATCCAGATTTTAATTATGGGGCAAACTAAACACAGTTCTAAAGCCGCCTGTCCATCGCTTGTGAGGGATTTTGTGGTTTTACAGTCAACAAATTCCCCATGGCCCAGCCAGAAATAAAGATTTAATTTGCTACACTGTTACCAATGATATTTTAAAAACTGGATAATTAACAATATCCTCATAAATGACAGCAGGCGGCTCACAACCATTTTGTTTTCAATGTATATGGGTCACATCCAATAATTTGTTCTCTCTATATATCATGTGCTTTTGTTTCATTTTATCTATTTTGCTTTTATATAACACTTTATATAACGTTATTTTACCCCACCAAATGCAGTGTATTCAATATAATAACTGGTGTGACAGTGAAGCCCTGCTTGACTTGATTTGCTTGCATTGACGTGCTAGGAGTACTTCATTACCATTTACTGGCAATGCACCAAGATGGCGGCGTGGGACGATTGCACAGTACTACTGCAACCCACTTACAGGTGAGAGAGTAAACAGCACCACCTATACAATAAGAGGACTGATACAAGTATGGAGAAAAGTCATATATTAACAAGAACAATCTTGGGATGTTGTGGAATTGTCATTAATCAGAAACCTATATTTTTCCCAACCCTACTACCAATATTGTGGGAGTACCATGTGCTTTTAGTGGGGTGGGGGGGTCAAGGCTGATGTGGTCCCTACCAATATTGAAACTCAACCTATGATCTTGAAATTCACCACTGCAGAGTGAGTGAATAGTGATGAAGCACTGGGACGTAGTTTACTGGGATGCTATAGGCCACCCCTCGGCCTCAGTGTGACTGGAATCACATTTACCTCCTCGCTCTGCCCACCAACCTGGGCAGCTACAGGTTTGGGAAAGGGAGACTTGTTTAAGTTAAAGGGGGTCACCAAGAGGTCTGCCAGCTACCCTTTCTCAGATTTCACAACAAACGATCTGTCAGAGCATTCCCTCTCTTGCTGTACTCTTGTCTGTAATTACGACCGATTAAGTTACAGTTTCAAAGTAGGGACAGCAAGATAATTGCACAACGTTTCCATACACTTACAGCGCCCAGCCTCTGCACTTCTACCGGAAGAACCCAAACACACGGTGTCAGCTATGCCTACAGTTTCAATCCTTCTGCACCAGCCTGCTTCCCTTGTCTGGTGTTAGATGTATGCGTGAGGTAACTTAATAAGACTGCCCTTCAACCCAACCATCATTCAGGGTTGGAAAGCATGGGGGGGAACAGGAGATCGACAGCAGCTTTCCTCCAGTGAACAGGTGGATTATCACGGTGGTCTCAAAATTATGATGTCATATATGATGTCATTTATGTAACGTGACACCTATGTAGTTTTGGCAGGTACAGTGTGTCACATGTTATATATATCACCGCGCTGTGGCTCCCAGGGTGTTCGGGCGGCTTCAGGGATGGCCTTCCCGCTGACAGGCCGCAGCACTGACGTCACCCGCTGCCGGGAAGGATTAGTAGACAGATGTGGAAAAAACGTGAGGGACGCTTCTTGTCACCACATAGTCATTTGGGAGACATGTAGCTAAACGGATCTACCAAAGGGACCCTAAATTATCAATGCCTCTCCTCCCGTAACAGGAAGGACGCAGAAAAGAAGGGCTTGAGGAGGCAGTACCTTCAAATTTAGTTCATTTCAAAGCATTTCTTTAAATAAAGTGAAATATCTTGTTCTCGCACATCGCGCCATCTAAGCCGTGGCTTTCAGCGTCTTCGCCTGCCAGTTTTCCGTCTTTCATAACCATTTATCCATTGCGAGCTTGCAGAAAAACTGGAACGTCTCCCAGGAAGCACGTGGCAAGAGGCCAGTCCATTACTAGGAAGAGCACAAGAGACACCAATTCAGCTCAACCACATGTCTGCGAGAAGACCTGCAGGGACATGAGGAAAGCATGCAGACTCCGTATCCACTGAGGGATGCCACAAGGCTAATGGCTCAGCCGCCACACAGCTTACTCGGCAATTAAATTATCCATTACACTCTGACCTCTTACCATTTCCTCAAGTTCCTTATCTAATGAAGCTTTGCTGGTTGATCAAGGCCTGGCAATTCCAACTGACCTCATTCCTCGCAATCTACAAAACTGCACCGTGCACGCAAGTTTTCTGGCCAACGTGGCAACACGCCTCTGTCAATCCATCAGCTCTTAAAAACCAGCCTCATTAAATAGACTGGGCAATGAGATTCACAATATCACAGTACTACAGTATATTAAAGCAGGTGGTGCAGAGCATTTTGCCCAAATACAGATTACACACAGACTTCCCACCTTAGGGATATTGACTTGAGGGAAGCAGATGAGGATGGGGGTGCCGGCCAGTGCTTGACTGGATTTGCAATCGACTGTAACAAATAAGAGCTACGACGCCTTGCGCAATGACGTCACCGCCACGGCCCGTTACCATACATGTATATGTGTCTATGTATGTGTATGTGTCTATGTATGTGTATATGTATATGTATGTGTATATGTATATGTATGTGTATATGTATGTGTATGTGTATATGTCTATGTATATGTATATGTCTATGTCTATGTCTATGTATATGTCTATGTATATGTATGTGTCTATGTATGTGTATGTGTCTATGTATATGTATATGTATACATATACGGGTGGTGGACGAGCAAAATTTACGGTACAACTTCTTGGCGGCTATTTTTGCCACCGCTGAATAGCGGAAGAACATGGCACATTATTTGCGGGTGTCCGGGAGCTGGTGTCAATTTACGGGACACTCCCGGAATTTCCGGGAGAGGTGGGATGTCTGCACACATACTGTACACTTCAATCCCAGCTTTAATGGCTGTCCACGTTACACACTGTGTCTTTAGCAACTTAATTTTACCCGCTCAGCCCGTAAAATGGTCATGACCTGATGGCCACAGACAAGAGTCACTTTCTCATTTTAACTGTGTATGGAGTCTGGCACTTTCATTGATATTAATCTCATAGTCTTTACCAGCTGCATTGCATATTATGAGTGTGATCCATCCACTCTTAAAAGACTCAGCATCTCATGTCCCCAAGATAAAACACGATTGTGACTGAAGATTAGAATTACTGATTACTGAGATGATTCTCAGCGATAGGTCTTCCCCACAGGTTAAGGCTTTTAGAACACATCCTGTTTGGGGTTGTGGTTAAGAAAGATTTATCATAACTTCAATGATGTCAGTAAAAACGTGTAAATAATCAAATCTGAGGTGGTGTGTGGCTCTGTGGATTAGCACAGTGCCTTTAATCACTGTCCAATCTAAAGGCTGTCGGCTTAAATCCCATCACTTTACATAAAGCATCTGCCAAATAACTAAAAATGTACATATGTAACCATTTGTATCTATTCCCCACTTAAGTTTAACTTTATTATAACTATGTGACAAGAAAAAAGTTTGGCCCTAAATAGACTTCGTTATCTGACGAAATTAATGCAAACATTTACCGTGCCCTTACTTTTTTACATTGAAAAAGTTAGTAAAACATATCCGACAAAGTAGTCTATCTAAATACCTGCCTCTCAACACACAAACGCACTGCCTTAACGCCCTGACCAGACACCGATTATATTAATGGAAAGATCATGCTGTAATGCTTGCTGTTGTTTAAACACCAATTATTTTTGCAAATTTAGTAGTTTCCGGTCAATCTACACGTTATTTAATAGTGTTCTGTTTTTCTCCAGGGAATCTTCCATTGCATAGGTAATGGATTTAGAGTAATCACAATCACGGTGCTATAAAAGTCCGTTCTGCTGGGTATAAAACCTGATGGCGTACACTTTGATCCCAGCTTTAATGACTGCTGCGTCCACATTACCAGCTGTACCTTGGCTACTTTCACCCGCTCTGGCGTGACTTGGTGGTCACAGACCACTCGATCATTTTGCACGGAGTCTGCCATCCCCATTGGTATTGATCAGACAGTCTTTCTATTGCATATTAGGGACGCACGTAAGGCACACGGTACACGGACTATAGGAAGCCGGCCACCGTGAGCTCCGCCACGCCACGCTGCGGCAGACCGTGACTTCGGCGTGCAATGCACTTCATGGCCAATGTGCAAGGACATACGCCCCCTCAAAAGGACCAGAGCCACAAACGGGGGACCTCACAGTGTGATCCGGATTGCTATGCTGCCCCAAAGCCAAAGAGGGCACCAGCACATGCATTTTTATAAAATGACCCCCGTAATATCACAAATTAAAGTCCCCCGGTTAAAAACCTACTCAAGGGCGAGAAGTTTGGTGCTCCATTCCGCGTCCCTGTAATTAACCACGCATAGGGGCTGAGTTTGGTACGCGACCCGCAACTGGTAGGCAGACGGAGTTGGCATGACGCGTCCTTTTCGGTTCAGACATTCACACCATTTGCAGTCCTGTCTTCTTCATCATCTCTCTGTTTTCCTGCCCTCCCTGGGCTGCGCGCACCGTCCTTCCCCACTCTGTCCGTTCCGCTCCGTCCTTATTTCAGCAAAGGCAGACGATGGTCTACTGTACATGAAGCTCTTTAGATGCAGATCGCCGCGCACCAGGAGAGCCTTTAAAATAACCGGCTCCATCTAAACGAGGTGGTTTCCGGATCGCCGCCTTTCCACTTACCGGGTCGCTCGCCTCCTCGCGCGTCTCTTCATCTTCCGCCCCGGCATCGGACTCCACCACCAGCTTCTCAAAGCACGCCGACCCCAGCGATGAGCTTTTTTGGTGGGACAGTACCAAATGTGACAAGGTCGACTTTTGGCTTTCGTGTCCCGGCGCGTCGCGCTTGTCGCATCCGTCCGCCACCTGCGCCCGTATCTGTCCTTCCCCCGGACTGGCATCCAGGGCACCGCATGTGGACCTGTCGCCGTCGATGCCCACCGGAGCAGAGCAGCACAAATTCGGCTGCGATGATGATATGACCCGGTCAAAAACGTGCTTCCGTTTCTTCTTGAACATCCAAATGCCCGTCTCCTTCTTCCCGTCCCCGCTGCGGCGCTCCGACCCCAGTTTCGGGCTTAAAAACGGCTTCGTTTTCTCCTGGAAATTCTTCCACATCCTGCTCTGATATGAGGTGGTCTCCTTCTCCGTATCCTTAGTTAAAGCCTCCATCCCCGGCCGGCCAGCAGCCCGTCCGCTGGCGAGCGAGTGGGAGTGACTGACGCGGCGGAGAGTCAGTACTAAGCAGAAAAGCTCTGCCGAGATCCTTATTTGCCCACTTCACATTCGCCTTGACTTAAAGGAAGAAGGAGCTCAGTTACAATTATTTTACGATATAAAATACCGTATTGAAATAAGTACACGTCGCATAAATTTAATGATCTTAATCAACGATATTAAATGACTAAATGCTAGACAGTCTGCGTCTTAACGCTGCAACTTTGTCAAACATTTTATAGCAAAACTTTTCAGTATAATGCTGTATATCATCACTATGAAGTATATGCTATATTTTTTTTATTATGCTAATTTCTAGTCTGATGGCCGAATGCTTTTGTTTAGGCTATAGCAAACAAAACTCGGCTGATAATTTAGAAAATACGGTCTTGATTGCATGTGAACAAATTTAGGAATGATTTTATTTGTTAATTGACTGACGGATTATACTGTAACAGACGCCACGCAGTTTTCTTGTAGTTAGACATGCAGGGACAGCGCCCACTATTGAAGGCTTTGCTACTACAGAAAGGCGCGATTTGTGTCACCGTAACTCGTGTGCATAATAATAACAATAATAAAATCCATCCATCTACTGAAATCACTTGCCCTATTCAGGATCCAGAGCCTGTGGGCACAAGGAAGGGAACAACCCAGGATGGGGCGCCAGCCCATTGCAGGGCACACTCACACACAAAAACTATAACATACCATATGAACTCCATTATCTAAGTGGCATGATACACTACACCAAAAATTAAAGTATACTGATGTCAAGGCATTACTTTCGCCAAAACAGGCTTAAAGGGGAGCCAGTGGCAGAAAAAAGGTTGGCCACTCTGAGGCTGAGAGCAGATGTTCCCCTGGCCAACACAGAACATTGACTTCACACTGTCAGGATCTCACTGTCCGGCTCTCACACATGCACAGATATAGGCAACTAGCCTCAGTCTGTTTTTGGACTGTGGGGGTGAAAACCAGAGTACCGGTTGGAAACCACACCACAGCACAGAACATGCAAACACCACACACGGAACCCTGGTGGAGACTTGAACTCTGATCCCACAGGTGCAAGGCAACAGTGCTAACCATTGCGGCATTCTTTTAGAGGCATTTATGTTTCCTGTAAGGCTTAAAGCTGAATGTATAGAAATGTGGCCTGAAGTCCTATCCTGTTTCTTGTTCCATGATTCTTAAAACAGTATTCTTAATTTTGGAGTGCAGCTTGCATTTTCTCTCTGTTCTGTGTGCCCCCCCCCCTCCACAACCCAAAGACATGCTGTTGAAAATGCAAAATTAAAAATGTTCAATTAAATCAGCTTCTTTGGCTTCCTCCTTCTGTGGAGACATGGCGAACTGTGGCGAGGCAGTGAGGAGAGCAGCCTCACACCACACAGAGGTGGTGAGCTGAATGACTTCACGCCGCGGAGAGGCAGTAGGCACAACGGCCCCTTGCTCAGTGACCCACTGTATCTCCCTCATGCAGCACAGACCTTCTCTGCCTCATGGGGATCCGTGTCTGGGGTGTGCCCACCAGTATTTTCCTCAGACCACTTTTGATAAATACCGACCACTGCATACCGGGAACACCCCACAAGACCTGCTGTTCTGGAGATGCTCTCACCCAGTCGCCTAGCCATCACAATTTAGCACTTGTCAAATTTGCTCTGATCCTTACACTTGGCCATTTTTCCTTATTCTAACACATCAATTTTAAGAAGTGACTGTTCACTTGCTTAATTTCTAGTAATGGCACCCTTGACAGGTGCCACTGTGTAACGAGATAATCAATGTTTTTTACTTTACCTGTCAGTGGTATTAATGTTATGACTGATCGGGATATCCAAGTTCTTTATCAATTATTAATCTCAGTGGATCTCACACTGTATTTGTCTCATATGGTAAAACCAGTCCATAGAGAGGTTGGCAACACTGTTGGATAAACAGAGGGTGCAGCATGACTGATGAGGAAGAATTGCACCCAAAAAGGTTCTACTTTAAATGCATGGAAATGTTTCATATTTGCAAAATCCCACCTGGACCAATCCATTGTCATTTTCAAACTTTGCAAAGATACTGTTCATATAACAAGTAGCAACGCAACTGCTCTTTGTAATCACCTGAAACATTAGCACCCCAAACATGTGGAATGTTTAGCTAAGTGTAGATGTGTGAGCACATGGCATTCAGCCATAGCGTCTTCCACACGTTCCGAAGTAAAGAAACGAAAGCAAAACAGCTCTTACCGATGCAAGAATTCAAAATCTTACTTTCATTACTTCATTTTATCTTTCGGTTATTTTGTTGTATTTGTTGTAAATTGAGTTCAGAAGTGCAATTATTGACCAAAGTGATAGATGTTCATTTGTACACAAAACCTTTGAAACTTTAATATTCAAGAAAAAAAATCTTCAAAGCACTTTTGCTGTAAGGAATCAGTTTCTTTTATATGTACAGGTTGGCCTTTCATTTTTTCCCTTGTGTTAGTCACGAGGCACGAGCCCTAGTGTGGAGTTTGCATGTTGTCTCTGTGTTGTGTGAGTCTCCTCCTACAGTCATGCAGTTTGGGTAGCTCATGAGTTACAATTGCCCATAGTGTATGACTTTGAGTACATCTGTGTCCTCTGGACTGGCATTGCACCGAGCGAGTATCCCTGCTTTGGAGCTTGTGCTGCCTGAATAGGCTCCAAGCCCCTCCGTGAACCTGACCTGAAATAAACGTCCGTCATACAGATTTTGCATCCCATCGTGACTTAGCGTTTCTTTGCCATGAAGCAGAGAAAGAAACCGCTCTCTGTGGAAAATAAAACCCTGAGGGAAACACCAAAACGAATCATTTTAAATCATGCTGCACTAACAGAAATACACATGGAACAAAGGTCAGAGAGTCAGTGACCACAAAAGGAGAAACGTCTGCCCTAAGGCCCTGAATGTTTTTTGCAGGCTTTTTGTGTAGCAAGTCTCCAGGAACAGTAATCAGGAATGATCTGAGCCATATTTGGAGACTAAGTTTCACTGAAACGTTTAAAATTTAAAACACTTTCCTGTGTGTGTGTGTATGAGTTCATTTTTTTCCTGCAAGGAACCCCACCTGATTTAGTTTTTCAGAATTACTCCTTAAAACACCTCTAGGACATTGCCAACTGTATTCTTTTTTGTCAGTTAATTGTTTTCTGTTCAATCGTTAAAGTTTGTGTGAATGGAATAAGGTCAAAATGCCCATTTATTTCTGAAATACGAGTGTCATCCTACGAGCAAATTATCATATGACTTCCTTAGGCCTTTGTTCCACTGATTTCCAAAATGTATTTGGCCCATTCTTCAGTGTTATTCCTAAGCTCCTCATTGTAGGAGGTGTTAGGCAGGGTTCAATTCCTCGCACAACTGTAAGGAATCCACCAGTGGAGCTGGGGGAAATTATCCGGTTATATTCTCAGAGCTGTAAGGCTGCACACTGTTTGATAGCTACCGTAGATAATTGGAAGATGCAGGGGTTAAATCAGAATTAGGTACTGAGTCGAGGGGGTCATGATTAAGCCACACTGTACATCTAAAATGAGACAAAATACAAAAACACAGAAAGGAAATCAAAGCATCAAGTAGGAATATCTCATCCACCCAAGAAATCAGAGTGACTAATCAAAAATGATGAATGACATGGCTTTCAGTCCATAACTAACCTTTTACTAACTGCTTCCTTTGACTCTTTCACAAAATTCTGAGTCACTAAGAAGAAAGGTTAACATTGAAGGAGGAGGAGCTGCTCCCTGGCAAGGTGCAATTTGGACATACTGTAAGGAGGTGGAGCTGGCTCCTGCAATCTATACTGTATTTTACCTTTGTAGGGCAAAATATTTAAGATTGGATCTGCCTTGGGCGGCACGGTGGCGCAGTGGGTAGCACTTTCGCCTCACACCTCTGGGACCAGGGTTCGAATCCGGCCCAGTTCCATGTGTGTGGAGTTTGCATGTTCTCCCCGTGC
>JAODKL010000118.1:27266630-27277972 GCA_026780765.1 Petrocephalus schoutedeni
ATGAAAAATTCCTATCATGTCATAGCGAGACGCATTACCCACGTGTTTGTGGTGATGCTGGTCTAAACAAACCCACTGTGCTGCCAGTCGTGCAAAAGTATAGTACATACAGTTAGATACAGGACATAATACTTCATAATAACTATATTACTGGCTTATGCATTTACGATACTTTAGTTTTTATTGTCACTCGGTGCAGGCCTGCTCTACTTAAAAAAATGTTTACTGTAGCCTAGGAGTTTAGTAGGATGTGCTTTCTAGGTTCTTGTAAGAACACAAATGCCAAATGACGCATTTCTCTAAATGCATCCCCGTCGTTACGTGTCACATGACTGTAATTGAGGGGTGGACATGCAGGGAGCATAGCTGCCATTGGTATTGAGCAAAGTATCGTCTAATCACATGTGACACTGTAACCCCTGGGGCTGCTGGCTTCTCCTAATCTGTCCATGAGTCTACAGGCTGTTCCAGCTCCTGTTCCTTCTATTCTGAACTGTTGAGGAACATGGAGAAGTGACCAAAGACATACGTGGTACATGCCTGCAGGCTGTGGAGCACAGACTCAGAATCATAGCAATAATCAAGGGGCTTCATTCATTTTCATTCCTGTGTTCTTTACATATATTTTGGAATCTTATACCTATAGTAATAAGGAATTAAGGAATAAAGGTTGTTTTAATGAGTATGATCTTGTTGATGTGGTTGTTTTCATTCAAGAAAAATGTGATATTCCACTAGGGGGCACACTACAGCCCCGAAACACTTTTAACACATTTAGAGTATGGATTATAAATGGCTATTAATTATGAATCAATTTGCAGAAATATATGAAACCACTGAGGGCAAAGGAGGGTGTTGCTTCAAGGAAGAAAAACATGCAGCGGATACAGAGACTCTTATTGGTAACCATGGAGGGTCTCACCATATATACACCTTCACTGGACTCCATGTTACTCTGCACATACTCACCCAAAAGTAACCCCCCCTGCCCAGGTCTTTGCAGGTTAAAAGCCCCCCCCCCCCCCAACAATATAGCTTGCCTAAGTATAAGAGTCACAGTTACAGAGTACTCAACCGGTTGGCTGAAGCAAAACCATGGTCTGGATTTGTACACTCTGGACCCAAACTTGTCTATAATGGATTAGTGAGTAACTTCCAGTCACGTTCTGTTACCCCAGTGGCACCAACTTCTAGTTTTGGCTTCTATCCTGGATTGATTGAAATCTATAAACTGAAGTAATTCAAAGCACTGATATCTGCCATGCTGCAGAATATGATCATGGGCCATTGCCTTATTCATTTAGAGGCAGTCTACTAAATCTAATTAAACAAACGAGAAGGCAAGAAGGGTATCAAATGTATTTCCTGAAATGTTATTGAAAAGGAAGGTTTATCTTAAAGATTAACAGGTGGGTATTGCCTTGGTGCAGGAATCACACTTATCAGGAACTATTGTTAATTTTACAGCATGGGGTTTGGGTGCCTGTTGGCCTGACATTTCAGATAACGTAAATGTCTGGACAAATGTTTTTCAGTTATCTTAATGGTTCTAAAACTACAGTGTTTTGTAACTTTTCATGAGTTAAAAGGCTACAAATAGAATAATGCCTAACTGATATAATTTCACTTAATACCAATTTTAATAGTTTTCCTACTCTGCTCATTTGTTTAGACTGTTACATCACTTTTTGAATGTATTGGAAAGATATGCACATTGAGGAGATGTCATACAATAATGCTAGGCATGCCGTGTACTTATTAAAGGATTTAAAAAAACATAATAGACTTGAACTCAAAGATATGCGTGCCATGTCGATCACTCATCACAGAGAAGGTCTTTCTAATTTAATAGGTAAAGAGGATTTCAGTTGAATTAGATGAAATTCCGTACTAGGAATGACAACATCGATCCCAGTAGAGTTAGAACACTGGTAGATGGACCCCGGCCAGCTGCACCTCTGTAGTACAGTGGCGGATTTTGGACAAATCGTGGATCTGCATAGCGCTGGTTTTCCATGAAGTTGTTGTCATAGCCGTAGCCATAGCCAGGCCCTAATCTTCCCAATGAGCCAATGCCGTAGCCCAGGGCTGCCCCGCCCATCACCCCAGCCGCCGCGCCAACTGCCGCGCCTGCAGCCGCTCCTGCCGCCGCCCCGCCAGCCACCTTCAGCCCATGCCGGCCTGCGTTTTTCCATGACGAGGGAGGGGGCTTGAGACCTCCCCCCAGACTGCGTCCTTTGTCCCAGCTTCCGCGTCCTGATCGCACACACGGGAACACTGTTATTGTGAGCAGCATCAGTGCCCAAAGTGGGTGGAGCCAACACTGCCCAATCATCTGCGGAGCTGCAAATGACACAAAAGTCAACAGTTGAGGGAAGCCTCATCCAGCTGAGTCAACAGGTATCCTTACCTGAAATATTAGCAGAATAGAAACGATTATTTCAAACCAGAAATACAATCACACCCGGCCTAATGTCATTAATTGCTTCCAAGAGCCCCATCGTAAGCCGATTTTTCACGTAAACTGACAATGATGCCTTAAAAATGCCTGAAAAGGACTAATATATAGACATAGTCACTTCCTTTGACGTAAATGCACCTTTAATTCATTATAAAAGTCAGTTTCCTTAATTTCTGTCTTCTCAAGTTACATGTATGTGACGTTGCAAGTGGCGTAGGAATGACTTTGTGTGAAATTAATTATTACAGACAAGCGACATAAAGTCGAGTTTGACGTACTGTATGCTGAAATGACGTATACCGGGCCACTACTGTTTATAGAATTTTAGAAAGTTGTAGACTTCTCTCCCTGATTTGTAATACATGAGACAAAACCATTCAGCTGGAGAAGGTGAGGAAGCCTCAGCCTGGTGTATCTATCATCTGCTCAGCAGTCACACTCAAAACACAACTTCCCATGACGGAACCGGAACTCGCCGCCCAGGCGGCGTCTCAGAGGCTCATCCCTCGGGCCCAAACACAGACATTCCTCCTGCCGGCGCAGTCGATGTTTTCACAACAGGCCACGCTAACAATGTGAACAAAGCAGCAAAGCACAAAGGCGGCCCTTGTTCCGGCCGGGTCCGGTGCGGACCTCTGCGGTCCGTGTCATGGTGCGATTCACGGCGTGGTGCCGCTGTTTACCATCACAGAGCATCGCGAGATCCAGCGACATTGTTTTCAATGCCAACTCTGCTGGAAACAGATCCTGTCATTATTCTCCTACCCCGCCTTACAATTTTTGTGCAGGGAGCAGATATGATAATGAACTACATTTTTTCCAAAATAAATATACTTCTTCCATAAGGTCCGCAACACAGCATTTAAACAAATATGTATGAGCTTATGATATATTGTATGACTTTTTACACCAAATACTGTTTGAATAAAACAAGACAAGCAATATATTATGCATATAGAATCTTATGCATAATATATATTCAAAAGCATATCAGACATGATGAACTTTATTGACTCCAAGGGAACATTTTTGCATGTATGTGTGTATATATACATACAGCAGCAAAGTACGTAAAGTGCACACACACAAACATAATGCAAAACAAGACAGAATTCAATAACCATGCACAGTGCAGAGAAGTAAACAAATATGTATAATATGTGCTTAACAGCCAAATATATTTATGATACACGTATTAAATGTGCTGAATAGTCATATTTTAGCTAAAAACAACTGAAAGCATTTATAACTGGTCCTAAACTGTGTGCAGTGAAACATCATGATTGAACGTCGATTGTGAACTTTACCTGATGAAGGCTATGGCAGAGTAGAACACTTCTCTGGGGATGTAGATGAAGGCCGAGGCTTCTGCTACTGGGTCTTGAGGCGTCCTGCTTACTAGTGAGCACAGACAGCCACAGTCACACACATTACAGCGGCCAATCACTGGCCACCTTCCGTTTTGAGGCACGCCCCAGAGGAAACACTGACTACCAATTGGCTTTGACCCGATAACAAATTACATGAGTTTTCATGAGACACTTTTCCTTCTTGTTAATTTAAGATTAAGCTATTATGATGGTACTCTGCATATACTACCCTTTCTGTGACAGTTCTGTCCACTTTTTCAACAAAGCAGTAGAGAATAGAAGTAAAATGTGTATTAATGTTGATCTATTACGCTGCAAAATAACCAAGCACAATCTAGACATACAATTACGCTTTGCAGTTTTAAATAATAATAATGATAATAATAATAATAATAGTTGAACCCTTGAACACTACCCTAATAATAAGTTCTAAATAATAATAATAATTTTCTGAATATTTTCTGAAAGTTTCCTTATGTTACCAGACACACACAGCAGAAATTATTTGCCTTTAATAGTACCAGCAAGTGTCATTTTGACGCCACGGAGCAAACTTGCCACTTGGTACACATTTAGGAATACATTTCAGGCAGCAGCAGAAGCAGAACTATCACGTGCACAGAAAAGGTACCTCACCTGTCTGGAAAATTAATGCTGAGTGCCAGTTTGTACTGGAGTCTCGCGCATAGCGTGATGTAAACTTTAGACAGGTGCTCCTCTGCTTTGCCATAAAACAAGATGCCTCGGCGTGCAGAGACAACATGGGTTGCCATGGAATCAGGCAGCCAGAGTAGACATATACACCGTGAATGTTAAAAAGTCCACCAGAGAAGTGCAGCAGATCACATGACACCTGAACCTCACCAGTTGAACATCACCCACCTACCTGCTGGTATTTGGATATCTAATTGAATTTGTATGGGGGGTGCGTGTTCCTGGCCGCCTCGTCCTCTGGCTTCTTCCGCTTCCACAGTGTGCTGTGTATGTGTGTACATTAAAATGCTGTGGAAATGCCATGTTAGAAAGGGCATTTTATAAAAACAAAGACTTGAAATGTGGCCCGGGCCATAGGGCGATGCCCCATGCATGGACTACTGATAGAGTTCCTTAGGTTTACAGAAATTAGCAGCTCTCCTCCTCAGAAAAATAATTAAAAGAAAATTTTAAAAAATTGTAGGTGGTTGTATTTTTGGGTGAATGGTCAACTGGTTGTGGTGAGCGTCTTTAGAGCACTGTTTCCCAGGCTGGTCCTCAGGGAACCACAGACGGGCCATGTTTCTTCTCCCTCCCAGCTCCCTGCCAAGAGTCCACAAATTTGGACTGTCTGCGGATCCCCAAGGACCAGATTAGGAAGATGCTTTAGGCACATGCGAGGTTACGGCAGCTATATATCTGCCTTCCATGCTGATGGGACAGAGATTACTGCACTGTGTACTGGTATTCATATAAATCCTGGGTTTTTATTGGTTCACAATACATATTGCTTTTTCAAGACCTGACATCTTTAGACGTATACAGAAAAGCACGTAACTCACGCAGCAACACATGACAAGAAATAGCGTTTTTTTTCCCTCTGAAATTCAGAGTGACGGGAATATTTACAAGAAAGCTTCCTTGTTATCAAATGTGTCTGCGACTCACAACCTTGAAGTGATCTTTATTTAGATTCACACTGTGAGCTCGATTCAGAAAGAGATACAAGGTATGAAAATGTTTCTTTAAAATATGTGGAAGTGTCACTGTGCAGGGGTGGGGGGACACACCAGGAAACAGTGGACGTTTTGGGGTTGGAAAGGTTTCAGGGCAAACCTGTAATGGATTGGTAAGCATGTAAAGCTTTAGCTTAGAGAGGGAGAGACTACTAGCAATGTTCAAGGTCTCTGGGGTTTTGACATGTTTCAGCAATGTTACCAAGAGGTTAATCACCAGTGTCTGCCCAATGGCATGCTTAATAACATAATAATGGTCCCAAAACCATTGAAACTTGGCTCCCCAAAAGGTTCTGCAGGTGCTTTCCCACCAAAGTTCAGTTTCGACCAGGAACTTTTGTAGCTCCTGGCTTTCCCAGAAACTGGGACCTTTATGCTAAACAAGCAAAGGAGACAAAAACCCTGTAGCTTAAACTTTACACGTAATTGCATTTCAAACTACATCGCCACCCCCAAAATAAATGGGGAAGAACAAGTCATTTTCTTAGTTACTGGGGGAATCAATCGCGCGGCAAAAATGACACAAATCACGTCCCGTATTGGTTCAAAACAGAACACTGCATTTTATTTATATGGCCCGCGACGTTGCTAATTCATTACATCTGGCCAGCAGATCGATCTTTTTTTTCCAGAGAATAAAAAAACAATGTAACATTATTCCGCTAATAAGCACTGGCAAGTTTCACCGGCACCGGCAATATTAGACAGAAGTATATCGGTTACCAATCGAATGTTTCGATGCAGGAATATGGAGATGCAAGCAAAAAAGGTATTTCTTAATGCATTTAATGTAACCGAGATATAAAAATTATTTCATGTGCTCAATTTTCGCTCCACTACTCTCTTTTGCCCCCACTTATTAACCGCCAAGTTAGCGCCGGTGCCTGAGGTCAATCGATCCGCAAAGTGAATCGCTACAAGCCCCACCCAGTAGGTCCTGTTCACTGCTCATCTACTCTGACATTTCCCTGGGGGCACATCTCTCATTCCAAACTCATTGTAAATAAAGTTTTACAATTTGTGCTTGCCTGAAAAACTAAAAAGAAAATGGACCACCACCACCAAAAAAATCAATATCAGTTAGATCATTTGGGATGAAAAATCAATTTAGGCACTTAATCAGGACACAGAATGCATACAGCCAGAGATCCTAACACATTACGGTAAAGATGAAAACTGAGGAATATCTCTCTCCTCCTACTAGAAGATTCTCAAAGATGACATAGGCCCTTTGCCCACACAGCTATGCTGGACATGGGTGGCCTGGTTTGACCCTCCATGATTGCCATAGCAACAAGACAGCGGGGGAGCGAATTGATCGGTGGCCCCGCGTCGGGAGCTTGGCTGGCGCGAGGCTCAGTGACGCTGTGTGCCTGAGCAAAGCGTGTGGGCTGGGCTGTGCTCACATTTGCGGGAAAGCGCGTGGCATTCCGGAAGTCTCACAATTACATGGCAAGGTCCCTTGGATTTAGAGTGATGGGTGCATACTGAAAGTGTGGGGTTCAACTGTAGTAGAGATGTGATGGAAAATACTGGGATAAGAAAGCAGGAGCTCAGCGATGAAGGGCAAGTAAATATACGTGGGAAAAAAGAAATAAATTACTATAGCATGGGCAGAACTCTTGTCTTTCTTCCGGGAGAGTACGATGCTTTCCGTCACACCATAGTCTTCCTCTGAGATTTTCAAACTCCACGCTCACTTGCGCCTGGACACCTTGTAAGATTAATGCCATCCTTTTTCGTAAACGGTCAGCATCGGCTGACTCCGACCACCTGCGGATCCACGAGTGCTCGTAACGTGCGCTTCACGGCGCTTGGCAGCCCTGTGTCACACGTGCGAAGGGCCGTCTGTCAGAAACTGCAGCTGCTTCTCGATCAGGCATCGGAGAGACGAGTACCTAAAGCAGGAAGAGCAATTAGAACTGAATGCTCAACGGAGACCCAAACAACAACCCAAAGAAACCCAAAACCAACAGTTAATGAGTGACAAATGGCATCTAGTGACAGGCAAAATGACGCCTCATGAAACATTTGCTGTACTTTCCGAGCCCACTAGATGGCGCCCTTGGATTGCTTTGGGGTATGAACTGCGCGCACCATCTACTGGAGTCAAAAATACAGTAAATGAAGCGTCATTTTGCCCATCACTAATAGCAACAGTTCCAGAATAAACTATGCTTTTGTCCTATTCATGCTGCTGAAATGTGGAAAACCTTGAAGCCACACTGGACGTTCATTTTGTTGCACCAGCTTTATTTCCTTTAATAAATACTCCCCCATTGCGGACTCTCTCTTCTGCTGCAGTGAGTACCTGCTCCTGAGTTTCTGCACTTCCCTGTCTTCTTCCTCTTTCAGTTTGGTGATGAAACTCTGCAGGACTGGCATCTCAAACTTGATGTACTGAGCCACCTGGAGGCGAAGGCCGGTAATTACATGGTCTGTAAATCTATAGTCTCCAAGTGTAGCTGTTCTCTTGTTTCTTTGGCACCTTTACGAATCAGGTTTAGAAAAGTTTACACTTTCTGGGATTAACCTTTGAGTTAAAAAAAGAAACATTTATTTGTACTAAAATATATGATAGAAACACAGTTCAAATTATTCACAGTCCCTCCACAACATACGACTGGGTTCCGTTCCGGCAGGCAGATCATATGCCAAAATGGGCCAATGTCAGAACAGCATAATCATACTGACTTTCGTGTGTGAGAAGGAGACTGGGAGATGAGTGTGAGGCTGGAATGGCTGCCGTACAGTACAGCACATTTCCACGGCATCTATCGTACAGCACGGTTTGATCACACTAGGAAGTGTAGCTTTTGGGTGTACGGCTGCCTGAAATAAATTTTTACATACGTTTCCTTATTTTCTTTTAAATGCCAGTCATAGGTGCTAGTCGTGGTAAGTCGCACAGGTGGAAGGCTAGGGTCGGTCTGTATTTGTGTTTATACTGAGATGACCAGAGTCGGTTCGGACCCTGATGGTCCTGGGTGTGTGACAGCGGTTGGCGCCTTACGTCGTAGGGCACTTCTTCTCCCAGGTCCTTCTCCATGAGGAAGATCTTGCTGACCTGCTCGCACGGCCCCTGGAGCACACGCACTGCCAAGGGGTGGTCGGTGTGCTTCAGCTGCACGCGCTCTGGAAAAGGTGCATGCACAGACATGCGCAGACATGCGCAGACATGGCACAGTTAACCCTGTTCCTGTGATAATTTCCCCATGTGAAATATGCCTACCGTTTAATGATGCTCTGGGGTCAGATTGACCCCAAACACGGGATAGGGGTTAAACATGCGTGGAAAGAACGATGACTCTTACAAGAAGTGGATGGGGTAATAAATACATTGACAACCTCTGCTTCTGTATAAAGAATGTCTATATCTAATGAACAAATCAGGTAAGAGAATGGAACTTAGCCAAGAAAAGCACAATGACTGAAGGAATGTTTATGGAAGGGAAGCCTAGAAATAGAAGCCAAGAATCCAGAATTAGCATGTCTTGTTGTATAACTTGACCCTTTGGACCTCCTCTCCATTGAAGCTGTCTGTGGTCACCCCTTGAGTACCACTCTGCGTCTCTTTTGCAAAAGAGATAAACAACCTTCTCTCCAGAACTTGGTCTCCAACTGAAATTTCTGTGACACCTGCCATCTGCTACTGTACATCGGACACCGGAATACATAGATACTGTATATAGACGACTGTTTCTGTAAATGTAGGCACACAGCGGCTCGCTGAGACTCACCTCCGCTGGTGTGCACCAGGTACAGCGCAAAGTCCTCGGGGCTGTTCTCGATCTTGAACTTGTTGAGCAGCACGCGCAGCGCCTGCTGCGTGGTCATGCAGCTGTTGATGCGCACGTTGGTGACGGAGCCGTAGGCGGGAGTGAAAACTGCAGTCTGCCCCCCGTGTGGGGCGCGGGGTCAGAGGAGGCGGGTGAGTGCGGGGTGCGGGACAGAGGAGAGAGCAGGCACGGGAAGGGAAGTATAACCCAGAGGAAACAGACTGTGACGACTGATTGCAAAGGATCCCTGCATTACAGGCTATTGATGTACAGTATGGGGGAGCTGTGGAAGTTGGGTTTGGGCCAAAGTCTGGTGGTGGCACCTGTACCTAATCACCAAGAACCTAAAACACACCTCAACATGCCTACACCTGGCATCTGCAGAACCAATAACCACCTTCAACACAATAATAATAATAATAATAATAATAATAATAACAATAATAATAATAACAATAGTCATATATATGTACTTATATATGTTTTCTTCATTTATCTGTCATAATTTGAAAATTTTTTATTTTTGGCCATAAAGTCAAACATATTCCTTGATGACACTGAGGTAGGTTAAATTTTAAGTTTTGTAATTTGTATCCTTAAATTGTCACATAACTTGTATAGACACATAACATATGCATATATCTGGCTTATAAAACACAAGATAAAATGTGCTTATTTCTGGAATAGGATAGGAAAGCCAACCTTGTGGTTGTAGTAGTGGCCATTGATTGAGAATCGGTGGCGCCTGATTCGTCGCTGGTCGCTAGGTGACCTTCTGGCACCCCGCCTCCAAACCCCTGCATCACTTTTTGTCCTTTGGAGCTGCGGAGAATCTTCCTCCCCCTCACCTATATCTTTGGGAATTTGGAATGGGTTGACATTGACAGAAAGGCTGAATTGTAATATTTTATTTTTTATTTTCTAAAGCTGTTTATATAAATTAAAACTAACCTTCAGATTTCAGCATTATGCACTTATTTTGTCTAATTCACCACACTGTTCTGGTATCTCACCTATGTCTTTGTTGTTTTTCATAATGTAGTCTTGTGATTGGTCCTTCGAATCTGTCACTTCTTCTGTGGGAGGGGCTTGCTGCGAGGCATCGTCGCTGAGAAAAGACAGATTATGAAACAAGACAATAAAAAGTACAGAACCTTTGTTAACATGCTATTTTATAGAACACATTAACATGAACTTTATGAAAGTTCACAATTTCTCATTTATTTTGCACACTAAAATGTTACATAGTTCTACATTACTACAAATTTATGTCTAAGTTACTACAATTATCAAGTGACGGATATTTCTCATCTATTCCGGTCTTTCTACTTTGCATCCCAGGTAAGAATTCTTTGAAAATCTATTAATCAGTGGACAGATATTGTAATTATTATAATCCCTATCAGAATGATTATTGTACACTCATTATCCTTTTCATTCCCTTAAAGGGTATTAAGAATGTCTTTACAAGACTGTGTCATATGTCCTAAGCGGCCTCAGCATTCCAACGACTTCTGACCTCTGTGTGTCGAGGCTACATCCGGAATGCCAAGACGTGGAGGAGGGCGGCGGTCTGATTGGCTCCTTGTCGTCCTGCATCTGCAGTCTGATTGGCCTCCGTAGACCCCAGGAGACATTGAGCAGACCTTCCACGACCAGCTCCCCCTCCTCCTATGTAAACGAGAAGATACCAAGCAAATCGTGATAAAGCAGAAATACTGTCCAGATGCCTTCAACGCCTTGAGCATGCAGGAATTGATTTTCAGTTGCTACTCTAACACTATTTCCAGCCCTACAGGCTCGACACAATGAAACTTTTCAAAAAAGACAATTTCTTTGACTTATTGGCTGATTGAACCATACTGGTCAGTTCACGTACAAAGCAGCGGCACAGGGTATGAAAAGGAGACGCCGCAGTAAATGAAAAGGTCCAAAAGTCCAGGAGGCACAAAAAATGCTCGCACATGGTGCCAATTACAAGACCCTGTGGTCACCGTTACTACCAATTATCAGGCCCAGTAGT
>JAODKL010000118.1:27279848-27298705 GCA_026780765.1 Petrocephalus schoutedeni
AAACCGGAGCAATCAGTACACAATGCAGTGAAATAAAAAGCACAAGCTGTAATGTTCAGTATATATTTTTAAGAGCAACATACATTCAAACAGTATAAGATGTCAATAATACTATTCCCCGAAACTGCCGTCAAAATCCCAATTAAGGATGTGCTAATTTTTCGTCTTGACAACCGCCATGACTTTACAAGGGGGATGCGGGAAGCGGTACCCGCCAAAGCAGACTGAGGCCCCAGTGCGCGATGCTATCAAATATTAAAAACCAATCGAATCACAATGCAAAGCTGCATAATTAATATTTCAGTGGCTGCAGGAAATCCAGGGCAACCAACAATCCGGACAGATCGGTATTTGACCTTTTATAACCAGAACAGCCGACTCATCAAGGCTTAGTTCAGCTGTTACATAAGCGATCCAGATGTTGTATAACTGCAAACTACACATCAATTATACACTGCCCGGCCAAAAAAAAAAAAGTCGCACACTTAGCTTTGATTATGGTGCACATTGGTACATAAATTGTTTCCACGTGCTCATACAACATCACAGCACTTTTTCCCATCCAGATTAGCACTCATTTTTCACAGAGATCTTGTATTGCTGATAGGTGAGTTGAAGTCCTCTTCAGCACATCTCAAAGACTTTCAATGGGGTTAAGGTCAAGACTCTGTGGTCGCCAATTCACATGTGAAAATAATTCCTCATGCTCCCTGACCCACTCCTCGGCAATTCGAGCCTGATGAATCTTGGCGTTCTCATCCTGTAATATGCCCATGCCATTAGAAAAGAAATAGTCCATTGCTGGGACAACCTGGCCATTCAATAGATTCAGGTACTCAGCTGACTTCACTTTACTGCTGCATAACGCTGCTAAGCAGTAATAATGATCCAGTCATTGGCTTTTAACTATTTGACGATTGAAATTCTGATAGTGACCCTTGGCCGGGCTGTGTAAATTCAGTGGTACATGTATCTCTGGGTAAGCACAGAAAGTTTGTTATTTGTACAGTACAGATTAGAATTAAAATGAATTATAATTAATGAGCCAGTGAATTAGTAGTGAATTAAGTGTGGAAAAACAGGTTCCACCCCATTTATTCAGTACCAGCAGATATTGAGTTGCACCGTTACTCTGAAGAGGAAGAGAGAGAGATACTGGTACTGATCCACTTTGGGGACTGTTCATTTATCTACAATAACCACATATTCAGCACAGGGCACCTACAGTATGAACCTGGAGTCCTTATAAAAATGCAGGGTGCTCATCAGACTGGCCCTGTGGATTTCATCGGCAAAAAGGCGAGAAGCCGGGGCACTTAAAACACCCCTATCTGACACTGGCTGCATACCAATGCGCTTCAGCTAGTGAGTCTCCATCACGGTATAAATTAATTAATTATGTATTTTGTATATTATTTTGTATTTTTCTTTTTTTTTTTTTTGCTACTAACACAGCTTCAAGAAATATCTGTAAAAAGGACCTTCAGTGTGTGTCAAACCTTCAATCGACAGCCCAACTAAACCAAATTAATTTCGGGGTTGGCTGGAAGCAAGGCAAACGCAGCAGGAGGGGCTGAACACCCCCAAGACTAACGATGTGGATCAGGTCTGGCTCCATATGGAGCTGGGTAATATGGAAAAGGCCGAGCCCCTCCCCCCTCCCCATGACTGTGACTGGCTCCGGGGCCCTTGTGATCTCCCCTAACTGGATCTGGTGACACGGTTCCACTAACAAAAAAAGGCCAAATTAGACACGGCCGCAGTCTGCTTCTGTTCACAAAGGGAGTCTGCACTCGGGTCTCTGTGACACACACGTGTGGAGGAGCAAACCAGCAGCAAAGATAGCCTCCTGAAAACCGCCATAACATCAGGTCACCATACAATTCAGTGTATCACTAAATGATGTGACAAAAGCAACAAAATATTTATGAGGCGTATGTGTGCATTTGCGAACACGAGGCGCACACATCAAACTAGCCATGATGCTTTTTCGTTTTCTCATTTCAGCAGAAATCGCCGGTGCTGGAAGAGTTTACTAGACTGCAACAGAAACAGACGTCCCAGAAGCATCACCCCAGCACCTAAATAGAGAGGCACCATCAAAGAGACAATTAATCCAGAGGGTTCCCCAAGCCTCCAAGATGTTTCATACAGGCCTAGCACACATTCATGATATCTCAGCCACCATACATCAAATTATCGGCCTCCAGTCTTTTTATATTGTAATGTGGCATCCTGCTGCCTTGTACGTTCCCTCACCCCTGGACCATTCCATCACACTGGCTCTCTCCCTGGGTTGCTGGCAAGCGGTAAACTCTCGGCCCCGACACCCTCCAAGAACTGGCCCCAGAATGCCTCCCTTGTCACTCTTTCCCACGTTCTTTGTCTCCCCACATCTTTCGCTCCAAATTCCTCCTCCTCCTTCGGCGGACACTGTGGCTCCCTTTGTCACTCTCTGTTTACTTGCTGGTCACTAGTATACAGGACAGTTAACGTGGTTTACATTCTAATTATCCCTCGGAAATACAGTCGGACACTTTGCTGAGGGGAGAGGAGCCGCTGGCATCCATATAAATTCCTCTTTCACTCCCCCGTGTTCTGCTTCCGCCTTCGCCTTTTTCCTCTATAACCACCTCTTTATCGAGTTCACTCCCTCACCGGGATTGTTTTTAAAGGAGGCTATAAATTGTTCTGACCCCCACCCATACAGCACCCGTTCAGCCTCAAAAGCGTGATTAACAGGTGTGCGTGCTTAATCCGCGCACCTATTGTGGCCATTGTCATAATGCAGGCGCTAAAAACGGGGCCAGATCGGGCACCAAATATAGCTGGGAACGAGACAGGATCTGAAGATGCTGCTGACAAAAAAAGAGGAGCCCCAATTCCTATTTGCGACTGATACAATCAGAATTCCATCATACACAGGGATAAGAAAAAAACTTTACGTAAAATTATCGTCGCAAATAAGCCGCGTCCAGTTCAGTAAGAAACGTTTTAACCATTTGTCACAAACATATTATTTGTGCAAATCAGAGCTGACTGCATTCAAAATCTGCGTATATAACAGAAGACAACCCGATACACGCACTGTCTCGACGTTCAGACAGTCCAAGACGTACATAAATGCTTACATTTTGCTTTCAGTCTTTTTTCTCCCTGGAATCGTGGTTTTTCACAATCCTGGCGCTTAACGCGTGTGCTCATTTATACACAGTTTGATTCCGCCACAGGGAATTATTTTATCTTTTGTTTTTTCTCACTCGCGTTCCCGACGGTCGTGCCCGCATGGCATTGACGTGGGCAGAACCCACAAATGACGCGCTGTCACAACTACAAGGTTGCCAGATAAAGGCTTCGATCGGAACGGATTTGCCATCTTAAAACAACCACCCATTTAGTTCGCCTTGTGCATCAACACGCCCGTCGCGAAGGTTAGAGCGGAGCGGCTGCATTCGCCCGGCACTTTCCATCGATGATGATGTCTATTTCGCATCTGACACTTTGTTCCGTGCAAAGGCTGCCCGGCGCTGAGAGATGTTACCCGAAACAGACGAGACGAAACGCTTCACGCTTTAACTTACCCTTAAAATGGATCGGTTCTTCTCTACCGGTTCGGGTAGCGTGTTCTAACGTGCCGGACACGGTCTGCTGGGTTCGGTTTGGCAGATCGGCTTGTTCGGATGGTTAAGGAGCGCCGCTCCGCTCCGCTCGCCTGCTTATGGTCCTCAACACGCGATCGTCCAATCGGGTGCCGGCTCACGCCCCTCCGTGCCGCCACCCATCGGGAGCAGCGCGCAGCGACAGCGGCACCGCGGAGCGCTCCCGGGCCCCCCAGCCCAAGTGCAAAGGGCCGAGAAGCGATGGAACACCACCAGACACCATCTGTGACACTGGGACAAGTCCTCAGGCACAGGGAACAGTACAGAAAGACAACACGCCGGAAGCAATTAACATCCTTTATTTAAATAGATCTGAGGAAGAAGCGTTATTATTACATTTTATTAGTGTACAGGACGACTATCCCAAGAATGTATGTCAATGTACTTCAATATATATTTATACTGGATGGGTATATACACATTTGTTTTAAAGCACCTTTTCTGCCATCATACAATTATTAACATGAAAAGGAAAGCAATGTTAGAAAAATATTTTGACAATTGTAGTTCAAAATAACCATATTCGCTAACTATGTTTAAGAATTCGTCTTAAATAATAATGTAACATAATAGTGCAC
Organism: Petrocephalus schoutedeni; assembly: GCA_026780765.1. Classification (NCBI taxonomy): domain Eukaryota; kingdom Metazoa; phylum Chordata; class Actinopteri; order Osteoglossiformes; family Mormyridae; genus Petrocephalus; species Petrocephalus schoutedeni. The sequence continues at coordinate 27,284,086 of JAODKL010000118.1, forward strand.
TTTTGGAAGATTTAAGATTGCATTTTTTTTTGTTTACCATCATTGCCCGTAAGTATAATAACAACGCATTAAACAAATCAAATATTTCATAATATACATATCTACCAGTGGCCATGTATATTACTGGATATCCTTCCCTTCAAAAAACTGAAGAGATTTTTTTTTCTTTTTTTTTCGATTTAGTTATAAAAACATTTTGTGTATTGTCACTATAATTTGAAAACCCACAAATCAGATGTAGGACAGACGGCACAATATTAAGGGGTTATTCCAGTGTCCTCCTAATTAAATAAAGCCACCAGACTGATACAAGTCCAGTTAGAGGAGCGGTCTGTGTGTGGGTTTTGACAGGATTATTGCTGACTGAAACCACCAAAGGAGTCCAGCTCTTTGGAAAACCCTCACAGACCCCTGCTACTCCCATCGATCTGGTTTTACTGGCCGGATCCTGTCCGCACAGCAGAATTATCCGAATCATACAGGGATCCCTGCCGACACCACTCCACCGTAGCGGAAAGTACATTACCGGTTCAGCCTGGGACGATCAGGTGTGCGCTCTCGGGCCCTATGACACTAACTTACTCCTTACGCACGCTACACTAAGGTCACTTAATTGCCCCCTCCGGCTCCTGGATTCCAACCGTACATCCCAGTCACATTTTCACGCGTAATTTACTGTCTGATGGAACCGCGGGTTTAAGACGCGGTCGAAACGCAACGTGCGAGATTGCTAAAAATAAAATAAAATCCCACTTGATGAGAAGGACTATGGAACAGAACCACGCATGCGCCGCTCTCTACCCGGGTCTTTGGGGGGTTGGGCTTTTAATACAGAAAATATATAACTTGGTATTGTCTTTGCAAGCATAAAATGTTATACAAAATATAACGGGACGGGGACTGTTTTGGCACCTTGAGAGCTAGGCATGGTGATCAAAGCAGGCTTCCAGATATGCCCCTGATCTCAGGGCCAACGTGGAGACAGTCAGACCCTTAATAATGTCACCGGGGTATACTCAAGCAAACGATAACCTTTTCATGTGCAGTAAAGAGTCTCAGGTTTCAACACTAGAAAGAAATTTAACACCTCCCGGCCCAGATGCATATAAATACTCCAGTGCCAGCAGCACCATGTTAATGGTACAGTACCTTGATAGATAAAAAACTAAAAGAATTTCAATAGCACGAAGACCAGGCTTTCCCCTTAAAAGACTCACATTGTTAGTATGGGATGTAAATAAGTTATTTTTATATTCGTAGTCTTTAATTAAACTGACGAGAATTTCTCTCCATAAATAAACTTACAGATATTCTGCCAGCAAACCGACATTAAGTCGTGGTGTTGGGCACCAAACTGACAGATTAGAAGAAAAAGAAAGAAAAAAAAACGTAGGGGTTCAATCCGTAAGTACACAGAGCAAAATGAAACCGGGACGGTGCTTTGTCCCAGTGTAAGGCGGAGCCTCCTTTGTGTCGGCCCGCACGCTTTAACGCGTTAATGCTCACGTGTGATGCAGTTTCGTGATTTCACGAATGGGCCCCACACACTGATCGCGGATCAGGTAGCTTTAGTCAAGATAATAGGCGAAGGCGACCTGATCCTCGGCCAGGAGCTTGCGGGGGCATTCATTAGAGCGGCAAATGATATCCAGTAGAGTTTCCCTGCTTGTCTCTGAGCCTGACCTGCATTAAATTGTTCCTTGCTCATTGGCTATCCCATGCCTGGATGGTTTTTACTCCGACCCGGTTGTGTAAACGTAAAAGTTATAATCTGTATTCATCATCAGCTGTACTGATGATCTGTAATTGGTACGGTCCAGAAAATCCTGCAGCAACAGTAGACTGACCCGGTAGGCTCTCCGGTCCCAAACGGAACCCGTCAACAGCAGCACCAAGTGCATTTGAAATCTAAAAGTTCAACATAAAAAAGAAAATGGAAATTAAAAAAAAATAATGGAATGTTCTAGTCCTCCACACGTCTTTCATGACCTCTATCCTATGCTATACTTCGCTCTCAGCCCCTGGGCGCTCTTTCGGGCCGCCCTCCGCCCCTCTCCCCTTGGCCCTCCTCCAGCAGCCCGGCCGGCTCAGCCCCTGCGGGTAGCCAGCGAAGGTGGGGCTGACGGGCAGGTACTGGAAAACGCGGTGGCGTCTCAGGAAGTCCATGCCGAAAGGCAGGTCGTAGGAGCTCATGGCCTCCAGCTCGGTGGTGCTGCGGTGCACGCCCCGCTTCAGCCGACGGATGCCGCGCTCAGCCAGAGTGCCTGGGTGGGGTAGGGTTCAGGGACAGCGGGCGTTACGAAACGCAGAGCCACACCGACCGTGGCGTCTCATTACACTTCATTCATATCTGTAATCTGTAATCCAATATAGGGTTATGGTGAGCCTGGAGCCTATTCCAGGAAGGTATTAAGGAAGGGAACACCCAGGACAGGATGCAGCCACTCACACACAATAAAACAGCACTGGAAGCAGATACAAACAGGGTGGAGGAGCTCTCACCTGGAATAGTGTTATCCAGCACAAACGCCACAGAGCCTCCCACAAACATCGCCGTGGTCAGAAGCACGTTGAGCACCTGGTCAACCTCAGCAATGCCTGCATGGAGGTGCGGGGGGGGATTAAGAGAGATCAACCTGATTCCTCATGGAAAACGACAATATCCTCATCCTGCATAGCATCTAATGCCTAAAACGAAGCAGGAGGCAGGATTTCCTCTGAGGGGGATGACAAGAAGCTTAATGGTCCCGTCTCTCTGAGTGAGGTTTTAGAAGTCCTCCGATCTAGGCCGTCTCATAAGTTACTGGGCCCCGATGGGTACCCAGCTGAGTTTTAAAAGTCATTCTGACCTGAATTCCATCCAGTACTCATGACTGCACTGCAAGACCTAGTAAAGTGCCAGTAAACCTGACCAGATGGGTTTTGTGAAGTTGTGTGCATTGTGGGATGGATAATATCTGTCCATTAAACACAGTTGACTTTTCTAGATAAACGGTTTAACCCAGACCTGCCTCTTCAGCTTGTTAATGCTTTCTTGGAGGGTTGGACTAAATATGGAATTTCACAATTTTCCAGCCTGTTTTCAGATGGAACTTTGATGTCATTTTCTAAGCTTCAAGCAGAGTGCAGCCTACCAAGGACTGGTTTTCAAATATCTAATGAATTTTATCAAATTTATTATGGGTATGATGGGATTAGAGATAGAGAGAAGTGTTTTGATGCAACACCCCGTTTCAGAATTTTATACTGCATTATTTATTGACTCCTTGGTATGGTTAATCTGAAGGGCATTTGAAAGCATGAGCTAAAGCAGATACTTAATGATGAGGACTGGTTCCCCATGTGGAAGCATGTGTACATTCATTTAGTGCACATGAGCTTAATTTCAAATTTATCAAGAGAATTTAATTTTCCCAAACAGATCGGACCAATGCTTCATCCATTTCATGACGTGTCCTAAGTTAAAGCTTCAAACTGCACAATTCTACAGATTTTACAGTTAAAATCCTCCTTACAACTCACTACATGCGAAGATCATCTTGCAAAACCGGTAAGAGTGGGAGAGTGTCTGCTGGCATACCTGTAACCAGTGGGTTCTCCCTGAGGTAGCTGGGCAGCATCAGCCCAAAGAAGATGGAGAAGCCCAGCACGAAGAGGTTGCGGGAGGAGTTGAGGTCGACGAACTGCAGGTTGGAGAGGCCGACGGCGGTGATCATGCCGAAGAGCGTGCAGAAGAGGGCGCCCAGCACGGGGTCCGGGAGCGAGGCGAACAGCGCGCTGAACTTGCCCACCAGGCCCAGCAGCAGCATCAGGGCGGCGCCGTACTGGATCACACGTCTGCTGCCCACCTGTCGGCGGAGGAGGAAGAGGAGGAAGACGGCCCAGTTCAGAGGAGGCAAAGCGGGCCGCGGCCACCTGCCTGCTAATACTGGATCACCCACACCCAGTACTGGATCGATCAAGGTTTAAGATGCGTCACGGTGACCTGGAATGCTTACTCATTCACCCACATCCTGCATGGAGAACGACGGCAAGCAAATATATTCAAAACGGACAATAGTGCTGGGAACACAGACATTTCAATTCATAGAAAGTGCAGGTACAGGGAATATTGTATTTCTTTCATATTAAGCAATCCTGGACTGATGACAGATCTTGTTTTTAAATGGCTAATTCTGCAGCACTGCTGCTGTATTCTACCCAGTGTGTCACTTCGTATTGCTACTTTACTACTGAATGTTGTATTACATGTTCGTATTTCGTAGTTAGTAAATCGTACTTAGTATTTTTGAATTGTAATGTTGCACAGTCCTGTTAATTGTCTTTAGCCTTTGGAGAAGGCATTCGAGAATTTCATCGTACTTTGTATGCCGGACTTTGTAGATACGACAATAAAACTTTTAATCCTGAAAACCCTCCAGAGAGCTGGAAAATGGCTTCAAAGTGCATGCACCATCATACTGTATGCAGACAATTACAAAGGGAGAAAAATTAAGCAAGCTAACAGCTAAAAGTGTTATATTCCACCTAACAATCAGAGAGACCACGAGTCAATGTCGTGCGAAAAGAAAATATTTCTAGTGACGACAAGGATATTCAGTGTCAAATATCAGGAGAGGTCAGCGTGAGAGCCTTGTGCCACACACAGAAATTAAACATGCTCTCTTGCTGTTGCCAAACCACCCACTGTACCGGGAACCAGGAGCAAAGCCATTGCTAGGCCATTGAGGGTCTGGCACTACCGGGGTGTTACCTTGGTGATGCCCAACACTCCAATGTTGGGGCTGGAGGAGGTGGAGCCATTGCCCGTCCCAAAAAGACCATCCAGGACACAGGACAGCCCCTCTATCATGATCCCTCTAAGAGAAGACATGGACATGCAGGTGAGTCCATCAGACCACATTCCTGTGACAGTCATTTGCATATTGAGCCAGTGAGAGCGGTAGATACCGGTTGATGGCGTGGATGGGCGGAGGCGGTGCGCACGAGAGCCGGGCGCAGGCGTAGTAATCGCCAATGGACTCGATGATGCTGGACACGACCGCGCTCATCATGCCGATGACACCTGCCGCGGACACCGTGGGCAGGCCCCACTGCACTATGGGAAAGCAGGCAGGACAATCGAGGCTGACATCAGGGGGTATCCCTGGAGCAACTAGGGTTAAGGGCCCAGCTGTGACATCACACTGCCAGCCACGGGATTTGAACTGACAACTTTCTGATCACAAGCACCCACGGCAGCACACTATAGAGCAGTCACTGGTGTAGGCCACACTAGTTAGTCACAGCACCAGAGCACCAACCTTGGAGTAGTGTAATATCTGATTGCCTCTTATCAAGCCTCATGACCTACTTAGACTAGTTAGACCAAATTAGATAGTGTCCCTGCTTAGTTTTGGGATGTGACCCACATTCCTGGCACTATGGGTCAACACTGGCCGTGACACTCACGGGGGTAGGGGATCTTGAACCAGGGGGCAGCAGTGAGGACACCCTGGCGGGCGTCGGTGCGGGCGTAGAACCCGTACTCGTTCTTCCGTGGGGGGAAGATGTCCGTCACGGTGAAGATGAAGCACAGGAACCAAGAAACCAGGATGGCCATAATGATCTGATGAGGGGAGGGAGTGAGAGAGAAAGAGAGAGAGAAAAAGAGAGAGAGCTCCCATAAGAGTGTGCCTGATAATTAACAGCTACACGCTAATTTTATTACTGCTAACATACCACTGAATGTATTCATTATGAATTAAGGGATACTTTCAGCCTTATAATTACTGCTCTTCTTATTTTTCTTGTTTGAGTCAAATTATTCCCTTCCCATCTCTCCTACTAACTTTTTACGTTGTGCCCAGTACTGTAATAGCAATACAAAACTCCCATGTGGGGGGTATTTAAAATGACCAAGTCAGAAAAGAAGTTGAAAAGCAAACTCCTGTGATAGTCACTGTCTCCCAGCCCGCTGGTAAATTACATTTGCGTATGTTTTACAGACTGTGGATGCTACACTGCTGATTGCCTGCAGGGGGTGCTAGAGAGACACTCACTGGGAACATCTTGAAGAGCTGCAGACGGTAGGAGGTCCAGCCCTTCTTGGACTTGTAGACAGGGAGGGGTAGCTGAACGTTGCGGGCGTACTGGGAGAACAGTAGCACCAAGAAGATTGTTCTGTAGGGGACAAGCCCTAATCATGAGATCTTTTTCATTAACTAGCTATAGTTAATGCAGTGATTAGCCTTGTAGCCATTCCAGAAAAGCTCTCGGTGGGAAAGCTGTGGTTTTCTGAATGCAGTGATGTATAAGGCACAGAGGGCTAAGCACTAGGGATGTCACACTGTACATACACCCACGTATATATAGCCAGCTGTTCTAGTACCATATACTCACAGCATAGCGATGCCCCAGTGCTTGCCTGCCCGCTCTCCAGCAGCCTGGAAGCCTGACAGGCCAATCAGCGCCACCGTGGGGGTGATGGTCAAAGGACCGATGTACTTGAGCAAAACGCCAGGCAGGCCCAGAGCCCCGATGAAGACCTCAATCAGGGAAGACACAATGATGGCGCCCTGGATCTGGGGGGGGGGACATTAACAGCCTTATGCCATCAATTCCGTAACAAACAGAGATGCCCCCCGCAAGGTGCATTACCTCTCGGATCCGAGGGTGCCAGATGTGCTCCGTATGGAGGAGCACGGTGTCGTTTATTACAGGAGCAACTAGATAAAAAAAGGGAAAGAGAGAAGGGAGGAGGAGACGGATGAGAGAAAAAAAAAGGATTAAGCTTTCACCCACATTACTCACATTCTACTCACATGCAGCAGATGTTCTAATCCTGGCTGGGAGTCTGCGCATGAAGCTTCCAGTTTACGCAAAAACCTACACAGAGCCAGCCAAATAGCCCCGGAGGGGGGAGAAGGATGTCAGCTGGCAGCCAGAAGGGCCTCCTCAGATTGGCTCCGGGGGAGGATCGCGCCGGCCAACACGGCACGTGACCTCACCTGTGTCGTTACACTTCCACTTGTCCAGGGACAGGATGGCACGGGCAGGGGCCAAAAAAGCAAAGGCACTGGCCTGGAAGAGGGGCAGCCTGAAACAGGACAAAGCAGACGCAGGAGCCCAGTGATTTCTCGCATGCTGATATCCAATGCAATATAATCACCAAACCACTAGATGTCGCTACTAAAGACACGGAGGCCTTGGAAACGGTACCAAATGATCATGAGGAATGTGGTAGGTCTCTCCAATAACTCTACCAACAAATCTACTTACTACAAAACATATCTGCTTAATTTCCTTAATTTAACTGACTTGGCCAAGACCTTTTTTAATTAGGTAGGTGTAGTCAATGGTGTTTTAATTAATTGATTAATGATCAAACTTGCACCTGTGGAAGAGGCAGTGGGTTGGAGGAAGCCTGTGGTCTGACTCATCATGACAGCTCATGTGACAGTCAGTCACTTCCTGTGGTCTCTCTCATTTCTCAAGAAGGAGGGAATCTCCCAACTCGCACGCATCACTCACGTGCTCCTTGTGAAATATCGGCAAGCGTACCAACAAAAGTGTGCACTCGACTAACTTGGAAAGGGAAACTTCCCTAAACGCAAACCGGCAGCGTGCCTGGCAGAATAAACAAATAAAAAGGCTCAAATTATCTATCTAATCTTTATCTTTGGTTTATAGTTTAAAACCAGATGACATTTTATGCAAAATATGGCACCAGGAAGTGTCATATCCCTCATATGTTTATAAACTACATTTTCAATTATATAAATATATTCAGTGGCAAAAAAAGGTTAAGCACCCAGACAGAAAATGAGTGGTGGAAATGAAATGAATCTGCACGTGGTGAAAGGCTGTGCGACTATTGCAATAATTGTAATATCAGATCAGACGGACAGAGTTGGCAGTATTGGCGCACTGCTGGTCCCGTGTCAGTAGGGTGCGGCATCCCCCCGGGCCTAGATACATGCGGAGGTATGGTGCAGAAGGGAGACGTACAGCCGCCGTATCCTCTCCAAGACATCCCACCTTAGGGATACTAACTTCAGGGAGGCAGATGAGGGGCATCTGGGAGGATGGGGGTGCCGGGTGGGGCTTGGCTGGATTTGCAGGTGACCGTAACAAATAAGACCCACGATGCCTTGCACAATGACATCACCGCCGCGGGCCCTATACCGCATCATTTGCGGGTGTCCGGTAGCTGCTGTGAATTTGCGGGAGACTCCCGGAAGTTCCGAAAGAGGTGGGATGTCTGCTCTCCTCCGGCAAGTCGGCGCACAGCTGCTGTAACTGGCCCTTGAGATCATGCAGATTGGCACTGGGTCCGAGTTGACGTCGGAGCAGATCCTACACATGTTCGATTGGGGAAAGATCGGGGGACCTGGCTGGCCGCGGGAGGACCTCAACATGATGCAGGCAGTCCATAGACACACGAGCCATATGTGGACGGGTGTTGTCTTGTTGAAAGACTGTACCAGGGTGCAGTCTCTGGAGGGGGTAATACATGTGGATGCAGGATATCACTGATGTAGCACTGTGCCACCTGAAGTCATACCCTATGCTTCCCCCACCATGATGCCAGGAGTAACGGCGGTGTCGCTCTGCAACATTGACAGGTTTGGTCCTCTCCTTTCGGGACCATCATACACACACACACACACACACACAGGACAGTCATGCGTGTTAATGCAGAACCGAGATTCATCGCTGAACATTGTATGATGCCACTCGCCATCAGTCCATGCCTCCCGGTTACGGACCACTCCCAACGCAGCCGTCTCTGAGCTGGGGTTAATGCCAGCCTACGCATGGGATGGTGAACCCATAGTCCAACTGATGCCAGTAATGGAGACAGGGTGAGGGATGACAGGGGGTGTTGTACTGCTTGGTGCACAATACGATGATCCTCCTTTGGTGTGGTCTGTCTTGGGCGACTGGAACCTTCACGACGCGTGTGGGTGCCCTCATGTGCCCAATGGATCCAACATCGGGCGACTGTGGCATCTGCATGCCCTACATGCCGGGCAATTGCACGTTACGACCATCCGGTCTCATGCAAACCCACAATGCGACCCCTATCAAACTCCGTCCAGTGCTGGTAATGCCGTCTCATGCGCCTATGAGGCATCCTCTGTGTCTGGCGACTAGACATGTCAGCTCCTTGCAAATCGAATCACTTACATACCCATCGCTGGTCTGCACGTGTACCAAATTACATCCAAATCGGGCCACTACTTCTGGGTGCTTTTTTTGTCACTGAGTGTGTGTGTACATAAAAAAATTTCAACCCATGACATCAAATTCTGTAAATTCCATAATGGAAAATCATACACAGGCCAATATGACAGATGAGGATGTGAGTAAGGACACTGGTAGGTTCAGTATGTAAAACACCGTTTGTTGGAACTCCATGAAACAGTGTTTAGAGAAGTGTGTCAGTGGTCAACCAAACCAAAGTGGACTTTCACAAACAACAAAGCAGTTTGAAAGATAAAATTCACCTCTTATCCTATCAGATTTTCAGAAATACGGTACGAGTTTCATCACGCTGAATGGGGGAAAGAAAACCGAAGGCTTTCAGCATCATGTGGTCGCAGCTGTATCACCTGCAGTCTATTTCCATCAAATCCACGTGGGGAGGGCAGCAGAAAAGCAGCTATTTTCTGCTGGCAGCTGGAACATGTGGCTATAGAAAAGTCCCACCTTTTAAAAATGACAAGCTAGAGAGTGGAGGTTGTCCCGGGCCAGGCGGACTTAAGACTACCTCGGATACACCACTCAAACGGGCCAGTCTATTCACCTAAAATAACATTTAGCATCTGAAGGTGAGGACAAGCCCAGCGGAATAAGGCCTTATTTACCAACTAAGGCCGCTCAAGCGCGTCAGTAAGGCCCAGAGGGGTTCACATTGTCCCCGCCGGTTGGAAAGAGGAAGGAGGACTGGGGTGTGTTATTTCACTAATAATAAGGTGAATGTCTACAGTATGTCTTTAGAAGGGATTTGCGGAAGTGAGGAGTAGCGACCATGTGTGTACATTTATCTCGGTGCCGCTGGAGATTTACAGGCCGCGGGAGTGGCATAATAGTGAAACCAATACGGAAAGCACAGGACTTCACGACCTTAACGCACACTTAGTACTTGTTCATAAAAAGTGGCTCACGGCTTCCCCCTTGGCCTTCACCTATGACGTCAAACAAAAATAGGCTAAAGGAAAAACCATCACCCGGAGCATTGTGCTAATCACACGCTTTTTGGCCTTAATTCTCTTCATTACTCATAAATTAGTTTAATTTCCATTGGTGATGCACTTCTTTTGCACTTAAACCGCGCCTATGGCTACACCGACAGGCTGGGGAGCAGCTCCCTCCGCGAGGCCTCGCTGTAATGCAGAACTTCTCCGCGCGGTCATGTTCTTTTTCCAAAAGCTGGCAAGTCACGAATAAACGTAATCAGCAATTGCAGCAGACAGCTGGGAGGACAGTTACTCTGACACAGCAGAAATACTGCTGATTCCGGTAGGTGCCTGTTTCCAAACAGGGGCGTCTCGTGGCGTTTTTCTTACTCATGAAATCTGGGGGCTTCAGTGAAACCTTTCCCTTTCCGAACGAACCGAATGCTGTTCATGTTTTCAGCCGGAGAGATCAGTCAAAGTCAGTAAACCTGCTTTGTCGGTAATACCACCTCGCAGTGATGTTCGGGTTTTAAGCTCCTAACTTCTGTTTTCGAACAGTGAAACGGCGGCTGAGGAGATACATAAACGGAAGAGAGCAGCCTAGACAGATGGAGGCCTGGCAGTATTACCGGCAGCCCAGTGTGGTCTGCAGCAGGGTGGTGATGCCCACGCAGAAGAAGATGGTGCCAATGAGCTGGCTGGTGGCCCACTGGTCGTAGCCGACGCACATGGCTTCTGCCAGGAGGAAGGGCACCGCGATGGTCCCGCTGAAGCAGGTCAGGTAGTGCTGAGTGTGGGGGAGGGGGGGAGAGAGGGAGAGAAGGACAGACAGAAAAGCAGGTGTGATTGTGCATATGGGTTTCGTTATTTTGGGAGGGAAATTACACATGCATGCACGCTCACACACACACACACAGTACCAGTCAAGTATTTGGACACACATACCCAGTGAAAGGTTTATTTGTACTATCCTCTACATGTTATAATAATTATAAAGACATCTAAACTATATAATAATATATATGGGATTATGCACTGACCAAAACATTAAACAAAAAATTAATTTGTTGGGGGGGGGGCAGCTGTGTGGGTTTGGACTCAGAAGGGTGCTAGTTCAAATCCCTGGGTCAGCAGAGTGATCCCACCAGAGTCCCTTAACCCCAATTCCTCCAGGGACTGGTTGACCACCTATCTCCTCTATGCCAGTCCCATGAGGTGGCCTTTTTTTTCAGCTGTCCTGAAGGAGGTCCCACATATATGCTGAGCTCTCATTGGCCACTTTTCCTTCACTCTCTGGTCAAACTCCTCCAGAACCATCTCTGCTGTGTTTAGGTCAGGTGGCCAGGTCATGTGATGACACTTCATCACTCTCCTCCCCCCCACGTTTTCCCTACCCCCACGTTCCACAGCACAGTAGACTACGGGCCAAGGGCCAGCTCCAGGCCTGTGGAATCCCTGTTATACATGAGGTGTGGTTACATTAGTTTCATAGCAGCTGGATGTTTTACTCCGTGACTGGAGATGAGCGCCATGCCCAAGCATTAGCTTGTCCTTAAACATCAGGGGGAGCTGTTACTGTCTAAGCAGTTGCCTGTGACAGTGTGTTCACCTGGAGCCCCAGAAACACACAGAGGTACCAGGGGGGCGTGTCTTCGATGGTGTAGATCATGTCCAGTCGCCTGGCATCCACGCTGTCTGTGCTCTCCACTGTCTCTGACACGAAGCTCTGCACGCAGACAGAGAGAGAGAGACAGACAGACAGACAGGGTTATCAACACATTATTTAAACAACAACAACAATAATAATAATTCCTGAAAATGCTTCTCTCACTTACTACATGACACGCAAACATTCTTAAATGTAAAATTACTTTTACACACATACAACGAATGGACAGATGGATGGACAGACAAATGAATATATAGACTTTAAATTTTAAACAACTCACAACTCACTAACTACCAATGGCTTATTTTACTGGTCATTCAATAGTATTTACTAGTCATGCATTAATTCTGAGCATATAAAGGAGAGGCGTGTCCTGATGTTTTTCCAAATGGAGCTTTTAATAATGCATAAAACCGTCAGATGCGAGTCAATATAACCGGGCTTCACATTGGCCGATTTCATTCTCAGATATCTTCTGAGTTTACAGCCCGAGTTTGCCAAAAGCTATGGCTACACTAGATAAGACATATTCTATAGTAAAATAGATTCTGCATTCAAAAAAAGGAGAAATGATTCATAAGTGTCAACAAATGCCAGCAACTCATTTCTTGTTGTATGTGCCTCACCTCTTCCCGCTAATGCTTAAAACTAAACTAATGAGAAAATATGGCTTGTTAAAGCTGGGGGCAGATATGCATTACGGGCACCCGAGGACAGGAGGCTGCCAACGCAAAGCGCGCTTTTCACATTAATTGGTGCCTGTCTTCTATGCCAAAGGAAACGTTTCATAATCACTAATCGGTGACACAATGCCAGGATGCAATTCGAAAAGAATGTGAAGGTAAGGGGATAGCATGTTTGGTGGTGGGGGGGATCGTTATTTTCAAAGTAAAAATCAAGTCTTAACCCTTGGTTTGATTCATTCCGATATAAAAACACATTTGGTGAAATAAAACCCCATTCCAAAAACATCTAGCGGTAACTCAATGCTCCAAAAGTCTTCTATGGGATTATATAGAGGGCCGGTTGACTGCGAAAAGACGTGTAGACAAGGCCATTGCTCTATCTGAATAGATCAGTCACACTTACTTATTTACTTAATTTTAGCATTTGGTTAATATATATTCTTTGTTGACGTTGTTGTTTCCTGGCTGCCATGTTTAATTCATCTGATAAATCTGAATTAAGTTGCTGATTTAGCTCCTTTTTCAGTTTCCATTGCTTGCAAGACGACAAGACACAGGTATTATCGATTTTATTTTCATGATGTACATTGGACTAGACTACATTACAGTACTTAAGCTAATTAAAATTTGCTTATAACTGGTGAACAGTTTTGGAAACTAGACAATAGTCAAAACAATTCATACTGGATACTTAACTATTTGGAATACTGATTTCAATCAAATATATGGTCACTGAATAAGCACATCTGAAATCTTGTACTTCAGTGGACTTATTATAGATTTAATTATATTTTTTGTCAAAAGACGACTGCCCACTGACTCTGCGTAATTATGCTGAGAATACTTTGTTTGTTTTAGTTTATGGTATACGAGACGAGAGACGTGGCAACAACATGCAGCCAGTCAAAAGTTTTTCTTCTTGAAGAATACGTTGAAGACATTACTGGTGGAAAGTTGCCATCACTGCAGCAAGTTTCTTGGTGGTTTTTTTGTATCCCCACCTTGAAGAGAAACACACAATTCGCCAGGCCTCTGCTGCATTTGCAGTTCATTGTAGGAGACTTGAGGTGCATTGAGCTACCTCTAAATATATTCCGATTTGGTTTTTATTTTTCCTGTAGTGTTTTCGTACCGAAAGGAGCAAAATTATGGGTTAAGACCAGTGAAAATGTTAATTTAAAAAAAAAGTGCCCTACGACGACCACCCTAATGTTTGGGGATGTCAGCAGGAACCGTGGCAGGGTTTGGGCGACCGGAAGCCGAATCCGGGCCGGGATACCAGCTCATCCTCCTGCTGACCTTTGCCCAAGTCAAAGCCAGCAGTCAAACAGCTAAAATGCACAGCCTTGCCATGGAAATGAGTAACAAATACGAGGCTGCTGACTTCTGGCCCATCCTGGGTGCACATTCAGGATGGGCTGCAGGTGCGCGAGTGGCTGCTTGCCCGAAATGCAGAACTAGACCTATTTTTTGGTACCAACTTAAATGTCATGTCCTGGGCAGCTAGAAAGCAGTAACTGGTGTTACTAGTGTTTATCTGAACACAAATCCTCATTTACTTATTCATGAGGGTTACATTGTATTCTGCCAGTCAGATTTCAGCTCCAATTTCACTCCATTAAGTTATGACGTGCAGGGGGACCCCTGCGATCGCACGTGTCGCTGAGGTGCCTTCTGGGAAACAGAGGAATGGCTGGGCGTGGCCTGACCTACCGCACCCAATCACTGCCGGGCCAGGTCAAAGGTCGGGGCCTGACCCATGCGTGACTCGAGTCTAAAGTTGGTTACTCAGCATTGTTCAGCGCGATGCTGTGACAGGACAGTCTGGCTGCTATTATTCTCAAACTCAGAGGGGTATTTAACACAACCCTGGGGGCGAGTGCTGCCCCCAGTTGTGTGTGTGTGTATAATTTATTTGCTCCCTTGACATTTCTTCTGATTTCATCCATATATTCTCCTGCCTCAGTTCGAAACCATGTGATTGAGTAAACCGGTGTTTCTAAATGAACATGTATGATATAGGTCAGTTTAAGTCAAGGGAGGTAATGTTAAGACTTTACCATTCCTTGGTAAGACCCCACCTAGAATATTGTGTGCAGTTC
>JAODKL010000118.1:27316262-27343447 GCA_026780765.1 Petrocephalus schoutedeni
TTTATGGTGCTGATTAAGAATATGACTTTGGTTTTGCCAGATTGGCTCTAGTTTCTGAGATATTTAATAGTTAATTACTTAACGCAACACGTTTGGAAAAAAAAAGTCGCTTTTATAGCATTGTAGGCCTACAAATTGAAATACAACATAATTATATGGGATAATTCATTACCTAAGACACTGTTAAAGAGTCAAAAGAGAGAACAAAAGCTATTGCATTTGTTTTCACACACAAGTCGCATTGGGGGAATGCATTATTTTCATGGATGTCCATCATCTCAAAAGCTAGGAGCAATTCAGCAAAAGTAAAGGGATTTTTTAATTCAGCGCCCTCAAAATACCCTAAATCCATTCAAAAAACCTTGGCACCTGAAAAAATAAATTGTAGACCTGTGTTATTGGTAAGAGTCTACTCTCATTCAAATGTAATTAAAAATGCATAAAGAATAGCCATAACATGACATATAATACAGAAATGCGCACATGGTAGCTTTCTCAAAAGATGAAAAGCATCCTTTAATTTATCTGACTCGGTTTTTAATGACGTTTTTTTCCCTTGGAGGTGCAAGGGAGCAAAAACGTGGACTGTCTGGGAGTTCCTGAGGACTGGTTTGAGAAATAGACTATGGCCTTTTTTTAAATGGTAAGGATATGATGGCTGTGTTTGCTGGGGGGGGGGGGCAGGTACAGGACTGATAAGGACAGGCAGGAAAAGGGTGGGCGGGAGTCAACAGGCAAGGATAAGGACGCCAAAACACAGCCAAGGTGAGGCGGGGAGATAAGCCCGAAATGATACCGTTTCCAATCGGCAGAGCTTCGTATTCTGTTTTTTTTTTCCCGATCATCCACAAATAACGACATCGCCGATCGCTTTCGCCACTGCAATAGCGAGATCTCCAACCAAGATGCTGGACGTCGTAAGGCAGAAAGTATCATCTAGGAGTCAGATAAGACGCCCGTACGCGGGTGACGCATCGTAAATTAATTCAGCATGGAAGTAGGAAGTGGTATGATTTCCCTGTACTTTACGGTAGGTAGTTGCTGATTGTGAAACACTAATAAATACCTACAATCAGAACTGACACAGTGTAAGATCTGACATAGTGAAAATGTGCATGAGTGCTTTGGGAATCCGGAAAACGAGCCGCTTTACTCTTTCTAAAAATAGGGTTGGATACGGCTTGCCCGGTGTGACAATTTGGAGGAAATGATAGTAAATAAAAAGATGGGGTAAAAGTTGGCGCGAGGGATGGCAGATATGCTGTAGCGGATAAGGTGACATTTGATGATGGTCTAACCCAGAAATCCACACTAAATATCAGCAGATTGTCAGGTATTAATTCATTTACTTTAGGGGATTTTAAACACTGACCTACGCTTTTGCAGGGAGCGACTGGGCAGCCTGGACGCGGTGAGCCCGGGGCCGGTACCGCCAGGCGGTAATCGCCGTCTCCGGGGCACCGGTCCACCGCAAGGCATCCGCGACAAACGTGATTCATAAAGCACTAAGAGAACACTAATCCCGACACCAGCCTTCGGTCAATCGGGCGAGTGAAACCATTTATTGCGGCTCCGAGATGACACGGCAGCGTTGGCCGGTGACCGGCAGCAGTGTAGACGGCGCAGGAAGCTCCTCATCGGGGAGGTGGATGGTGCCAGTCACCGCCAGCTATGTGCCATGTGCGGCAAGGGGCCGCAAAGAGCCCCGCCAGCGCGCACTGCATGTGGAGCTACGGCCGTGCCGTCAAGCGGGCTCGATCCGGGGGTGGAAGTGGCTCATCGGTTATATTAATCCCATTATTATATAAAAAGACGCGCCCCGGTGTCCCAGAAGAGCAATCTCCCCCAGTCGCCATCGGCGGCAATGTGCGCGTCTGCTTCGCACTGCGTCTGGCGGCCAGATCCGAAACGTCACATTCTAACTCCCAAGCACAATGATCCACCTTGCCTGCTCGGGACCGGATAGCTGGTCACCCACCGGAGATGCACCTCCATCTGAAGCCAAGGCAGGTGGCCGTCTACCCCAAGTCATCCATCAGCATGATCGTCCATTACGGGGCCGCTGTACCGCTACGCTGCCCACTGCCCGGGATCCCCCCCGTGCCCTTGGCTGCGATGCCGCTCGCCAGACAGTGGATCCATGCCGCGGTCTCATATCAGTTAACCTAATTATGGAAAGTTGGTCTCATTATCGGGATACCGAAGGCGGCTCTCATAGGAGGAGTCAGCGGCGAAACAGCGGGTTCATTGCCTTCGCAGGCAGCCTCGCAGCGTGCATGCAGACGCCAAGGCGCGCCGGGTATCGCGCTTACCTGTCAGCGGAAAGCGTGCGGTTTAAGCGCCCCGTCTTCGCTCAGGTGTCCTCCTCTACGATCGCTGCCGATCGCTCCCCGGACAGGCAGTAATATTCTAATTTCAGCCTCCCCCCCTAAAAAAAACAAGCCTAACACTGGCTTTAGCTTCTTAACACGGAATAAGGAATCCGGTGTGGCAGTCCGCGTTTATAGCTCTGCATGCGTGTAGGGGGGAAGGTTCGCGTGACTGTCCGCCGGTCCCACTGGCAGCACATAAACACGCGGAGCACTGCCAGTGTGACGTCAGCGCCGAGTCCAACCTCAGCCCGGCCCCGGGGAGTGCGCTACTTCTTATTATAGACGGAAACCCCGCCGACAGCATTTTCTGGGTTATTTTTCTTACTATTGTTTAATGATTTCTTAGTAGATAGGAAGACAATTCAGCCACCCAATGTTTAGCCCCACTGATCGTTACGTTGCCTTTCTATGCCACCCCCCCACCAATAACTTTGGATCTCCCCACACCTCCACGTCACCCTCTAGTGGTAGAAGTGGGCCATCATCTCAATGACCTATTTTGAGTAATTCCCCTTTTGACATATAACACCTCTGCTGATGAAATCCAAGCATTGCCGGAAGAAGTATTAAAAAAAACTCGTTAGAAACGTCTAAAGGTTAAAACGCAGTACCGCAACATAACATCTTGTAATAATGGAAGTATTACGTCATAAAAACGGTAAACATTACAGACTGCATTCTCGTATATTGAGTTTATGTTCCTAGTTCAGTTAGTTTCGGAAGTTAAACTAATGTTTATCAAAGGATTAAGTAGAAGTAAACTATCATTAATGAAACTGATGGCTATTTCCCATATAATTGCAACCAACTACGAACCAAAGGTAACTGACGTTTCATAATTATAACAATGGATAGTGGTATTCTGACTTTTTTTGCCGGGATCCCCCTGGACCCCCCCCCCAGGACTTATATATTTGTCCTGATTACCCACACAAACACACACTGACCCTAATTATTAAAATTTAATACTTTCAAAATGTTATTCTGATATGCCTACAGGAATGTAATATGTTCATACTATCTTTTAATATTTTCAAAGATTGCAATTTCAAATAGGTCTTCAAAGTTTCTAGACACTGATCTAACACTGAGTAAGTATAATCACCATAAATCCGTTCACTTTAAAAGGAAAATGATTATGCAACCGAACTTCGTACTGAACCTAGACCTACACTCTGGACGGGATGCCGATCCATCACAAGGAACTCATAAATACAAGAAGGTCTTGACAACAGGAAATTTGGGCACACTCATTTACCTAATCCACACGTTTTTTGAACCGTATGAGAAATTTGCGGATACCTGGGCGAGGCCCACGTGATCTCAGCGGATAACATACAAACTGCACCCCATTGAAAGTTGAATACACAGGGCAATCTAGTGACCCACAGAGCCACCGATTCACGTAGTCATACAGAATAATTAAAACAATAAGGATAATTTGGGCATATGCGTAGATCGGTAGAAATGACTGACGTAATAAAGTGTAAAGCCAAAGAGCAGTGGGACACATGCTACTTCAAAAAGAAGCAAGAATATTTAAAATGTCAATCAAATCAAGACATAGTGAATATATCCCTTACTCAAACATATCGCGGAAAACAGGCCGCGCATGAGATGGCAAGAAACGGCAGCACTCGGGAGTCTACCACATTGCGCTCACACGTACGCACAGTACTAACACATTCATCGCACCAATTCACCCAAATAATATCTTTGTGTCGTGGGAGGGATCTAACGATAAACGAAGGACAAGGACAGTATGAGCTCACGGACCACGCACGTGTGTAAAGGCAAAAAATCTACGTCAGATTCTTAAGAAAATGTGCAGGATTTTATATCAAACTAACTGGGGTATCACCTTCAGTCTAAAATAACAAAAGACGGTCGAGATCATAATCTAGTTCACTGAACAAATAACAATATATTAAACGAATCTTTCTCATGTCAGCACAAAGGTTAAAAACCACGTGGCAACGGCAATTAATTTGACAGCAACCATTCCAATTTTTCGATAAATAGCCTATAAGGTTCATGTTTAAGTAGAGTGGCACATTGTTTTTTTTCTTTTACATGAATACTTTTATCCAACTGCACATTTTACAAGACACGATTTTACATTTTACACATTATATTGCTGGATATAAGAACTTGTTCACCCAGGGCGATCACTTATGCTGGAGAAATTACTTAAAGGCCCGCTTGTTAAGTCCTGATGGGGCTCACTCTTTGTCGATAGAAACCACGCATACTAGCATTTATATTTGTCCTTATTACTCAAATATTCCATACATTATATTTGGTTACAACACATAAACGATTGTTGTATTCCGTTTTGGACCGAATAGTATACTTTACTCCCACTTTTCAGCAACAATTTTTGAAAAAATATTGTTTAAATCATATCTTTATAAAGATTTTTTTATGAGCATCTAAGATTTTAACAATATCGACGTAAAACAACCACTGACAACTGCAATACAATAAGTGTATTAAACAGCAAACTTTCTAATAAACAAATGTAGGCCTGTTATTTGGGGGGAGGGGAACGTTAGATAGTAAATATAGGCTGTCCCATGGTTAAGAAAGATATCCGCTCCTTAAGTCTTTAAGTCAAATTTGTAGGTAGGTCGGAGAATAATAATAGAGTACATACAGTACATAAATAATGATCACTGTACAGTAATAATACACACAAGTAGGCTAGATACAGTACTGTAGCATACCTCCAGCTGACGAACCGCTGAAGCCGCGCAATATTTCCACGAAGGTGACAAGGTAGTGCGTACGTTCATTAAGAACTATTGTACTTAACACAGTATTTAATCATAACAGGAGTTATGGCAGTCCGTTCGTAAGCAGAAGTTCTTAACTCGGGAACTGACTGCATTAAAAAAACACAACCCCTGAGGACGCAGAACATTTTACATGCACCAACCCAGATTTAAAAGGCAGAAAACTTTGGCCAGTCTTTCAGTTATTTTAATAAAAAGGGTGACAGCTCCTCTAAGACGAGTTCCTCGCTTTATTAGCAGCCACTATTTGGTTAATATGTGAAGTAGCACGGACAGGGAAGCCAGCAATTTACACACTTATGGTTACACGCCAAACACACACATTCCACCGCAACCACTGCACAGTTCAGACATTAACCATTCACATAAATACGTGAATACATATATTAATTTACACTATTTAATGATGCGCAAAGCATGCCCGGCAACGGCATAATTAATCCTGCTGACCATTCCCATGGCATCGCATTTATGTCAGCCAGTCGCGGACAGCCGGTGGGATCAGAATAAAGGAGAATCCTTTATACGACGGCATACTGCTAAAACGACATCCATTCTGTCGGTATACGGCCAGGAAGTAGATAGTTTACATTGTCTACTGTTTAATGTGTGTAATGACATTTAAATTATAGTCCTCGAATATAAGTCGACTCCAGTTTTGCTGATGTTTTTTTCTTGGGGGGGGGGGGGGGTGCTTAGCGCCGTCTTATATTTGGGAAATAAGGAAGTTATTCTGCGTCATAACTCCACCGCCGACTTACCCGTACCAGAAAGGTTTTCCGGCTGCCACAGTTCTGCCCGGTGCGACCCAGCCCGAAAGTTGCACTTCATCGAATAATCGGTGGCGCGAAGCTGGTG
The DNA here is from genome assembly GCA_026780765.1 of Petrocephalus schoutedeni. NCBI lineage: Eukaryota > Metazoa > Chordata > Actinopteri > Osteoglossiformes > Mormyridae > Petrocephalus > Petrocephalus schoutedeni. Next base: position 27,322,288 of record JAODKL010000118.1, read on the forward strand.
AATCAGTGAGAAGGGAATCGGCCACTCGTTCGAACTCCTGTATATCACTAATTCAGACGTGTTTTTCTTATTTAAATGGCATGGATAAAAATGCTGTCAAATCTGCTGATCCCTTAATCTAACCTGGTTAGATTGTGTGGTTAAGCTATGTGGGTAAATACTGGACACAGTTATCAGTGTCTGAGGTAGCATGGTAAATTTGGGGTTATTGCCAGTAGGTGTGATAATAATATTGACATTCAAACTTCAATCCCAGATACACCAGAGATCCTTGGCAGCTTGCACTGAAGCCACAGTCTATAGCCTCCATATTCCTCTTGGGCATTAAAAATCCTTCCCCAAACTCATTATAATTGAATTACTGGCACATTCTGCTCTAGCACTAAAGAACAATACCTGAGAACATGTCTGGTGTGATCTAGGTAATCTTCCGCATGCCAAATGAAGTAACAGGTGAGGCTTAAATGAGTGAATTTTTTCGTGATCCCAGTCCAGGAGTCACAGAAAATAGGAATCACCCTGCTGATCCTATCCAGCTCTTTTTCAAATAACCCATTTTGAAAGGAGCTGAATTCAGTTTGGTTGTAATACCTGAGATGGAAAGTGAAAGATCACAGTCAGGTATAACAGACCAGTCACAAAACAGGGGACACTCTGAATGGGATGTCAATCCATCTCTGGCCACACGTGCACTATGAGCAATTTACAGATGCCATGTTGTCCTGCTGTATGTACAACAGGAGGACATCAGAGTACTCTGAGGAAATCCACACGGTGCAGGGAGAAAACGAGAAACGCCCAGAGAAGAGGCAGGATTCAAAACTCCAGCTCTGCACCTATAATTCCATCTGCACTGATCCATTAAAATCCCTTTTGTGGACGTGACTTTACAAGAGAAAGCGAGAGTTCTAATTAAGAATGAGGCACCATAAAAAAGAACGATACACCAAACTTAGTAATTTTATTAGTCTAGGAGGTGTTCTGTTTTACGTCTTTATATAATTTATAAATTTCAGTTACAGGTTATTTATTACAGATTTTAAGACAGTGGCTGGATATAACCATATTGTCCCCACTGAGATATGTCTCAAGTTAGCTACAGAGAACAGTGATTATGATTCAACTGGCCCAAGTCTCCACCTCTGTTCCTTTACAACTGTAAAATTATATAGGATTGATCTCTATAACTGTAGAGTAAAGGTAACATTTTTATTTAGGGTATTCGGTATAATTCAGAGCAAATCCAAGGTTTGTAATGCGCCTTTCTCAAAAAAAAAATACCTGAAATGGCAATCTTTAGATAAACATACTCATTTTCCTCTTCAGTATAGTGATTATCAGTCTTTCATTTCCCCTTCAAATTGTCACCTGATGCAGGACCCACCATCTTATATAGTATTCATATGACCCAAACTTAAGCCGTGAATATCATTAGCCCAGCCCAGATGGTTCCCTGCTGAGCTAGAATGGTCAAGAAAGTGGGAGGATGCACAGAAGCGACAGGCCCCAGGGCTGCAGCTAGCCACATACCACAGACTTGAAGACCCCCCCCCCCCATTTTGCTGCCATATTCCTCTCTTCAGAAACAAAATTGACAGCAAAGAAAAGTGATCATTTCCTTCAGTAGTTTTCTTCTAAGCATCTATCCATCTCTTTTTTTCCTTGAAACAGAAATTCCAGTAAGGTAGCAGCTTAGCTATCTGGCACGCATGTAGTCCTCCTCTTGTTACGCAGATAACACACCCGCTGTGTTTCCCAGGTTCACTTTGCGGCCTTCACAAAGCACAGGGGTGGAGAGGAGGGGAGGGGGTGCTCTGTCAGTGTTGAGGATGCAGGAACGGTGCAGCAGATTACGACCAAGTGGCATGGCAGGTTCCCCCTAGATAACGTTTTCAAACAGTTGCATGGAATTCATGATGTTTTCATCCTAAAAAAGAGGAAAGCAATGTAGCGATGTGAATTATTTGGCCTTTTCTGTGTTGAATGACAGACGCGTATTTATCTGAGCTTTTGGCTATAGCGTTAAGCTAGCCGTATCACACTTCTGTAACCAGTCAAGCGGGTAAACCATTCACCGCTGGCTTTTTCTGTGTCCCGGTGATACCTTTCGACAGGTCTCCATGAACTCCTCGATGGTGACTACTCCATCCCGATTCCGGTCCATTTTCTGGGAAAATGAAGAAATTTAAGGCATTCGTCCTTTCTTAGATCATACCACTCGTACTTATGGTTCAAGCAAAGGACAAGATAAGTGATAGGAACCAAAAATACCCTAAAATAGTCACCATATCCCACTTGTGACATAGAGTATTGGTAACACTTTAAGCAGATTGTTTTATAACTTTGCCACAGTTGGACACACAGTTGGACCTACTGCACTACCCTTGAGTGAGAAATTTGATTTGAGGCAGACAATATAAGTTACTTCTCCTTCTCTGCAAAAAATGCACCATATAAGCTGCACAGCTACAGTCTGATAAAAGGAAATGCAGAACTAAACAGTTAGTGATTGCTTAACTGCTTACAATGTGGCAAGGAGCTGGAATGCTTATGTGTGCCCATGGTATCACACGTTACATAAGGGGTGAGCACTAGCGCGGAAGGCACACTTCCAGACGGAGCACTGGACAGCGCGTGGGAGGTGCACCTGGAAGAACTTCTCCACATGCTCCATCGGGGCTTCATCCCGCAGCCTCGGGGAAGTGTACTGACCCATCATATCATAGATGGATTTCATGATGGCCAGCATCTCCTGCCAGACAACAGGCACGTCGACATGAGTCAGTCAAACCAGTCGTTGGCCAGCTATCGTTTATGACTCAACATAACATAAAATAAATTAGTGGTAAGTCTCGTGCTCCGATGTTCTTTAGGAACGTCAGCTAGTTGTAAAGTATCGTTATCTGCTCTTAGCTTAAAGTAAGAGACTGCAGTCACACGTAAAGACTCTCTTAGACACTGCCAAAGAAGGTAATAAATGCCTCTTGGACTCACGCACCTCTTTGGTAATATATCCATCCTTGTTGATGTCATAGAGGTTGAAAGCCCAGTGCAGCTTTTCAGTCACAGAGCCCCTGAGCAGCAAGGACAGCCCGAGCACAAAGTCCTGCAACGAGCCCCACAGGGCGCAGCGGTTAAGGGCGCAGCAGTAGACTTGTTCAGTCTGCCTGCCCCATGGCATGCTGGGACTCGGCACACGTGATGATACCATCACTATTGGCGCTTTTCCACTGCCGCCGGGAACCCGACCCGTACTGCGAGCTGAAATTTTTCCATTGCAAAGTACGCCAGTCGTACCCGCGCTGAAAGCACGACCAAATCGAGCGGGTTGCATCACCACCATCTGATTGGTTGAGAACACAGAGATTCCAGTGATATGTGTCAATAAGTATTATTTGAAGGAAAAATGCTAAAACATTATATATATTATTCATTAGTAGTTTCGCACATTGCAATGTATTGATGCATTATCAATAACTTGGAACATGACAATTTCCAACCTCCTAGTTACAGTAATATAGAGTAGCTGAATGGAATGGATTCGCAATGCAAATTTACACAAGCGAATGCTAATTCCCCTAGGGTTTCATGCTAACAAGCGATTCCCACTGACGTGTTAGTGGAAATTAGCACACAGAAAAAACAAAAAAAAAATTGTACGTAGTAAATCATAAAGCACACCGCATGGACATATAGGCTCTTTGGTTTTATGTCACTGTCGCTCTCCAAACCCGGCAATGCCTTTACCAAGCCGACCCTTCCGCAGTGGAAAACCAAAGCGAGCTGGAACTGGTCTCTCTTCACGGTAAGGCTCGGGTACGGCTTGGTTCCTGCACACCAGTGGAAAAGCGCCAAATGAGTTGTCACACCCAGATTCCCCGTGCACATTCACACTTCAGTGCAATGGGATTTTTTTTTTTTTTTTTGCTATCTCCCTTTGAGTGTTAGGGGCCACTTCATTCACATGTTGTACAGTACACTGAATCGTGGGTCAAAGTCCGCTGTAGGTATGCATAGCAAAGGGCCGTAGAAAAGATCAGAGATAGCAGTAGATGTCAGGGAGCTGGTAGCCCAGGAAACAGTAAGTCTTACAAATTAAAAAAGAAAACTTTAAGATGTGGACACAGGCGAGGAGGAGGAGATGGAGTTTCTCAAAATAACAGGGTCCAAAGCAAAATACTTGTATTACCAAAACTACATATAAAATAATATAAATGTCATGTCTCCCACACACTGACTGAAAGTTAAAGTCAAGGATGTAAAAACATGCCCTTTGATCCTTACTTGTTTGATGCAACTTCTAAAGCTGGTGGGACCACAACTAAAGAGGGCAGGCTACATTCTGGTTCATCTCCAAGGTATTCCGTTAAGGTCTGCTGTGTTATGTTGTCTTTGGTAGCATTTTGCATTAACTGCACCTTCATATGCATTCATTATGGGTTCATTAGAAGCACAAAAGTATACCTTTACATCCTAAGCAGCTTTAATATACATTAATAAACATTATATGGTAATAACAAACAATATAATTGTATAATCGTAATGTTTGCTTTTAATGTATTTTAAAGCTGTTAAGGTATATTAGGATGTTATGGTATACTTACATGCTGCTTATGATTATTCTATGAATGCACTATAAAGGAATTATGAAGGTGCAGTTATTGTAAAGTATTACCTAGTTATGTTCTGACAAATTATATTCGGAAAAGTGCTACATAAAAATAATTTGAATTGAATAATGCCATATTCTGATTTGACCTATTGTGTTCTAAAGGGGATTATTGATGTTCTTTTGTGTTCGGTCTCACTCTGTTGGGTTCTCTCACATTCCCTTGACTTCTTTCATGTTGTGTTCGCTCATGTTCAGAATATCTTTATGATATCATTATGTTCTATTCTGGTGTTACTCTGTGCTGCTCATGGATCCGCACATTCTCCTGTTAACAAAGGTGTGCCCCATGTCTTTTGGTAGAATGGCGCACATAATTCATTCCGGGGTCATACTCTCATATCAGGTACTCACCTCAAATCGGATAGATCCACTCCTGTCTAAATCAAAGGCGTTAAACAGGAAGTGTGCATACTTGGAGGAATCTGTAACGATTTGAAGAGATTATAGTGAGTGGTGGGTTGTTTCTGTTATTATTATTATTATTATTATTATTATTATTATTTGAAATGGAATTAACTGTCTTTATCCTTAAAAATGACTCACCAAGTTATGAATTGCTATTTAAGACAATCTACCAGCTTTCTATGCATATCGTTATTCCTGACTTCTTGACTCTCATTTATCACTAGTGCCTCTCTCTATATGTCAGAGGCAAACTCTGCCTCCATCAGAGACTCTATTTATACATCAGAGGCAGAGTTACATTATTTGACTAAACTGGAATTTTAGTCAAAGTTACAGAGCCAAGTTGGCCCTCACCTCCTTGAGGAAAAAAGTGGGAATAGATGGTCTTGAATGTCTCTTCATCCACGAGACCACTGGGACACTCCTATGGGAGGAACAGCAAAGATTTGGGTGGATGGAAAGTCAATCCTGGAGGAATATTGCAGGGTAGACTAGGGTGCAAGGTACAGGTCAGACAACAGAATGGGAGAAACCAACATAAGAAACAAAGAAGGGAAACATAAACATACTTCTACTTCTTTCTTATTTTGTCATTTACACTTTTGGATACAGCTGTAAAGATTCATTTATGCTTCTAATGGCCCTACCCACAGCCTGTCCCCTCACAGTCCTGCCCACTGCCCTACCCACAGCCTGTCCCCTCACAGTCCCGCCCACAGCCTGTCCCCTCACAGTCCCGCCCACTGCCCGACCCACAGCCTGTCCCCTCACAGTCCCGCCCGCTGCCCTACCCACAGCCTGTCCCCTCACAGTCCCGCTCACGGCCCTACCCACAGCCTGTCCCCTCACAGTCCCGCCCACTGCCCTACCCACAGCCTGTCCCCTCACAGTCCCGCCCACTGCCCTACCCCCAATCCCACAAATCGCACCATGAACGCAGCCCCAACTATGATGCCACCCAGACCGACTGCGCCCCTCTCCCTACTCGGCCCCCAGTCTTACATTCTTGAAGCCCCTGTAGAGCGACTGAAGCTCCTTCCTGGTGAACTTGGTCTGGGCGGCCAGCTTGTCCAGGCCCTGCGGCTGATAGCGAGCAGCAGACAGCTCAAAGTCAATCTCGCTACCGTCTGCGTGCATGTGTGTGTGTGCGTGTGTGATAGAGAGAGAGAGTGAAGGAGAGGAAGTTCAGAGACGTGTGAGGCGGGAGATATAGCCATGGGAGAAGTTGAGGAGAAAAAAAAAACAGGAGATAAAAAGAAATTAGAGAAATGCAGAGAAAGAAAGACAATCATTTCTGACATAAAAACAATGAAAAATCAAACTTGAGAGTGAAGAGGTACAACAGCCACACAGACAGCTGTAAGTGGGGTAAGTCAGACGGAGGAACTGGCGGGATAAAATCAGTTCTCAATCAAGCTGGGCGACTGACCCAGACCCCGAGAATGTCTCCTCCCGCCAAGGGCACTGTGGTCACCACAAGGAAACACAGACAAACCAAAAGCGCTGGCTAGTGTGACTGCTCCTTACTTCCTTAACCAATAAGCAGTGGCGGGCGTGGTTTCATCGGCGAATCTCAACTTGTGTTTACCTCCATATACAGTATATGCCCAATGAGGGGGTAAAAAATCAACAAGGCTCATTTAAAAAAAAAAGGAAAAAAGGAAAAAAGAATCTGCTTCTGTAAGGAAGCAGATTCCTTACAGAAGGGGTGGCATGGTGGCTAATGGTGTTGCCTCGCACCTCCAGGTCCCCCCCCCCCACACACTCTCTGTATGAGGAGCTTGCATGTTCTGCCTGGGGTGTTTGACTTTCCTCTGGGTATTACAGGATGTTCCTTTGCGTCTCAGTACTGGCTTCAGGTCCCCTGCAATGACCCTTTATATCAGGGGCGTCAACTGGGGGTCCTTCAAAGACATGCTGTCGACTGAAGGAGGAAGGTATTTGAGGGGGACCAGGTTGTTCAAAGGAAACAAAATATTCAAGGGGTACCACCCCCTGGAGAAAAAACATAATAATGCATCCCTAGTGCAAAGCTCTTAGTTACTTATGTGATCACACATTAGTCAGCGGGGGGGGGGTGGCATCCCTTGATCTGGTCTGTTCTCATTTGGATGTCCTTGGTATAAGGGAGGCTGAAAACCCACAGCCTTGGATAACCACTTGGATGGATGGAATTCTCGACAGAAAAATACTACAACACTCAACAGGATGCCACTTGTATAACACCGCCTGTTTCTGGTAAATTAACCCTGTAAGAACCCTCACAGTTTTGGCTGCAAACAAAAAAGCCCATATGAAAGAGTGGGGGCAGAAGCATGTAGAGCATTTTACTCAGGGAGACTCGCTGGGGAGTTACATTCTGGCGCAGCACTTTTGTATTTTTACCAAGGCACAGAAACATTGTGATACCTAGACGAGAAGGAGAAGAAAACGAAACATTTGGTAGCGAGCTGTGCTCCGGGAGAGAGAATAAGCGAGCCGTGCAGAGCTGTGGGAGGGGAGGCACTGAGAGGAGACGGAGTGGGCGGCCAGGAAGCAGACGGCAGAGCGGGGAAGAAGCAGCATGGCCACAGAGTACATGAGAAAGCAGCATCCATCCACCTCCCGGCCACTCAACCTGAGCAGAGTCGGGGGGGGGGGGGGGGTATGCCAGTTAGCATGGGGCCCAAGCCCGTGGGACACCCCGGATTGGATGTGGGACATATACAGATAGGAAGAACAGCAGTAGGTAATGAATGTGTACCCTGGGCAGTGTATAAGTCTATCAGGACAAAAACAAACAAGTGAGGCGTGCCAATTCACCTAAGCAGATGTACCTGGTCTGCAGCAGAACACCTGTGGGGCTTGGGGAAAAAACTCCACACAGGTACGGGGTGCAGGGAGGATTCAAACCCCTGAGCCAACGACACTACCTCAAGGACGACTCTGTTAAAGGTCTGTTACCGAAATATGAGGGAATTATCAGGAAGTGTAAGGTCAAAAGCAAGTGGTATAGGGCCAAAGGCAAGGATATTTAAAAAGGGGAGGGGATGAAAAAGGGTAAAGGGGAGTTTAGGGTGAGGTTTTTCGTGCCAGCCGCAGGAGTAATATTGCTGTTTAGCCCTGAATCCAGGAACACATGAGGCTGTATTCAGCAATAATACGAATGATAATACAAAATGAGCAAGTCGTAAGGAGAAAGAGAGGAGAAATGGACAGTGGGAGACGCCCGCTCCAAGGGACGGGTGCGATGAGCTGTGCTCGTCAGCCCAGCAGGGGTGGAGAGCAGGAGGCGAGAAGGACGGAGCCCAGGGGCCCGTGCGGGCCGGGGGGCCGGAAGAGCCATGCTGATGGCCCGTGGGAGGAAGACAGGGGAGCAGAGTTCTCAGGATAAACAGGGGATGAAAGGCCGGGGACAGTCATGGAGGGCGGGGTCAGCGCCGGGCCCCTCCTGATGCAACGCGAGTGCCATCGATGAGGCCGATAACATCGGTAAGACGGGAGGGGTGGGCCTGACCACCTTTGTTTCTTAGGTTGGGAGCAGCTCAGTGGATGGCCTCAAAACCAAGACAGAGCATGACTACATCTGCACTGTTTAGACACTTTTCCTAATGTGTGACTGGAAAACTATATCAGTGGTAAGTGGCTCTACAGGTGAGGTGACTGTGATGAGAATGCTGTCAGTCCTGCGGTGAGCAGAGTGATTCCACCATTGGCTCACTAACCCCCACCGCTCCGATTGGCTGAACCTGCCCACCGAGTTATACGTCACTTTTTAGGATAAAAGCATAATGTAATTATGATGATATTACAGGATTTCATTGAGGAAACACTGCAGTCTTCAGCTGCCTTTCCTCCAAAGACGCTACTGAGCAAATCTGACCCGAAAGCCGGAGACAACTGTTGATCCCAAATAATGAGACATCTTTCTGAATTGGCTGTTTTCTGTAGTTATGCTTTCAGACTCCTCCACCTTCTGGTCTTTACATGTACGGAGCCATCAGTAACTGCAAAACTAAGTGTTCCAAACTCTCTCAGCTGATCGACATTTACACACACAGAGCACCGAGGGACAGTTTCGCATCTTGGGGAAAAAAACAGGTAAGAACATATTTCGCCATTCATTTCAACAACTTATGTTCATGACCACAGGCTTTCCATCCATCCATCCATCCAGCCATCCATCCATCCATCCATCTTCCGATCACTAACAGAAACAGTTTTATTTTCTTTTAAAATCCTTACCTTCTATAGGCAAAGGGTCCAAGATGCACAACTGTTTGAACACCACCACGAACAAGACAATGATCACACCAATGGTGAGGATTTCCATGCCCCAGTAGCCCTGGTGACTGGGGGCAGCCGTCAGCGCACAGCGGTGGGGGTGCAGGGCAGACGGGAAAGCGGACAGGTTGTGAGGCGTACACTCCGGGTGGACGCAGCTCGCGACCTGGACGGACTGGTGCAGCCCAAAACTAGTAAAGTGGGTCAGCATGGTGAGGATCCATCTTTGGCGGTCCAGGCCCGACACACACAGGGTTTTATAATAAGTGTGATCTTGCTGGAAAGGGGAGGTGAGTCACCATGAAGGTTCTGTGGTTCTTCATTTTATGGTTCCGTTCCCAGCGTTCTTCCGAACCCCTTACTCAGGCGACACAGGAAAGCCAGAAGAGATCCAGACCCAGCATGTAGATGGGAACGTTCCAGAAAGGAAGCTCTCGACGACAACGGCTGATGCGTGTCCCTCAAAATCGCACGGCGAAGCCCTCACATAGTGCTCCGCAGGAAGTCGCGGAATCTGATTGACGTTGGTCCCTTGCCTTGAAGGGTTCCCTAACGACGGTCCTGTGCTCTATGGTTTCCACAGAAGTGGCGCCTGAGGGGACGCTAAGCGTTTGCGGAGAAGGAGCGAATTCCCAGCAGCGATGCTAGATGATCGTGTGTCCGTCATGAGACGCTAATTGTGACACATTGAGACCTGCGCGAATTAATTTCAAAGATATTCTTTCACGCTCTCTCTCTCACACACACCCACACAAGCACTATATAAGTGAAAAAAATAACAAGATAAATATTCAAAGTCCCTATTTTTTTCCATCAGAATTCCTGAGACTAGGGCTCTGTAGAATATCTTATTTAGACAGTTCTTGAGAGAAATCAGAAAACAGAACTTTGACAAGCTTTAAGCACTAAAAACAACACTATTGCTCTTTGAACAGTTCTAAATATATTTACCAATGTCTGAGTATCACCTTCCATTTCCCTGATAGTCAAAACAGTTCCACACCCAGGAAATGAAAATCCCATCCAAGAGGAAAGAATAAACCTGTACTTTTCACAGGTTGGACATCTAGAAATTACCAAATTTCCAGATCAATGTCCTGCTTCTGAATTCCACAAGCTGGCAGGAACTGGCTCACTAGGACTGGTGGATTAAAACTGCCCCCTTATGGTATGTGTAGGACCCCGTGATTGAGAGAGGAAACACTGCCGTCACGTTCTCTATCCCTCACACCCTCCCCTGTCTCTCAAGTGGCTGGTCCCTGAAGTACATGTCAGTCACTGCTCTCTCCCTCATTTCCCACTTTTCTGCATCAGCCTCATCTACCAATGCCCCCCACCCTCCACAGCATCTTTAGATTGTTACAGAAAACAAAATACTTTCATAAAAACACTTTAATAAAAACAAGAGAGAAACTGGGCTTCAAAACCCACAGGGGTTGGAGTTATCAGGTGCTGTCAATCACTGGGGACAAATTTGCCACTGCTTTTAACTTAGGGTTTATGACTGACAGCACATAACGACTGACAGCCCATAATGACTGACAACACATAAAGACCGACTGGGCAAAACAACTCACAGGGCATAACGACTGACAGCCCATAATGACTGACAACGCATAATGACCGACGGCAAAACAACTCACAGGGCATAACGACTGACAGCCCATAATGACTGACAACGCATAAAGACCGACTGGGCAAAACAACTCACAGGGCATAACGACTGACAGCCCATAATGACTGACAACGCATAATGACTGACTGGGCAAAACGACTGACGGCACTTAAGGACTGACAGTGCATAATCCTGCCTAGTCTAAGATTAATTTCATATTATGGGCTCATTTCAGCATATCACACGGGGTGAGGAGGGGTGGGGATGGCTAAGCATCTTACCCATCCGCCTAAACAGATAAAAGTGCCCCTCTTAGATGTACCAACTGTGAGGATGACACTGTCTAGGAACCAAGGGGAGACAGGCAGGTTAAGTTCACCAAGGGGGCCTGAAGCCATCAGCCAGCAGGCAGGAGAAGGCAGCAGGACGGGAGAGGAGGGGGAGGCGGAGGAGATGAGGGGGTCTCCACACCATCTGCGAGGCCAGAAGACATGAATCAATGGCAGCTTCCTGAGGGCTGCTTCATACTTCACACGAAAGCGGGTGCAGCGCGCGGAACACAACGCCGGACCGTCTGCGATCCTCAATGTTCATACTTCTAGTGCCAACACGGCAGGAAACCATGTCCTTTGACGTCAGGCCTGCGGTAGAGCTGTAGTCCACTTAAAAGTTAGGCCTACATTTATCAAGCATAATATGGATGTTAGAAATCAAACAAATTTTACTAAAACTAACCACGCGCTATGTACTTCCACTACACAAGGCATGTTTATTATCAATAACGAAAACATTTTCATAAATTGACATAAAATAAGATATGAAAATAAAATAAAAACTACAGCTAAACAAGGAGTATAAATATTGCTTCCAGAACAAACTGAAACAAAATAAAGACAAACGTCACATCCTTTCCATTATCATTCTGGAAATAGTATTTAGCTAAAGTAATGATTTGTTTATCTTTGGGCCTCTTGAACTACTGAAATAGCCAATGGCGCTACATCGCAACATTTTGTTGTAGCTGTCACGTCCAGCCCCGCCCTGCGTGTCTATTCCCTGTGTTTCCCTCTGGCGTGGCTCTTAATTAGCCACACCCGAGTCTTGTTAGTCTTGCCCTCGTGTAATTTACCCCTTGTTAACCAATCACCGCACGCCTAGTGTTTGATCCTTGATTGGTTCCCTTTATAAGTGTGTCTTAGTCTTATGATCCCTGTCCGGTCACTGTGGGTCCTGCCTCTTGCGTCGTTGCTAAAATTGCTAAAACCTAAATTAAAATATATACAACTAAATAGATATACACATTTTAAATCATTCTGATTATGCAGGGCAGCAAAGGTGTTTATATGTTATCTTTGGTCTGACTGCTTTCTGACTATCTTCTACTTTTCCGCAGCCCTATGCGGTGTCCAACGACAGCCCCTTTGATGAAAATAACGTCACAATCACACAAAGCGTACACGTGATTTATGATCTGACCTTTACTCTATGCCCATTGACAGAGTTGACAGAGTAAACAACATCATAGCTCATCAATCAGGGGCCATTTAAAAGCCAGCCTCCTTCCCCGTACCTCACCCACTGCACCGGCCCCCAAATTTAACAGAGTCATTTCAATTTGAACGCTGCTCCTCTTTGTCGGTTTTAGCGCATAATGGGGTGTTTGTTGTACTAATGGAATTACAAAAACTGGGTTACCGTGAAACAGACGCAAAAGGGGGAACCAAGGTTACCAAGAAGCCTCATGGCACGGCACTTCATCCAGAAAGCGAGGGAAAATACCACAGTGATTTACTGGGGCAGCTGGCTATGTGCTGGACTTACCAGATAGAAGTTCAATTCATTTTTTGTAAATTCTGATATCTGGAATTGCTCCGAGTGTAAAAACACAAAAATGTAAGATCAGTGTAAACAAATAGATTATGTGGAAGTTATGTAAGAGCAAGAATAGTAAATTCAATGGGCAAAATCCCAAACATTTTAAACATACTTCTGCTGTGCCAACAGGAATTCAATACAAGCAGATCGTGTTTGACATGATAAGCGCTCTTACAAATATGTACCAGTACAGGCTCTCTGTCCAGAGCTTCCACGTCGCCTTCCTTGGTCCAATAACTCACGGTTAGGTGGATGTGTGTCTCTAAAGTGCCAGTAGTATGTGTGTGCCCTGTGCGGACCTGGCTCCCCATCCAGGGTATCCTGCAACCCGTGCTTCCTGGGATAGGCTCCAGACCCACTGGGATCCTGTGCAAAATAATTAGTCATGGAAAATGAAATGGATAATACTGACATAATATCACTGGTGCTTCTGGCACCTTCTGTCTTGCCTGGGGCAGGCTACGTCTTGCACATGACAGGTTTGGTGAACGCGGGCCATCTTGTTCTCAAGTTTCTCGTAAGTCAGTGCAAGTCTGTCGTTTGACCTCTGGAATGCTTAAATACCTGCCAAACTAACCCCTTACACAAAGATCTACTGCTAGAATCACCTGGCTGCTAAACTACACCTATAACCAAAATACCGAAACTGATTTCTATCATCCTAAAACACTGAGCCGACAGACAACAAGCTTTTATCACGGGTTTCAGTTTGGTGTGACATGATCTTGCAAGGCAAGTTTATGAAGGGATCTTGTAAGGTGAATTCACTACGGTGATCTGCCTATGGTGGCTTTCAGGTTATTTGCCACCAGCGCACTTTGAACACAAAATCTTAACCAAGAGCATTATCCCTAGCTTACTGGGAAGGGGTGTTTCTATAGGGTGGGCAAAACAGTGTGCACTGCTGTGTGAGATAAAGACCCAACAGCAAACCATGCAGATTGCTGGTAAATGTCGTGCATGTTTATATATGAGCTGCTGTAAGGTTATATATATATTGCATATACTGTAATATGATACTACTGTACATTGTGCAGGAAACAATGCATGAAAGCATTGCTGTCAACCTGCTAATTATCTTAACAGTAGCTCAATAAGCACATTCAGATGAATTCCTTGCTTAAGTGAAATGCTTAAATTAAGCTTGGCGTAAAATTAAAATGTGACCAAAGACCATAAATAGTTGTAACTTATGTCCATTGCCATATGTCCTACGGTAGTCACTTAGAATGATCTGATCAACTGATGTATAGATATGTCAATATACAGTATATATGGGTGGGTTTAAAGCTGTGTCATGGAGATTTCAAAGGATTCTTTAATCCTTGGGGGAGGGAAGGATGCTGGTCCATAAAACACAAGTGCCAGGGCTAAAAATTGACAGGGTTTCCATTTCCATCCATTCAGGCCTGGAACAGATCTCATGTGGAGGGCAGCAAAAACACATGGAGCAGCATCTGTTACGGCCTTAGAGGCAGGATGATGCCGTTACCTTATCTGCCTTGAATATCAGCACCAAACTCTCAAACCTGATATGGGCTCCAGATGGAAGCCAATAGAAAGAGTCCAAGAGGATGCAGACATGTGAGTAGTTATGGATGTTAAAAACAACTCTTTCAGCAGCATTTAAGACATCTGGTGGCACACTGCAGAAGTGCGGCTCTGTGGGAGGTGAGAGATGACAGTGGCCGTAAACCAGCATCTGGGTCTGCAGCTACTATGGGCAGGGCAGCCAAATATGTACAACGGAGAAATGCAGGGGGAGATTTACAGCTGTTTTGTGTTGGTGAGGTGCAGCTCACAGGTCACGCTCAGGATGAGTGTGAGCTCGCAGCAGAATTAGATGCCAGCTGTGACGCGGAGCATCCTTCTCTATTGTCTGCATGCGGTGGACAGGCTGTCCAATGGGAATGTGCGGGGAGGAGAGGTTATGCAAGCAGACCATGGAGCTCTGGGATGTTGCATGGGGGGGGAGGCATTACAATGTGTCCTGGGTGTCCTAGGTGACCGGATCACAAATGGACAGTGCTAAACACACGTGTAAATGACCAGCAAAATGCATTGTGCTTTGGTCGAGGTGGACTGGGACGCTTTTGACCACATATCTTTGGTAGTGTAAACGCTGACGTGTCCCTGACAAGGAGGTCACAATGAATGTGTGCAGGGCTATTTGGCCTTCTAGCAGAAGTGATGCACGAGTCTCTGCACGAGTGGCCAGCTGGACACCTTGGAGGCTAATAGACCGATTTGTAAAGGGTTCAGTTGTCCACTTGTGATCCGACTGCCCAATACACATTCTAAAACAAAGCATAAACAGGGCTGGAGAAAGCTTACCAGGCCACATAACTAATAATAAGCAACCCAATTAACAAAGGCTGTTGATAGCTTAGACATAGTAGGAGAATCCCTCAGTTAGCAGTATATAAAGCTATAGATAGATCCAGGAAGATGAGGAGGGTAATGCATAGTGGATAGGAAAAACTGTTACTAGGTTCTCCAGACCAGGTTCATGTGATTCTCGTATGCTCATGACCAGTGAACACCACGCAAAGATAGATGTCATTGATGGCTGAGTACCAATGACACGTCTCCCATCTTCTTTGAATCAGGGCTCAAAAAATGTGTTCAAAGTGTACAGAATGATATTAAAAAATAAGTATAAACAACAAGGTAACTCTGTATTTCAATACCCTTTACTGGAAATATTTGTATTGTTTTTTCAAATGTATTTTCATGACAAAAATATTCCACCAGAGGGCGCTCTAAACCAGTATCTGAGCTTTTGATTCGCCTTCCTCAGCGCTGGCCCATGGAGAAAGGGCTCCCACCTGGCAGTCTAGTTCCTACCCTGCTTTCTTCCTACAAGGGGGTTTTTCCTTCACCTCTGGCTTGCTCACCTGGGGGCTTTGGGCAGGGACAATGTAAAGCACTTTGAGACAATATAATGTCGTGAAAATGTGCTATACAAATAAAATTTAATTGAAATTGAATTGAATAATAAGGATTATCTTGTCTATCCTTGTGTGCTATAGAATGAAAAGAAAAAAAAAGTTGTTGAAAGATCCACGATGTTTTTGAAAACTATTTAAGAATTCCCTGGGGAGATCTTTGTTACATCGATTGATCGCTTGGAAGATGGATGGATGGATGGAGTACCACTATTCCTTTTCCTGCCACTAGAGGGCACCAGCTTAATAAATTTGACCATTTGAACAACAGACGCTGCATCCAAGGATGTTTAAAAAAAATTTCAATCTGAATCATGAAGTTTAATCATTCCTCCAAAATATCAATTCATCTCAAAATTTAAAAAAAAGATGCAAACAGTGACAGTATATATTACCTTTCACGTACGTGCAAAGAAAAGTGTTCCGTAGGGTTACACACTCACACGTAAACCTTTAATATCGAAATTACTCTATCACTCTGTTTCTTAAATTAATGTAACTTATTTATAAGTTACTGTAATCATTATGCTTTTTTGTTTAAATCAGTTTTACCTAGGCTTTGGATTTCTGGCTCATGACACCGCCAAGGAGTCTACAGTCCTAAACAGAACAAATCGATATTAAAGTGAAATCGAGAGGAAAAACTCTACTGACTGCTGCTGCACTAATGTCACCAGTGGGGGTGTCAGGATTCCCGGGGATAATGGCTGGCGGCGGGGCGCCTTTCTGCAGGGGGGCCCGCACGACGCCACGGGGGCGATGCCACGGGGGCGACGCCAAGGGGGCGACCCCACAGAGGAGACGCCAGAGAAGTTACCCAAAGAAGAGAGACGGCACGGCTGGCGGTGGGGCGCCTTTCTGCAGGGGGGCCCGCACGACGCCACGGGGGCGACGCCAAGGGGGGTGACGCCAAGGGGGTGACGCCACGGGGGCGATGCCAGAGAAGTTACCCAAAAAAGAGAGACCAGCGGGCGTTTGGAGGAAAGTGAGGAGGGGAAAGGCATGACTCTGGCTGGTCATCAGATGTGGCTGACTATGTTTAGCTGTAGATAGTCTGGTGGGGGGGGCAGGGGGGGATACAAAGGCTGTGTGTGAATTCATGAGGCCTGAATTATGCTCCCCCCTTCACACGACCCATAACCGGCACATCCTAACCAAGACCCTGTAAGAGATGAGGTATCGAAACCCTTAGATGGACACTGAGGTCACCCCGGATCTGCTGTGAAATGGTATCAATATCGCTCCCTACCTGTTCCATCTGACGTTGTGCCAGTGAGGATCCACTTGATCAGGCAGCATTTCATTAGCGCCTTGCGGGTCAGCCGCGCTCTCTGAGACTTCCCAGCAGGCTTCTGCATCCTGGGACTCGGCTTCCCGCCGTTGGCACCGGTGAGCGGGGGGCCATCCTCCGTCTTCCTGTCGAGCTGGGTGATGGGCTGGACATTTATATTGGAGCGATTCAGGTTAAAAATGTTCACAACACAGAGCGAGAGAGAGGAGACCCTTTCTGACACTTAAACCTTCCAGGAGAGGCTGCGCTTTAAGTCCCCGCCAGCCCCTGCTGATCAGGACACCTAAGTGGCATGACCAGGAAATGTGCCTGATCACAGCTAGTCAACTGTTTACCTACCGAACGTAACAATAGTGACTTTCAGAAAGTGGGCAGAGCTGTAAATAAAGCCAAGTGATATTTACGTGACAAATATCAGAGGTGAAACGACATATTAAATAGGCGTCAGAAGGCTTCAATTATGACACAGGTCCAGATACAGTGTCACAGCGGTACGTCTCACGGGGAAACAGGCCGGGCCACTCTGTGGATCGAGGTGTGGGTTCATAATGGAGCAGAGGAATCAGAATCGGAGGAATCAGAATAGGCCCAATTTACCCGCAAGGTAGGTGTGCGTGTGAAGCCTGGGAAGTGGGTCGAGTCTGATTGGGGGGCTGGCAGATAAAAGAGAAATGAGAGAGGGAGAGAGAAGAAGCGTATGGGAATTCAGGGAGCACTGGCTGTGCAGGTGTGCATGCACGTGGGAATGTACAATTTAGTGTGCGTCAGAGTGCGCGAGGGGAAATGTCCACTTGGCATCCATGACTATACATCACAGAACGACAAGTGCATGATTATGTGTTTGCATGTGCAGCTGCACGGATATGGGTCTGTGTGTGTGTGTGTGTGTGAAATGTGCATTTTACAAATGTGCATTAGTGTCTCTGTGCTGTTGCGTGCATGGATGCACGCCTGCATGGTCAAGCATGTGTGGAAGATGTGAGGACGTGGGATTGCGTTTGCGTGTTTGTGTGTGCGCGTACTGGCCTGTGAGCGTACACACTCACACGGGCGTGTTCCTTCACCTGCACGCACATACCCCCTGCCTGTGAATATGAATCATCGCTCGTGCTCATGTGACCCGAGGAGAGAGACACTCTGCATAATTTAGACACCTAAAAAGAGCATCAATAGGACATCAGACAGGAGACGTGTGCCTTGGGAAAGGAGAGGCGGGGCAGGGCACACTGTTCCGTCCCCCCTATGGTAGTGCTGTGTCCACACACACACACACACACAGAAACCTACACCCTACGTACGAGGAGCACAAGCACATCCAGCACAAGCCGCAAGGCTGGCGACGCCATGGCGACGAGACCCCGCGATACTGTGATAGACAGACTGTGAGACCCATACTCAACATCCTACAGGACAGCACTGTGCCAAGGGTGTGAGAGGCCCCTCTGGCCTCCCGGCTAGCATCCTTAAAACCACTCAGTGCTCACAGAAAGCTGTATTATCAATCATCTGGAATTACCCACTTTCCTGCATCCTTGTAACCTAATGCGTGAGTGATCTGATCTTCCGTGAAATTCCATTAAAGGCGAAATAAGTAAAATAAGTGCACGTTGATCCATCATTTGCTGTTACAGTTTAGTTCAAAAGAATGAAAAATTAGATATCAAGGATTTATAAACTTTATCCCCCCTAAAATGTTCATCTATCATTTCTTGTGTCAACCAATATTTTAACCATAAAAATAATTTAAAGTAGTTTACAGCTGCCTTTTTAAGACACTGAATTGCAGAATATCGCTATCAAATGTAAGATGACAGAAAAATGCAATATCCAGAGATGTAAATGCAATTAATATAATTCAAAAATCAATATGTTACATGAATAGCCACATAAATCAGCTTACAGTGACTATACCTGGAAAACCAGGCAATAAAAATGAATTGTGCTTGTTACGTCCCGGTCTAGAGTGCGCCCATTACTTTGGCAATGCTAGTGAACACAGGGAACCGCATCAGGAGCCGACGAGGCCAAAATAACAAACAAAAACACCTCTAACTGACTCTAAAGAGATACTCATTACCTAACCCAAATACAGGGAAAATAAAAGTACACAAAACTAACCTATTTCCCTGACTAACTGCAAAACAGTGAGCAAAATGGTGTCACACTCCCTGCTTCCCCCAGCTGTCCACACTGGAGCCCATGGGTACAGATATTTACAGATATTTACAAAAACAAAATCCAAAGTAACCAAATCCAAAAAAAGAGCTAAGCAAAATCAATGGTCAAACAGCAAAGGGGTCAAGCACAATGAATCATCAGCAACACAACAAGCACCAAACAAATTCCAAAGCAATGGCCTCCACTTCCTTATAAAGGAAGTGATGAAAGGACACAGGAGGAAAACCGGCCAATGAAAACGGAGAGGAAGGAAATGTAATAATGGGCAAGGCCAGGAACAGAATGACCACCCCCCCCCCCACCGAAATATCCACCCACTATAGGAAATAAACTAGACCCTGGGGTTGTAACAGTGCTGTTTTTATAAAGTCACATACCTACCCAGAAGTGTTGGCATCAGCCTACTGGAGAACCGATATAAGAGGTATCTTAAAGATTGTTTCGTGCTGAGATGTCGTTCAGGCCCGAGCCAAGAGCTCCATTAGCATTTGCGTTTTGTTTATTTAGCTGGCACTGTTACCCAGAGCAGTGTACTAGGGGCAGGCAGCCCAGATCCCGGAGCGCCACCATCCAGCTGGGTTTCCATCTTACCTGATGAGTTACTATCTGCCCAAGATCACGCGGTTCATCAAGTACTGGGGGGGTGTTCCACAAAGTAAGATTTCCCAGTTAGCTGGGGTAACTTAGGTTAGAGGTAGATAAGCGTTTAGGTAAGGAGCATTTCTATTGGACAATAGTGATTCCTAGCTTGAGTTAACCCAGCTAAGTGAGAAAGCCTGCTTCATGGAATGCCCGTCTGGTCTCTGATGAACCACAGCTGATCTCTGGCAGATAGTGACTCATCAGGTAGGACTGAAACCCGCTGGATACCGGCACTCCAGGATCTGGGTAGTCTAGGCCTGCGATGCATAAGTAAAAGAGCAGCATCAGCCAGTGCCTGGAGTAATTGAGGTTAAAGAGCTGGCTCAGTGAGGGAATTCTTCCTGGCAGAGATCAGCATCCCAAGCCATGGGGCTCCACAATGCTGTACGAGCCTCCTTCCTGGTACCTCCTCCTAAAACTCATTTATTTCATTATCTGTTTTGTTTCTCTATCTTGGACTATTCTGAGTTAATTTATTTAATTTATAGAACTTGAATGAAAAGTAAACGACAGAAATCAAACGGATAACGAGGCGAGCAGATCCTCAGCCGGCTCCGCTGTCAGGTTTCAGCCGCGGTGTGAAAGCAGAGAGCTTTGAAAACAATGAAAGGGATGAAACAGGCATGTCTGGCCCATCAGAACCTAGATATCTTGTCATTAGGGGGCACGCAGCAGCGGCGGGGCAAGGAGGGAGGGGGAGAGGAAGCCAGGGATATTTCAGGACGATACAAATATATCGACGGGCAAAACTATTTCTGAGCATGTCGCGAGAGGAAACATCAGAAGAAAAGGACGAAAAGTGAAACCCTGGGGTCCGGGGGCAGGGCTAGCAGGAGAGGAGGCAGAGTGTCTAAGGGCACTGGGTCCCACGTGGGGAAAACGGATACGCGAAAGAGGCCGGGGCCGACCTCCAGGTGAGGGGTCATGCGTGACAGCGGCGTGTCCCGTATCCGGTCATCCATGTTCTGTGCCTGGCGTGTAACTGGACCGGGGCCCCTCCTGGTTATCAGAGTTTCTCCAGAGTGCCAGTTTTCCTGAGCCACACGCAGGTGCCACGCACACACACACACACACACTGGGGGCTCCCACAAACCCAGCCCGTGACGCATGCCCTGCCCATGGCGCCTAAAAGCCGCTCCCTACAGCATCCCTGGAAGGTCGGCGGGAGGTCGCCACACCGTCTGCCAGCTGGCATCTTACGTACTGCATCTTATCTTACTACATAATGCGACCCCCAACAGAGTGCAGAGTGCAGCTCTGCCCCCCCCCCC
>JAODKL010000118.1:27343547-27373742 GCA_026780765.1 Petrocephalus schoutedeni
ACCCCCCCCCCCCCCCCCCATCACTTACCCCCCGGTACACCCTGAACACCAAGTCCCACTCTCTCTCCTCCATTGCTCTCACTCAATATCTCTCCTTTCCTCCCTGCTTAACCTTCTCTCCTTACCTTCTTAAATTTATTTTTCTGGCACTCAAAACACACTCAAAGAAAAGGAAAAAGACAGTTAAAGTGAACCGAAATAATTCCAAACATAACAGTCCCATTACATCAAGCTGGCATTAATGGCAGGACGCCCAGGGACTTGCTGTGCTTTAGCAGTGTGATTTACCCCCCCCCACATGAGGTCACACGGCAGCCTCTCGCCATCGATATGTCTTTCTTTTTCACTTCCATTCCAAGTTTTCACATTGGAGGAAATGCTTTCCTAGAAAATTCAGACTGCTTATATATATATTTTTTTTGCAATTAAAGGAATTGAACTACACAATGAAACTCATCCCGACCGAAATGACCTCACGGAGGATTACATTTTAATGTCTTCCATGATACTAAACTAATGGACCTTTCACTTAATTTTCATATGCTGGCTGTGTGATTTTTTTGCCTCCAGACCTTCTTATAGCGTGATGTGAGATGACAGCGTAGGAAAGTGTCTCAGGCCTCCGAACAGTGGCGATAAAGATAAAACTTCCCCCAGGGGTCACTGCGTTGATCGATCGGGCTAACTTAGGGTGAAATGTTTGGGCCTCGGTAGCACCCTAAGCTCCTTCCTGTGAGGTGCCAGGTGAAGGAGACTTCTCCTAATTGTGCCCAGGCACCATCGCTGCCTATGTTTCTGTGAAATGGACTTCAATAAATAAATGTCCTCTTCTATTTTCAACCTGCGTTAGTTGTTTCCAGTTCAGTTTCCAACAGCAAGGGCTTGATGGTTGACAGGTAAGCGTATAACAGCTGGCCCAATTCTAACCTCCAAAAACACTCTCCTAAAATAAAGCCAAGTGGTAAGATGAGGATAACACAAATCCCCCCCCCATGTCTGGCAAACGGCAAGGTGCAGCCACCCTACAGGTAAACAAAGCCACTTGATGTGGCCTTCAACTGAGACACAACCTATTTATAGCTTCCCTCTCATGATGCAAAATTGTCACATGTGATTCTGGCCAATGACAGTCCAGATTAAAGTCAGCTATAGTGGCATGACTGTATATCAGGGGTGGGCAATCTTATCTAATCTAGTCTTATCAATCTAATCTTTTTATCAAGCTAACCTTCAGGTCAGCTGTTCAAATTCAGGTGTGAGGATGTGTCAGCCAATCAGTCCTCTAGTTAGTACACTAATTATGGAGATGCATGGAAACCTGCATACCCAACGAACCTTTCTTATCTTGTTTGAAAAACTTAATTATAGTTTCTAAGGCGGGTGGGGGTGGCAGCTATTACGAAAGAAGACATGTCACCAAAGTCCCAGGGGGAATTCTACAATAGCAACATTAAACATCATTTATGAGATTGATTCCTGTAAAATTCTAAGCTGAGTACATACCTTTGGGCAAAAGCATTCGCTAATTGATTAATTACTACGATATAAATGAGGATGTAAATGTATGAATAGGGTCAGAAGAAGGAAAGGGACAGAAGGTCAATCCTGGCACCAGTCATGGCTGTGATCCTAGAGAAGTTCCACTCATCAGGAGCATCTCCTGTCAAACACACCGGAACCAGGATAATGGAGAGGACTGAGCTGAGCATCCCGGGCCCTAACTGGCTGCATTCCCATACTCCTTGGCTTTCGAAGACCCACCCAGCACTGTCATTTCACAAGGTCAGGCGGCCGCTCTCAGATTTCCCCAGCGCCGTAGCAGTTAGCAACCCGAAAGAGACATTTCATCCGGGGAGTCGGGCTGCAGTAACGGCACACGGGCTTTTTCTGACCACCTCTCCGGGACCCTGCAAAAGTCGCCACATCAGAGCGGCACTGAGGGACCGAAGCGGAGCACCGAGGCTCAGATATCAGAAATACATCAAAATGCATCTAAATACATCTGAAAATGCAAAAAGATGCTATTTCTGAACTTATTGGTGCAGAATATGGGATCAGGCCATCCTAAACTGCCTTTTTAACTGTTTGCTGTTATCCTTTTTGTCACTGGGCTACTCATGGAAATCATTGATGACAAGAACACCCATGTAAAGCGCCCTGGGACAACTCTGTTGTGAAGGGCACTATATAAAAATAAACTGAATTGAATTGAATTGAAGAAAGCAAATAAAGATCTTTAAGCCATATATCAAGCCAAGCAAATTGGGTTTGGGATAAAATCAGTTTTATATATACATATATATCTTAAAGATCTTTATTTGCTTTCTTGTTAACATTTTGCACCGTTTGGGTCTGTTTTCTGTCTTTTTTCTGTCTCTTATGAAACAGAAGCACAACAATTCATTATGTTTGCTTTCTGGTTGTTTTCAGACTGCCTCAACATTAATTTTCTGTGTCTGAGGTTTTCGCTGTGCTTCTCCTCACATTGTGGAGAGGGGGGTGTTAAAAGCATTATCCTGTCACATGTTTTATCCATTAGTAATATGCCCTGCTTCCGGTACCGCACTGCATCATGCATGATTAAGACCCCGCAGGAGGAGATCTGCCTGGCCTCCCTGGAACATGCATGCTCAGAGGCATCCCCGAGCCCTCCTGCCCCTTGAAGCTGGCCTGCACCTCTGACCCGACATGGACCCTGCCTGCCGTGGCTTTGACCTTTCCTCCCACCTCATCATCTTTCCCAGTCAGACAGGGGAACTTGCACCATCCCATCTCCTCGACACGGCCCATTAACTCCCTTCATCTTTTCTTTACTCTCTCTGACCTTCACAACTCCCCCAGATCTTGTCCTGTCATCCACACTCCCCTTTCTCCTGCCTCCCCCTCCAGTGCTCCAGCATTTCCTATGTCCTGATCTATGGTGCCATCATACTAAAGGAATGAAGGTATGGTTTGGTCGAGCAACAGCTAAGCACAGGATGGCCGAATAGAGAGCCGTGATATTGGCCCAGAACATAGAGCCTAAAATACTATCAAGAGCCCATACACTGCACAAAGTGTAATTCAGGGACAAACTAATCAGTTTTGAGCTGATCCCATCCTTGGAGTCTGGTGTGAACATCAGGACACTGACTACCAGATACAAGAACATTTCCTTTTAACTATGTCTGTTTGTATAATTTGTACACAGTTTGTTGTTCTTTCCACTGGGAGTGGCTAATTAAGAATGCATTCTAATGCAAATGGGCCATAAAATATCTTGAATATTTGACCCCACCAATGTCTGGATGTCACCCTCCATATTCCTAACATAATAAAAGAGAATACAAGACACCAGTCATCCCTGCCGGAAAACAGTCTAATCACAGTGGCTATTGCTCTCAACAGGACACCCAGCTGACAGCAGATCCCGGTAAAGAGTGCTGCCTTTGAGAAAGTAATCGATAAAATGCCTGTTATTGTGAGAAAGTTGGGGAGAATGACAGCAGAGTGCCTTTACTGGCAAACTCCAGGTGCTGTTCCAGCTTAGCGGCGCAGTGCGAGCTCGTAGCTGGGGCTGTGGCTTCCCACGGAAGGAAAATGAAAGAGAGAAAATGAAAACCTAAAGGAATCTGGATAATTGGGGGAAAAAGACAGAAAACATACCCAAAGGGTGCAAAATGGGAACAAGAAAGCAAGCAGAGATCTTTAAGGCAATAAAAACGAGCCGGTGAAGAAGGGATGGTTACTATTGTACCCTTTCATATAGCGTGATTGTTTTTTTCGAGGTACATCAGTTGGGACTTGAACTGTTGAACTTTAAGGTATGAGTTCATGACTGTCTGACTCTGAGAATAGATGGAGAAAGAGAGATTGAGGTGGCCTTTCACCAGTTCTCTACTCCGTCAACATACGCTAAATTCAGAACAGTTGTGAGAAATATTGGAACGTGAGGAACCATGTAATGCACGATCTTACCAACAGAGGGCGCTGTGCACGCGAAACCCGGCCCCGCTGTCCCAGAAGCATATCTGTCACAATAAAGACCACAGCCCACAGCAAGCTTATGGACGCTTGTGGCTGTGATATAAACACACTCGTCTGACAGAAGCTCCCCCGCTCCAAACAGCGAAGGGAGTTACGGCACTTCGTTGTTCGAGTCTGTCCATCACATCTGATCCAGAAGCCATACTTAAAGATTCTTTTTGATATTCTAGAAGCTACAGTTACAAAATATGAAACAAAACAACCGTTATGAGAGACAAACAAAAAGAGGTTCAGGTTTACAGTTTAATTTCGGTACTTCAAATTTGTTGTGTTGGGCTGTGTGCGTGGAGTTTGCACGTTCTCTGCATGTGGTGTCTCCAAGCAAGGGGCCAAAGATGGACTGTTCGGGGCGTAGGCCTGCCTTGTGCCCTATGCAGTCAGGAACAGCCTTTTGTGTGACGCATTAATGCGGCAGTTATTGTTATTACCCTTATTACACTCTGCCTTCAGCTGAACATCTAGGGAAAGAGGCCCAGGAGAGGCTTTTGACCTTAGACCAGCCCAAATGTTGGCTTTTGGTCACATTAACGCACCCGTCTCTTTTCGTGGACAGCTCTCCTGAGCACGCATCATGAGTACTGCCCATAAGCTGATAAAAAAAGCAGGTTCTGAAAGCTTTAGACATTCACTCATAACTGGAAGCCGCACCCACTGCCTGTGTATAGAGGCTTGATTTCTTTGATTTCTGTGCAGTCTGACTGTTGATCTCCCCGAGAGGGACTGTGAGTGTCAGAACACATCGCATGCCTGCATTGAGCATTGGCGGAAAGCACATTACTGCTGCTCTGCATCGCTAAGACTTTACATTTCTGCATTTTTCCAATCCACAGGCTGCTGTTTTCCATTCCCTGGTTGCGCAAAAATCTTTTTACCCAGGTCTCTTATTTTTAGTCCAGTACGTGTGGCTACACTTAACTGCATGGCTGGCAGACGACATCCTCACCTATTTACCACTGGATCAGATCCAGAATGGGATATATATTCTTAACACGGAGATGTTTAGAAAACCAACACATCAGATGTGAGGAAACCTAACAGGCTAGTTGTGTACCTTCATACCAATCAGAACTCCACGGGTGGGCTGGCGATGGGGCCATATTGGTGCAAACCTGTCAGAGAGGTAGCAATGCTTGCTGCATCACAAGTACAGTGGGGCCAGATAGGGATGCTCTTGGCATTTGTAAAATGCATGACATCTGCTTCTTCATTCCTTAAGATGCTACACTGGTGAGTTCAGTTGTTAAAACGTTTTCACTTAGTACTACCTGAAGTAACTACATCTGTAGCGGTGTTGGACACTGCACACAGCTCCAAGCAAGAAGCTGGAAATGTTGTGAAATGTGTACTGCTTCGATCATGGGTTCCTAGTTCCGGTCCTGGCCGGCCAGTTTCCAACACAGTTTTCAAATTCCCCTGCACACACCAGTATACCTGATTAAAACTGATTAAGACGTGTTTAAGTAGGAAAATCTGCAGTGTGTTGGATTCTGCCCCTCCGGGACCTGAACTGGGGAACTCTGGCTAAGATTCATACGCAGAAAAAACAGGTACTCACACTTTTAAAGTGCTTTCAAAAATAATTTAAGATTATTAAGAACAATAAAACATCTTATGAGTTAAGTGATCACATCTTTCATTTGAGAAACTGGGTTCAGTATCTGTTGCCCCCAACATAGCAAATCCCCGCTCAGAACAATATACTGAATACTTAGAAAAATACGGATCAACGTGATGTAATATTTTATACTTTAAAGACTCAACTCGTATCGAAACAGACGACAGTAGTCGGCAATTGTGTAACTTTCACGCTAAGGACATGTTTGAGTTGTGCGGATTTAACAAATACATCTGGGAAAGAAAGAGTTTGTTATAAGCAAATAAGCATTCCTCTGGAGTCGAATTATTCATTCCAGATCTAACGAGACAAAAGGGGGTGAAAACGAACAAACAAACAACAGACGAACGGCATTTGCAATTACCTGCATGATCTGCTTGGCTGCGCCCCTGCACAGAGAAGCGCCGTCTGGCCGGTCCGGCAAACTCCGTCTATGTGTGTGAGAGAAGCGAACCGCCCCGGCGCTGCTTTGGCACGGGAGGCAGGAGTGTGTGTGAGTGAGAGAGAGAGAGAGAGAGAGAGAATAGGCGGATGGATGGAGAGAGCCAGGGGAGGGGTGACGGGCGGGATGCCCTTCCTACCTTCGATCGCATTCAGATATTTATATAATGAAAACGTCTCTTAACATTATTATAACTCTTAACAGGGGTCAGTTTATTGACGGCCAGAACAATGCCAGTGAGCGGGTGGCCAGCCGATAGCTACCCGAATTACACCAAACCATATTCTTGTTAACTTTGTTCCCTTTGAAAGACTAATAAATGAACGTATTACTGGAATTTCCCAAACGCAGAAACGATTGGGTAATTTCATCATATTGAAAGCATTTTTATGCAACGTTTTATAAAACAACAATAATACAGCTAATAATAATACTGGACGGACAGATAATAAAGACGCCAGGGAAATTACTCTGTAATTATTGTAGCTGCAGTTTAATCCAGAAAAAAAGTAGCGTGGTTTATTAAACTCTATTATTTTATTAAACCGAGCCTGCAGTTTAAATAGCAACGGCATTCGAAATTATAAAGCCAACAGCTGTGTCCCTTTAGAAATCACATAGTTTTTTTCCCGTGGTTTATCCTAAACCTGCTCTGCACATTGTTCAGTTGCGGATTATGGTCGTGAGATTTATTCAACTGGGAAGTTAGTAACCTATTTAATGCGTCGAAATCTTTCAACCGGTGCGGTTTTGTGTGATGTAGGAAACCACAGCGAAATTACCTTTATAACAAATCCAACGACCATTTTAAAAACTAAGCTGCCACTTCAGTGTTAAAACCTTTCACGGATTACTGAATTACTTGATAAACCAAGTTATTGAACTCTTCTGTCCAGGCTTTCTTACAAGTTCACTGAAGTAGAAACCAGTACCTTCGTAGACCATGGCCTGGACCTGTCCTGGATCTGTGTCAGCCTAACGAATGTTCAGAAGCTTTGACCTTGCTTTTAGGAGAGTGACCCCAGGGCACGACCATCATTCCTACTGACCCATTCACCACTCTCTCATATCCATCAATCAAGCCAGGTCCAGATCTCTATCACACAGAAGCTGCTGCCGTTCTCGACTGGTTAGGGCTGAACGGAGAGCACTGAATGCTCACAACTCCTTCCATATCAGGACGATCCCCCCTACAGGAATCGCTGCCAAACTGGCATTCATATTCTGTAAGGATGGTGTGGCTGAACTGGAAGCAGGTTTCTTTGGAGAACATGAATCATATTAGGTGCAACAAAAATTGTCACTTTCCGGCCAGCAGGATGTTATGATGATAAGTGTCTCTCGTCCCCTTGGGGTCTCTTCACACCAAGTCGGCTCAGTTCTGAGCAAAACCAATGTGAGAATATTGAACATGCCAAAACAACCACTATAATTATATAACAGAATAGCCTACAGTGCTGTTATCATTCTCCAGTCAGGTACAGGCCAGCGTAGATTTCAGATGTCAGTTAAAGATTCAAATATAATTATACTAAATGCCTCAGAAACACAAATATTGATCAACGTTTCAGAGCAACCGTAAAAACCCACAATGGTGCTTGCTCAATCAAAGGTCAATGACTAATTGTCGAATTAAGTAGTGCATAAACATATTTGTTAAATGAAGCAAAAGTTACAGCAGCTGAGATTCCATTTTTTTAGACACAACTTAATTATTTCTTCTTATTACCGATGGGGATCAGCCAGAGGAATGCTGGTGGTGTATTTTAACAGGGCGGGGCAGGATTGGTTGGGGGACTCGTCACCATGGAAACGGTTGCTAGTGCCAAGGATGCAATTAATCTGCAAGGAGGCCGACGGAGACGGGGACACATAAGTGATGGGGTGAACATGCAGACCAAAAAGAGGGACAGTAAAGAGGAGAGAGACAGGACGTCAAACCCAGGACAGAGGAGCAAATGACATGGAACCGGAGCCCGTGTAGAAGTAACTTTTGCAAAATAATGCTGTAAGAAACATCCTCAGCAAGACAATCGCGTGGCCTGGAGGTAGGGAGAAGGAACAGAGACTTACTGAGGAGAAGTGAAGAGGGTCTAACAGTCAGCATGGGTAAACACAAACCCACCAGCCAAACAAATGCAGTGTCACATTGTTTCTGTATTATATAATATTAATATGGACAAGCGGTTGGGCGGCCAGTCAGCCTTGGACCCCAGAGGTTTCTTTCTCCATTTTGGGGAGTTTTCAATCTATCTCCTTTGCTGTATCCTTTTTTGTTCTCTCTCAATCTCCCTCATGCACCATTCTGCATAGATGATACTAACGCATTCCCACACACCCTTGTGAAGCACCTAATCTCCCGATACTGTCTTTTGTCTTGCACCGCCATGTCTTTTATTGCACTGATCTGTGTCCTATTGTCCCTCATACACCTGCCCTTTCCCCTGCAACCGTGGCACAAAATTTCCGAGTGTCTCTCCGGATACGTGCAGCAAAAAAACC
Source organism: Petrocephalus schoutedeni (assembly GCA_026780765.1). Lineage (NCBI taxonomy): Eukaryota > Metazoa > Chordata > Actinopteri > Osteoglossiformes > Mormyridae > Petrocephalus > Petrocephalus schoutedeni. The sequence continues at coordinate 27,352,133 of JAODKL010000118.1, forward strand.
CGAGACATGCAATAAACAGATCCAGGGTCTGCGTTAGGGTTGCCACATTTCATGCAGAAAAATAAAGGACGCCAGAACCACTATGTGCCAGGTGAGCCAGGTGGGACGCGCAATTTCATTCTCAAATACGGGACGATTCCGTATTTTAAAGGACGGGTGGCAACCCTAGTCTGCGTGGAATTCAAAAGCCCGACTTTCTTGGACTGAGACTAAGGAACAGGTGACTGACAGTCTGCCTCGTTAGCTGACTTTGCCCTGTACAAAAGCGATCAGCGCCCTTATTCTTGCAAACACAAAAACAGATAATTCTCGGTGCTTAACCTCTATGCGCGTTTATAAAGACCTTTGTTTGGGAAAAAAAATGTCTGCGCTATGCTTGAACTACTGGCATCTGGTGTACAATTATAAATCACGCAAATGGTAAACCAATTAGTTCCCTGGTATATGACCAATAGAATTGCGTGTTCCATCTAATGTGATCAATGCAATTACGCCGTTTCATCCAGAAGTTCAGTGCCTCTGTACGTAGGTAACTGCCTACAGGGTCCATCTCAGGCTCTCGGCCTGTGAGGCTATTTTTAGCATACCCAGCTCCAGTACAAGCCACAGCCTGCGGTCCCTTGAGGACTGGGGCACTACAAGGATTCTCTAATGTGTATGGGTTTGATGTGATACCTTGAGTCTATACCATGTATTTTTAAAAAGTAGCTCTTAGAATTTCTGCTGCTGTGTGCATTGGGTTCTCATCTCACACATTCAAAACAAAAAGATACATACCCTCAAGTAAATTTTCTTTTAAAAAATATTTCTTTGAATATCCAGCAGTGGGAGGAGGGTATAGCAGGTGGCCACAGACCGGCTAAACTGCATATTAGCCACCTAAGCATATATCGATTATGTGTTCTGGGGTCCGGGCATGAAGACTTCAGGATCTACAAGTGATTGTCAACACTGTACTAGAAAGGGGAAAGACTAAGGAAAAAAATTTGTACAAAATTTATGGGTTGCCAAGAATGCGTCTCCTTCTTAATCGGGAAGCAGTGTCACAAATAAGATTCGGAGTCAACTTACCGATGATTATCTCTCTGTCGTTTTCTGAAATCCCCATATTGACTGTAATTAATGGGTCCGCTAGAAAGAGGAACGTTAAAGGATGACGGGAAGATGGAAAGGAAGCCAGAGAAGGGGACGCGTAGCGGCGCACTTCGACGCACGTCAAACCGCTTATATAAGGTAGCGGAGCAGAGCACCCACTCTCACCCTAAGCGCATCCGAAACGGTAAACCGGTCAATCTCAGGCCAGATCCCGCTAATCCCACGTTGATCTGCCTCTCACTAATTAGATACTAAGGTAGCTAACGATGTCACACTTTTTAATCAAGCGCTAAGAAAGCTGACAGGCTAATTACTGCTCTCCTTCGTCCCCTCTTAAAGTCCCGTTTGCGTTTTCCTTTCGCCGATGGGGGGCCGAGAGCTTCATCAATTTGCCAGCACCTTTGGAACAACTCGCCGCCAGCAAGCTGGTGATACGGACACCGAAAGCATGACGTCCGTGCGCCTGACTCCTCGGCACATCTTCACCGCTTTCCCAATATCGGCACCTCATTTGTAAAACCGTTATAGATGAATGTAAAGACAAAAGTTTGAGATCATAACACAAGGCTGCAATTCTGTTCAGTGGGTACCAGTGTGTAGCCTCATGCCTTCTGGGATGGGGTTTGGTGCCTCATCTGGCCTGTGTGTGCATGAAAAAGCATCTTTAATTCACCCATAGACTTTGAGTGTGTGACCTGCAGTGGACTGGTATTCCACCCAGTGTCCCGTACCTCATAAGCTGGGCTTCCTGTGACTGGCTCTACTTCCACTGGATTAAACTTTCAACAGTTGATGAATAGACCCCAGCATCCAGGCCAGTGCGTCACCTACCTTGTGCTTACACTCTGACCCCATACCAGATAAGCAATTATGGAAGATGGACAGACGGATTTAAAGCCTAATCTAAGTTCACTGAACACTGTATATGAAGCAATATGACAAACAAATACCCCAACTCAGAATGCCGAGCTCTGCTGAAAGCAGATTAAGTGAATCATGTATTTTAAAGAAGGGATTTTAAAGACAAGGCATTATGATTAAAAGATTAAAAGATCTTATGAACCCATCCTGGGTTTTTCCCTGCCTTGGATGCCTGTAGCCTCCAGGATAGGCTCCGGATCCCAGGAGACCCTGAATAGTTACAGAAAATGAATGAATGAATGAACCTGATAGTCTGCTTTTAATTATACACCTAGGAGCAAAGGGTTTGCTGCTCTAAGACGCTGATCATTTTAATTCATCTGCATACTGGCCAAGCTACAGGAATGCTGACCTTTGTAATCAGCTGGGTAACACGTAACCATTAATTTGGGTGGACATCCTAGTACTACACCAAATTCTTGAACCCTTGACCAAAATTATCCTTATGCTAAAAATTTACCCATTACGACAAAACACGAAATAAACAGATTCCCTCCTGTGTGGAGAGCATTTTTGTTTCACAGGGGATCTTTTCCTCAAAAATAAATAGCATTTTTACCCATTCTCCTAAGCTAAGCCTAACACAAAGGTCATTTAATGGCCAAAATGATATTTCTCAGGTTCATCAGCTCTGAACAAATTCCATTATTCCCTAATCGCGGATGATACGTCTTAAAAGAGGAACCGCTTGTACCAGAGAGAAAAAAAAAAACACTTAAATCATAAATGGTTTCTCGGTTAGTGACTGAATGGCGGCACCTAGTGGTGAGATCATAGAACATAGAACAAAGCGCTTTCAATCTGTCTACTGTAGGGCTCCATTCAGCATTGGCAGTTGTTTTGTCCAAAGCAAAACAGAAGAAAAGCATGGGTTCAGACAGCCATGAGACTTTAACCCACAAACTCCTGGATATGGGCAGATCCCCAACTCTGAGCAACACAACTTTTTTATAATCCATTGCATTGCTTTGAAACAAAATTGAACCAGCTTTTCTGCCTGGCACAGCAAGGTATGATTGCCAAGTTTCATCTTAATGATGAAGCTATAGTACGACAGGTTGAAAAGCAAGCTACTTGCTTTCAAGAGGACCACAGCACTGCAGGCAGAACCCATGCCTGTTTGCTTGTGCACGTGTCACAGCAATCCCTCTACAGGCCAGAATACAAACAGACCCCACATAAGAACCTGCTGCAAGTGAAAATAAAACTTAAAAAACACCTAAAAAATGCTCCACTGAAACAGAACTGAGCTGCATAGACATTTATTTACTTGCAAGTTAAAGTTATACAAAAAGGTAAAACCGGACCAAACAATACATATTTACAGGAAAACGATATCTACAATTTGGAAGGGAACATTTTAAAGGGAGAAACGATGAAAAAGGCTGATTGGGCTGCTGGCCAAATAAAACGGTTTAAAAAATACCAAGGACTTCAGCAAAAGAACTGGTCCCTCAACCCCCTGTATAACACACCATTTACTGTAAAATGTAACAACCAACTTATTTCATGACCCCCCCCCCCACATGCACACACAAACTGCACATATTTGCTGGAGCAACTTGCTTCTGCTCAAAATTGGTTCTTCCAGGTACAACATTCCTAATGCAGCAGATTTATCTAAAATGAAATTCTAATGGAAAACAACCCCTCCCACAACCAAGCTCATTGGTCCATAACTCCCTGGTCCACCAATCAGGAGGCCTCCTCATCAATCTTCGGTGCCAGGTAATACTTCACATGGCCCATATCTGAAATCTTGTACTCCACCACTGTCAAAGAGAAGATGCTTACTTCAGTGATTCTCTCCCGATGAATTATTTGCATAAGTAAAATGAGGTACGATAACCAACCAGGAGCAAACACGGACATTTAAAAATCAGTGAGGAAATCTGCTGTCATATAGCCAAAGCACGGAGGACTTGACACATGGGAGAAGGAGTCCATCCCTCACAGCATACTGAAACCAATGAATTTTAATGTACAGATGTGTGTGGAGCTGCGGTGTGACGTGGCAGGGATACACACCCAGGGGAATGTCTGCCGACATGCTGAGGACCACAGTCTTGGAGAGGGGCGTGGCCTTGGTGAAGAAGTTGAGATAGTTCAAGGCGAAGATGAGCTGCACCGGCTCGTTCATCTCAATTGTCACCTGGGGAGGAGATGCAGGACCTTCACGTCCGGGTGCCGCCCTGGCTTGGCAGCGTTTGCATAAGCGTGCCCTGCTGCCGTCTCAGACGCACAGCACACCCTGTCAGCCCCCCATCTTAACACCTACCAAGACCACTTACTGGCAGAGAGAAAGTGCGAGAGATTTTGCATTTGCATGAAAACACCGCGCCCACGCTGCGGAATACACATCCCACTGAATGGCATTAGATCAGCCAGAGGCGAAAAATTTTAAGAGCCACATACCGTCTATTTACAAGAAAAGCATGAGAATACATCAGGGAAAAAGGGAGTGTGATGAAGGGGCCGGGTGACTAACCGCCTCGTCCTCCTTGTCCACACTGCTGGTCTGAGAGAGCTTGATGTTGCCCGTGCCCAGCTCTCCCGTGGCAGAGAACTTGACGCCATCCTTGGCACATGAGATCATGACTGCATCCCCGATCTGGGACAGGTCCCTGCAGATACGGGCGAACTCGCCCGACGGCATCTTCACCACACAGCTGTACTCTTGCTCCTGGGGAGGAGGAGGGGGCGTGTCACTTCCCAGAAGCCAGCACCACATGTTGGGGGGGGGGGTTTAAAGGACCGGCATAACAAACATATACTAGTAAAATCAAATGTGCAGCCAAAACTCTCCCCTTTACAATACAACAAAAGAGAATTATCACTCCACAACTAGGCAACGCCATCAATCCTTTGACAGGTGATCTCTGTTACAAGGGCACCAAGAGCACGACGAACTGCACTTACGGGAATCCCAAGCTGCTCAACATCCAGGTCCATGAGCTTCATCTCATAGTCAGAAACCTTCTCCTGGTCTGAGAGAGGACAGGAGTGACTTGCACAATGAGTCACAGGGAGCAAAACGTGGTTAAGAAACAATACCAAGTGTACATAGCCATGCAGTTGCTTCCTTTCTAAGGATTCAGTGTCTTCTCAAAACCATCGGGTCTAAATGAACTTACTGGGTGTCTCGAAGACCAGGGCCAGTGTGTCTGCGTTGTCCTCTGCCCGCATGGTGATGATATCCTCATTACCGGCGCATTTTAGGATTTTGGACATGCTGTAATGCACATTCAAATTACAACGGATATACAGGAAATTCGGAAAATCTTTACATATTACTGTGGGCAATCATTTATTAGAAAAGAATAAAGCATACCAGACATACGCCGGTTTTCAATTTCAGGATAAAAACTGTTGCAGTTCGTAATATAGATAACTACCCACCAGCATATTTTAGTACATTTTAAAATTGTATTACATGCACCGAATAATGAATATAACGTCCGGCAACTGATTCGGCTATATCAATATACATTGTTATTTATCGTTTGATCAGTGCTTGGTTGATTATAGGGGCGCACATGGCTTTGCTACAATTTCGCGCTAAACAGTCCCAAGATTTGGCGCCTTAGTGACGTCACAACGAGTGTCTACGACTCATAGCGGGCCGTGGCCATCAAAGAACAGAGGCACAAGGGAGCCTTACATTTCGGATATCAGTGTCTAATCCACTATTTGACACTTTTTTTTATTAAATCGAGAAGCCATTTATATCCATTTTCGCATTTCCTATAATCAAAGCCTACAAAGCAGTTTTTCTGAAAACTATAGGAATACCATACCAAAACATTTAAAAAATCGCCATGCATATATGTGGTTAATCAGGCTGCTTTCGTACAGCTTAATCAATTACATTTAAGTAACTAGGTAAGCCTTTAATTTAAAAAGCCCCCCAGGGTTATTGTGCAGACATGTACAGGCATGCCCAACCCTTCACTCGCGTTAAGTTTCTCAAGACATATCCCGCGCATTCAAATACAGATATTGCACTAAAAATGGCGACTAATCATTGTCATAGAAAGGTAAGGAAAAGACTGCACTGTGAGTACTGCACGCCATTTGCTAATTCAGGACAGTCACCTGCTCAAGTTAACTCCCATGGCGAGGTTTCGGTCACATCGGTAAGAGTCGAAACCATCACTCCGTAGGGTAAGCTGGACCAGGGAGACATGGGACGAGTCCATGCTCTGCAGCGAGATCCCCGACGAGCTCACATCCCAACAAGCTTCGCTGATGAGGTCCTTAAGCGCCTCCAAAACCTTTTTCAGAATTGAACCCTGGACTAGACGTGCCTCAAACATGTTCAAAATTCGACTTTAAACGTCTAGAACAAAAATCAACTGGCTACGTCACTAGCACAAAAATCCTGTGCTGTTAAATAACTGGAAACAATTCGACGAAGTTATATAATTCAAAGAAGTGCATTAACTGACCAGCAGAAACTTCTTCTATAAACTGCGCACTTGATATTGCGCTTCGGCGCGTCTCAGTGTAGATAAAGTGACTCAGTATTTCTTCGGTCATTTCCGGTATCCCTAGACTCCTCCCCCGGAGGTGAAAACTGAGCTCGATGAGGTTCCATTTTGGATCAAGCGTCAGGCCTGGAACCGATCAAATTCTTTCCTGCAAGAGCCAAAATGGCTGTCGTGTTGCGCCCGCGTTTTGTGTATGGTGGGCGGCACGCAGTGGATGAAAACAGCAAAGCGCGCCAAATATTATTTGACTGAGAGAATGGAATAGAATAGGTATGGCAGAGTATTATTGCTGCCATGCCAAAATAAAATTTGCCCGCTTTCTTATTACGAGATACTAATAACGTGATACTAATTTATCTGGATAACAGGCATACTTTATTGTTGTAGGGAGAAAAATTTAAAAGTGAAAGTGTAGAGCCAAACCGATAATGACTCGTTTACATTATTTGATTATTTGATTTTACGACAGTTGAGTTGAGTTGAACTTCATTGTTGTCCCCAAGGGGGGCAATTTGTTTTACAGCCAGCAACACTTAATAGACAGGCAACAGACAGCATTTTTACAGGGAAGAATAATTAAAAGTCATATTGATTTAACAAACTAATGGCACTTGGAATAAAAGAATTTTTAAACCTATTTGTCCTAAAGTTTGGTAATTTATATCTCCAGCCAGATGGAAGCACCATGAACTCCCTTGATAAGGGATGGCTAGGGTCACACACAATTGGCCGGGCCTTCTTCAAAGTCCTGGCCTTAAATAGTAAATTCCTGCTCTTAGATAGTAAATATATTCGCTGAAATTGTAATAAGGCATAATATGATTCCCATTCCAATTTAAAAATGTTCTTGAATATCTGACAAGTAGCCACACAATTTTACAGTGGAATTTAGGGGTTATTGTCATTTAAACCTATATATCGTAATTAATCCGTGAACAGCATCAGTTTGGACTCACCGACCCATGAAACGGTTTATTTGCACTGTTTTCTGTTTTCGACATTCATTGGGGTGGGGGGTAGCTCTGCGGGGTTAATTGGGACTCAGCGGGTTGTCAGTTCAAATCTGTGGGTAGGCAAATCGATTCCACCATTGGGCCCTTGAGCAAGGCCCTTAACCCCAATTGCTCCAGGGAATGGCTGACCCTACTGTCTCCTCTAGGCCAGTTTTATGAGGTTGTCTCTTGGGTTGCTTTTCCAGCTTTCCTGAAGGAGGTCCCACATATGTTGAGCATTCAATGGCTGGATTTAGTCCCTGCTTCTCTAAATGGGCCCTCGAGTAAGGTCCTTAGCAACACCTTCCGCGGAAGCGCTGGATGCTGGCTGGCGCTGCTCTCTGATCCGCACCTACGTGCTTCTGATCGACAAATAAAGTTTTTTCAAGGCAGAAGAGCAACGTGCAAGGTGCCGTATTTGAATATTACTGTTCATGGCTGACTTTGTCTGGCATTCCCAGATATAACCTCAAGGTGGAGACAACAGCCCAGCAATAAACTGGATAATAATCATAACGCGGTGCATTACTACTCCTCGATCGATCTTCTGCTTTAATCTATCCAATTTTTTTTGCATACACATAGATAAAGAGATTTCTCCATTATATATGTATCGCTAGTACACTCCGATTGTGGGCATTTTACTATTCTCCGAGTAAGTATGCATGCAGGTGTTTCCTAAAAGTCCATGAACTTACAACAGCTTAATAAATTTATATAAAACAGAAGGTACATTATTGTCCAATTTCTTGTCCTTAATTAGTGCTATAAATATGTAGCCTACATCAGTGGCTTTCAAGGTGGGTTCAGTCTGAGTTCAGTCTGTCAAGATTTGGATAATTGACTTAACACCACATAAATCCCATTAAATGCCCGATCAGTTTTGTTATAGTGGTTTGGGGTGTGTGTTACATTGTGCTGGTAAAGCCTGAAAAAAACACATTACAAAATGTTACATTTGTTTTCAGTGAAATAATCTGTTTTGGGGTTTGTGGATAAATGGCCCATAAAGAACATTTAGATCATCTATGCATCCCCCAGAACCAATTAACCTATGAGTCTAAAGTCTATTTTAGTTTCTGTGTGTGTCAGAAGAAGAAAGATACATTGGGAGCAATGGCTTTACTTCACAGTTTGCTCATTATCGAGTGAAACAATGTTTTGCGTTCAAACATTCCATTTTGTGTTCGGCTCAAATGTTCTGAGGGCAGTAATAAAACTGCCCGGTTCCATCCTGTGGGCTCCTTGTTCCGTGGATCCATTCGCCATCACCCAGAATCAGGTTTATCACATAGCTATGAAAACCATAGCTGCAAAGTAACATGACCTCATTTCACAATGGTCACTAAGGTTATGTTTACTTCACCCTTGTGCTCAGGTGTCAGTCTCTGATGCTTCTGGGAATTCATCAGTTCATTTCCCACACAGCTCTCGCAGAACGTGAGAAATCCCCTTTCCTGATGATGATATTTTCTTCTGGCTAAGGATTAGTAGAAATGCTATTATCATTTCTACAGACTTGTTATTTTCTTCTCTGGACATCATAATCCTAACTTAGCACTCCCCCAGATTCCTTGTTCTGCTTTTGTCATCACCGAGAATATGTTCAAGTCCCATCTATGATCTATGCATGTGGAGATGTTCTCCCTGTGTTTTGCAGTTAGGTAAATCAGTGTTTATAGAGTATCTATAATGAGTACGTGTCTGTATATGTGTGAAGGCCGGTGATCCCTTCAAAGGTGAACCCTTGCCTTGTGCCCATGTTCACCTTATAGGTAGGAAAACCTTTCCTAGTGGAGATAGTTACTAGTAAGGTTTTCCCTAGTATGCTACCTATCGACACACTGCAGAGCCAGACAACAATTCAGAGACTCCTACGGAACATCCTAGAAAACTAGTTTTCTCACAAACAAAAGCAAGCTCTTTTTGACAGCCTGGGATGCTCCTTTCAATGTAATGAAGGAAGGCATGGAAGATGGCGGCGATGACTTTTGTGAATCAGTTGGTATGCTCAGTCTGTTTTGGCTTTTTGGAGGATATCAAAGGCTTGCTACAGAGGAAATGAGGAACGAAGAAAGGATGTTTCGCTTAGCTGCTGACCTTCTGGTCAGAGCGGAGGGGAACTTCAGGCCAACCTTGGAAGTCCTGCTGATGGCCACGTGCTTCTTCACCTTCAAGCTCAGCCAGCAGTTCACTCCTTTTATCTTCCTCCACAGCTGCCAACACACTTGCATCAGGCAGGCCCAGTGCCATATGGTGAATATAGAGTTTGACAGTGTAATTCATTTTATCGGGGTGCTGGACATGTCACGGTGTAGCAAGCCCAGCAAGTGAAGTCCTACACGCTTCTCCAGCAAACTGTCTCATTTTGTGATGAGTGCCAGTCTAATGGCTGTTGATAATGGGTTTCCATGACTGTTTGCAAAAATTTGTTCCTGTATAGGGTGCGCAATGTATAGAACTGAATCTCTCCAGACAGATGCAACCACACCTGACACTGAGTCTGTTGGCTTCCTGTAGAAGACCCTAGACAAATATTTTTAAGTGAGACTTGCTACAAGATAGGGATATGAAACAAGAAAAACATGGGGGGGAAAGATGGGTGATAATGAAATATGATGCGCAGAGTTTCACACTGCCTGCCTGTCATTGTGTACAGCCCGGGATGTGCTGTCAGGCTTCGAGGCGGCTCGCCGTCGCATTCACAGTGAGCGAGATCCATCTGCAAATTTAATATCGCAGCGGGAGAACCTGACAGGTCTTGCAAATATTGTTTTTCGCCTTTATGGAACTTTTTAGATACATAACTCAGTTGTGTAGATATTCGTGCTAAAGTAAAGTAAAAAAAAAAAAAAAAAAAGAAATATGACGTTAAAACCCAGGGAGGGAACGGGGACCTTTATTACCGAAACCCAGTTCTGCTGAAGCTCAGGCTTTCGAAAGCCATTCCGACGAGATGGGATTCGCACTGCGATACTGGTTGTCTTGGGCTTTGCGAGTGGATTTATTGCAGAGCCCGAGCAACAGCATCCCCACCCCCAAAGGAAAATAAGGGCTGTCACTCCGCTGGGTTTTCCTGTTAGCGGCGGAAAGGGTTTCATAGAAACAGTAAATCCTTTTGACAGGATGCTGTAAGAGTGAGAACTCTCTCTACCTGAGCGTGAGCTATAACTTGCGGGGAGCGCCGGAGCCACCCGCCTCCCTGGCCCCAACATGTCCCGTCTGCCCCTACCATGCGTCCCGCAATACAGCAGAGATCGAGGCGCAAGCGGAACGTGCAGGGGGACCGCAGCACACATTTCTGCCGTTTCGCCGAATGCTTCCTCTTGTGCTCAGGAGACTTAACATGTTCGAGGATAAACATCATAACTAGCCCCCGCCCCCACCAAAAGATCCCTGACTATAAAATTAGCCAAGCGGTGGGGTTGGCGCGGGGGGGGGGGATACTGATTGTGTGAATTTCAATCTGTATTTAAATTGCATTTCAGTCTGCATGCGGACCTGAATCTGCCTGTTTGTGCAAAACAAAAATAAAGTAATTTCATTTGGATATGCAAGTGAGCCACACCCCTTAGCCCTTAGCCACATTCATTCGCGTCTCCAATGCCTTGCCAACAGCTCAATGAGTTCAGGCTCTGTAACAATCAGCCAAGAAAGTATGCCCAGACCTCAGATGCATGTCCTTCTCTACTCCACCTATAGGTTATTAATAAAAAAGAAAAAATCAGAATAAAGGGGCGGATGCCGTGAACTCAAACAGACACACACACACCTGCCAGTACAGTAAGTATCTGAGACCATTTAGAGGGCGACAGACTTCTGGATCCATATTAGGATTTGGGGGCTGGATTTATCAGATCGAGAAAAGCACTGTGGTGGCTGTATTAGATTTACATGCAGATGCACAGGAGCTGGCTGGCTCACCTGTAACTATAACAAAAACAAAAAATAAACCGGACTGTCTGCATTAATAAATGAACTGGCTCTTGCCGAAAACCCTTAGAATCAAGATGAGGGTAAACACAGGGCTGCAGATGCTGCCGGATATAGAGAGGCACCAGGTCAGCTACTCCAGGGTTTTTGTATCGCAGCTCCACACAACATACAACCCCCCAAACCCTGGAAATAAGAGACCCCTCTGCTGCCTCCTGAGCAATCATGCTACCCTGTACATGCGTTGTGCAGTTGTCCAGCAGTATTTATTTATTACCCTGCAGATTTTGAGAAAATAAACTGGAAAGTTCCACCTCACTGCTTATCTAGTACAATAGTGAGGCATATTATATTGTATTTTTCAATACCTGGAAGTTATAATGAGATTGTGTTTCAAGAGAATGTCGAATTTATTACTCAAAAACAATTTGTCTCCTTGAATTTTTAATGGATACTTGTCAACCTGGACTAAACATTTTCTTGGAGGAATATTAGAAGGATTATCCGAAGAATTAATCAGGCATATTTAGAAGGGTACCATTAATTTAATAGCCTGAAATGAATTTCCAGTCATTGGCTGCCCAAAAACTCAAGCCTTCTACCCCCTCCCATTTGTTGACCTTATATGGTAATTGTTGAGCCTGACAAAGAGACTATGACCTCATCAATACCGACATGGCCTCATGAAACTACAGCAACTCAATATCCTTCTGCTGAATGCACTGCCTTCGAAACTATTGAAAGGGTCTGATAATGAAATGCTGCACTGCAATAAAATGAGACAGGAGCCTCAGAAATCATGCACCCATTTTCAAAAACCATTTCCCCACATTGGAGTGATTAGAAGCCTATCAGAGAAAGGAATTGTAAACTATGGATGGCACACTGGTCAGTTAGCAATTTCAGTGCCTTCGGTTACATTTGTGAATGACTTTGGATGTCAGGGCATGCAGAGAAATTCTGTGCATGTAGAGGGAACATGCAGTTTCTACAGGTACAGGTCTGTGCTGTATTTCCGCCTGAGACCGGTGAGGTTACCCACGCTACTTGTTAGCCTTATAAATATAGCTTGAGAATCTGATCTAGAGGTGGTGATGATTGTCTTACTAGTGAATTATGCATGCTTTAGAAAGTACTGTCCACACTACAAATTTTCTTGGCCCATCGCAAACAGTATTACACACTTTGCAGAAAACTGAAATGAATAGAACACAGAATATGCCACATCATTACTTTTCTGCATTTGTTTAATTTGTTTGTTTTTGTTTCTGCATTAAAATTCCATCTGGTAGTTTTTCTTAACCACTCATCCAATGCATAACCTATCCTTGGGATCAGAGCGCACATACAGTAGTAGGGTACCTCCTCTACTGGATGCCATCACAAGATGCACACTATAGGCAATTTGGAGGTATTTTTCCACATCTTTGGACCATGGGGGAACACCTGTAGGAAATGTCAATGCTCCAGAGCCTTGATACTGGGAGCTCACAGCATACTCACTGAGCCTCCATGCTTATGCTATATAAAAGCATGTGCCTTTACCTTTACTGGACAGCAAAAAATATAATGTGTAACCTTGAGCAGCAGGCTGCTTCCAGACTCAAAGTTCTTAAGACATCAGTACACAAGAGCAAGGTGAAGCTAGTGGAATGACCAGAAAGAAGCCAGGTAAAGGGCAGAAGCACCTTTCTAATGCCAGAGATGACTGACAACTTATCTGGCAGTGCCTCATGAATCGGAGGATGACCTCAAGTGACCTTCAAAAGGAATGGGGGACATTAAGTGGTGTGAAATAGCTGCTAGGACAGTTCATGACAGGCTCCTAGAGGCAGGACTGAATTCCCATGAAGCAAGGCAGAAGTCAAGGGGAAGTGGCAGGCTAGAGTTTGCAAAAAATATATTTTACACAGAAGCATACCAATAAAATGAGAAATGAGTGAAACTGAAAATTTTGCTGTGGTCTGTTAATTTTGCCAGAGCTGCATAAACCACGGCTCATTTCATTTACTTCTACTGTACTTTCATTAGGCTAATGATCTAAAAATTGATTTCTAGTGCATTGACTTGTGTTTTATGGTAGTCCATTGATCGGTCGACCCATCCATCCATTCATCCATCCATCCATCCATCTTCCAAACACTAACCCAGTTCAGGGTCACAGGGGCAGGACAACACTATGGATAGAAAGCCAGTCCTATACTATGGGAAATTTGGGGACAGCAGGAGGAAGACCCCAACCCTACAGTTATGCTGAAACAGTGCTCACCACTGAGCCAACACCTATTATGATGGTCATAATTTTCAACAATTCAATTACAAGTTCTATTGAGACTGAGGAATAAACCAAAGAAATAGAGGCTTTCCTTCTACAAGTCACTTTTATGCGTGGGGCTAATCTGTTCAGTGCAATTAGTGTGACTGTGTACACACTAATTAGGCTAATTAGGTATTTGTAGTTGCTGCCTTGCTACCTTGTTTAATAATTGTACCAATGGGAAGACATGCTGTCAAAAATTAAACCACGCAATTACATTACAGATCCTGTAGGGGGCATTGTCTATCCATACAGTGCTCCTATCACCCTCACACCTTCTGTGCTACAAGGTGGGTGTGATAGAGGGACCAGTTGGAGGGACTTGGTGGTGATAAAACATTTTAGCTGATCCACAGTTGGATTAAAAATAATGACACATTAAACGTCAGGCAGCGACAGGAGGATTGGAATAGACAGAAAATGCTCTTTGTCAGGAGTTCAGCCAGGCACAGACACAGGGGCAGCAGCAGAGATTCTTATATAAGACTGCGGGAACGTCAGGAAAGACCTGGGAAAAGTGGCTGAACTAAGTCAAAAAATATGACTTCCTTTAGGTATTGCATTGGACAAACATTATGGCAATATGATTGATTTACAATTTATAATGAGATTAAATGCCAAATAATAAAAGCCAAATAAATGAATAAAATGCATTGTGGGGAATTGTGTTTTTTTGTTTTTAGAATTTCAGCTACTTTGTGTCCCTGTACTAAAGAGATGGGAGGGTAGTGGGGGCTGTGAGCCCAAGAGGGGACACCTGTCAGTTCAGATCACCGGCTGAGTGGTGTCACCATTGTGGCCCCTTGACCCCTGACCCCAGTTGCTTCAGAGACCTGTTCTGATGCTGCTCTCTGATCCTCACTAAAGGTATTTATCGTTTCAGTGGCTGAACACCAGTGGAGACTTAGCTGATGCCACACACACACACACACACACACAGACACAGGCAGAGAGACAGACACACACACACCCATACACACAGAAACCCAGAAACAGACACGCATGCACACACACGCACACAGACAGACATGAACACATACACACAGACATACCCATACACACACTCTCATAAACACACCCATACATACACACACACACACAGACAAACAGACACACCTGTGTCGGCTCAGGGGGGGTGGTGGGTGGTCAGGGGCACAGAGAGGGAAGCCAGCAATGCCAAATGGGGAGTGAGAGAGGAAAGGTCAGTGCAGAGGGCGGGAGGGAGCTGTCATTGGGACAAAGAGTAAGGGGGGGGTTGCAGGAAAGCTACAAAAACCAAATTCTGATGTGCCTGGCTGTTGGGATGCATTCAGATAACAGTCTGTGCTGCTGCTTTGCACAGTGTAAGCAGAAGCTCCTGCTCCTGCCTGTGCTGCAGGCTGCACATTTAAATCTGCTGTGCCAGGACACATCCAGATTATGTTTATTTCTCTGTGCGACACACGTGTGACCCGCTGAGCTACTGTATACTAATAGCTTAATTTAATCCAGTGGCTCAGTGGTGGTTAGGCCAATAAAAATCTGTCATTGTGAATTCGAAAGCCTCAAACCTCCTATAGTCAGGCACCACTGTTTTACTGCATCTATTCAAATATAATTATTGTATCTGTCACACAGCTGTAATGAGAATACCCAATGCATCAAGGTTTTGCGATTTGTCAGTTTATTATTATTGCCAGTAGAAGACTCGGGCCAATGATAACTGTGTGCATGAGTGGCACAAGTTACGTGCCACATAGATTAAGGTTGTGGATTCAAATCTTGCAACAAAGGAGTAATGTACCCAATGGGCGAGACCCAAACCCCTACTGGCTCCAGGGGTGCTGGATGCTTCCTGATTCCACTCTTCTCTCACTTTTAGACTCAGACAAAAGCACATTACGGGGGGTGGGATGGGGGGGGGAGTTGTAACCCCCCAAATAATCAAAACTGGCTAATACAGCTCCCCAATAATCATGTCTCCCCCTAAATGGGTGAAAACCTCATCTCTCCCTCCCCCCCAATGTTCAAACCAAAGTTACAACCTTGGACAAATGTGCCTACTAATCAGGTAAATGTCGAGGTTCAGTGTTCCTTGGGTTAGACTCCAAGTGCATTGCAAAATGGACAGAGAGCTTAAGAAGCCCATTATCCTATGTTTCTAATGCTAACCGGCTGGGAATCATCAAGCATCTCATTCACGGCAGCTCGCTCATGCCGGAGAATGTGCTTCAAAAGGACGCATCAGTAACTGAAGCTGCACATTTACATATAATGTATTCTTCCTTCAATTTTGGAACGACTACTTGGTTGGTGCTGTGAAAAAAAATTGCTTCTCTTTTTCCCTCCACAAATCTTGATTTTTTTTTTCCTTTTGCATTCAGCAGTGTATCGCAAACAAAGCCAAGGGAAGAATGGAAAAAGGAATGAACAGCGTGCATGCAATCGAGAGCAGAATGAGCAGCACAAGGATTTGTTTGTAATTGCAGTAATTAAGGTTGCTAGAAGAAAAAGAACAGAGAGTACAAAGGTGCAAAATATTTTTTAAAAATAATAATACAGAGTAATAGTAGTAAAATAATAGTAAAATAATAGTAAAAAACAGTACCATCCTCAGGTTTCAGCCAGCTGGATGGGTGGTCACCATCCCTCCCCCTTACTGCAAACCACACCCATTTGTAGCCCCTCCCCTTTGCTTAAGTCTCCTTTCTCCAAAAAGAGCTGGAATAGTGAGTGAATCTCAATACGCAGACTTGACCGTACTTGTGTTCTCATGTACCCGTTTTCACGTAATCTTCCATTGCCGAAGACCGGTTCCAGTACTAAGATCACGAGTACAGAGGATGGTAAAAATGCCCGGATTTTATTCTTGCTCCGCCCCAAATATCAAGGATGGATTGCAGCCTTGTCCATCAAAAACAATCCCATGATTCATTGCACCCCAAGTTAATTCCTGGAAGGCAAGGTAGCAAGACCAGTCTTGCCAAGACCATAAGAATGATCTCTTGTGATTCACCCAGGGTGTCCCTACCTTAAATGGGGTTCGAAGGAACGCTGCCTCTCCTCCAAGGAGATGCAGAACATTGGGGTGGGATGAAGACACCACTGGAAGTTAAGACCCCCCCAGCCCCCAACATACACCCTGTACTGGATAAGTGAGTGGAATTCAGACACAAAATTACTTTTCACCTTTTCTGTCCAAATAAGAACATATTACATTGGGATTGCCTAAATATATCTAAATACAGATTCCTCAGTACATGGTATCAAATTTGTTTCGGAAATGTCTCGCTCTCCCTACATCTGGCCTTTTCCAGCTCTGCTTCTGGTCACCTGAGAAAGGTGCAGTGGAATCCCAGCCAAGAGAAATGTCCGTCTAGAGGAAGCTAACACCACCATCACACACACCATGAACCATCCATCAGATCGGACCAGTGGACAGAAGCTCAGATGTTCCCCCCAATTTACATTTTTCTTCCTATATGAACCAAGCTTCTAAATATAGATTTTTTTGACAATGCATCTGATGGGCAATTTCTCCATATTTTTCCTGTAAAAACAGGATCCTTTGATTGCAGTCCTCATCATAAAAGAACATGATGAGAGCATCGATTTGGGAACACTGCGTGAAAGGCTTTCCCTCCCTTGCAGGGCAAGTTAACAAAAGCACTGTTTTGTGTGTGGGTTTCAGCGAGCTTGGACGCAAGCACTGGATCTGAGCACTGGGGTGAATAGGTTGTAATTGTTTAGTCCTCGAAAATGTATATCATACTTGACGTAAACAGCCAGAACATGTTCGGTAGACGTCACGTTAATGGGAGACCATGAGGTAACCATCCGAAGCCGAAATAAGCAACGTGTTTACTTCCAATTCTTGTGTGAAAGTGGCCCAAAAACAGGTGTAACAGATGAGAAACAGAGGCACATATGCCTGTGTCCGGGAAAGTTCACAGCTCGAGTTATTATGATGCTCCTGAGAACATCAGTGTCATCCGCTTATTACATCGTACGTTGATTACAGTCTTATTCTCTTGTAGTGTTTGTGCAAAGGATGCAAATATCAATATGTTAATTTTCCCTCCTACACCTGCAGTTATTTTATCAAAGAGCTATTCCAAGCTACACTCCCAATAATAATTCTAACAGAAGTGTTAATCTACAGCTCTGATTTATGGGCATTATTTCAGACACCTATTACGTGATTATGGTCGCATTTATCCGTTAGAGCAATATGCAGGAAGAGGAAGAGCTCGGATGGACACAGATAAAGTCCCTCTTGGGCTGAGGAAGATGTAGGGCTGATGTGCAAAGACTGCCCAGCATCAACCACGAATGCATGGAGAAAATGTGAGAACACAGAGCTGGCCATTTTCTGGTAGCCCTGGGGCAAATTTCTGGGGTTGAGAACCTTGCTCAAGGGCCCAATGATGACCTGATTGCTCGCCACATAAGTAGGATACATGGGTGGATGCAAAGTCAGAGGCTGGCGGGTGTAGGGAGGATGGCTGCAATGAAACGCAACAAACATACACCTACATGTGCTTGTCTTGGTCTAGTGGTCATTGTTCTGTTAAATAACTTATCCAATAGAAGTGTTTGGTGAGCCAGCTGCCTAACCCAGAGCTGGGGGATGGGATGTCCATTACAATATATATAATATGTCAGCAGGTTAAGGGCATAGATTTGGATTTATAACGTTAAGCATTCTCAGTTGTTCAGAGAATCAGTCTGTTCTAGAATCAGTAAACAAGTTACATAATATGAATTGCCTCAGTGAGATATGATCACTGCTGTCCAGGACCTGCTCCACCCTGCTCTGTCTGAAGGTCTGCCTCATTCACCCAGCTGCTGTCCAGGACCTGCTCCACCCTTCTCCCTCTGAAGGTCTGCCTCATTCACCCTGCTGCTGGCTAAGACCTGCTCCACCCTGCTCTGTCTGAAGGTCTGCCTCATTCACCCAGCTGCTGTCCAGGACCTGCTCCACCCTTCTCCCTCTGAAGGTCTGCCTCATTCACCCTGCTGCTGGCTAAGACCTGCTCCACCCTGCTCTGTCTGAAGGTCTGCTTCACTCTCCCAGCAGCTGCTTCCCAGGACCAAGCTTGACTGACTTTCATATATACACACACATAAATGTCATCCACACTGTGACATTTATATGCCTTTTATGTTTGCTTACGTCGTGGAATCCAGGAGTTGTAATCGATCGCCTCTCTTACTGGAGGTCTGGGAATTATTTTCTTTTTTTTCCTCATGAAGGAGAGGTTTTCAATTCCCTGCGAAAAAGACTCACTCACTCTTGTGATGCCATGTTTGATAAAACTTCACCAGATTTAGGGGAGGGGTTCTCTGTCTTCCTGATGAAGTAAATGTACCTTTTTGGCTGGGAAGGTTCCTTTCTAAACTCCTTGATAATAAAGCATTTTCTCTGATCGACTCCAAAATCTGCCGCTGCCCTTTGAACCTATTAAAAGCAAGAGGTTACCTCCCGTCTAATTACTAGTGTAAATTACCTTATATTGCACATTAAAAAAAAATCATGGGCTGGATGAATTGGTAACGCTGGTTGTGTCATATAACTCTGTTTGCCATCACAACCATGCATACCACAGTAAGCGTGAACTTCACCGTGACTGAGGACAGTTTAGTTACTGAAATCAAGTGAGCTGCCAAGATACATTTTAAACCTACTGCTTTAAAGGAAATGTGGTAACACTTTACTTAAAGTAGTCATTGTACTGCATTACACATACCTTCATAATGCATTATAACGCAGCCATCAAGTATTATAAACCCAGCTATAACCATTTACAAAAAAAGCATAACACATTATAGATATGTGCATTATGCTCTATGTAGGTCTAATCGATAATGCACTATAGATACCTTCACAATGCAGCACAAAGCATCCTTATTTCTTATACTGACCATTATATTGCTTTATGAAGGCATTTACTGTATACAGCATTATAGATAACACCTTCATAGAGCATTCATAATGCATGAGAAACATGGCTATAATATGTTATGCCATCCATCCCATCCATCTACTACCCACAGTTCATGACCATAGGTGAGGGTTGAAATCGACTGGTACTCAAATGTAGATCGACTGGTAAATCGAGAGCTTTGCCTTTTGGCTCAGCTCCTTCTTCACCATAACAGACCGATGTAGCGCCCGCATAACTACTGACGCGGCACCAATCCGCCTGTCGATCTCCCGCTCCATCCTTTCCTCACTCGTGAGCAAGACCCCGAGATACTTAAACTCCTCCACTTGGGGAAGGACCACCCCTGCCAACCTGGAGAGAGCACTCCACCCTTTTCCGGCTGAGGACCATGGTCTCGGATTTGGAGGTGCTGATTCTCATCCCAGCCGCTTCACACTCGGCTGCAAACTGCTCCAGTGAGAGCTGAAGGTCACGATCTGAAAAAGCCAACAGAACCACATCATCTGCAAAAAGCAGAGACCTAATCCTGAGGTCACCAAACCGGACACCCTCAACGCCCTGGCTGCGCCTAGAAATTCTGTCCATAAAAGTTATGAAAAGAATCAGTGACAAAGGAGTCCAACCCTCACCAGAAACAAGTCCGACTTGCTGCCAACAATGCGGACCAAGCTCTGGCACCGGTTGTACAGGGACTGAACAGCCCTTATAAGGAGGCCCGGTACCCCATACTCCCGGAGCTCCTCCCCACAGGATACCCAGAGGGACACAGTCGAATGCCTTCCCCAAGTCCACAGAGCACATGTAGACTGGGTGGGCAAACCCCCACACACCCTCCAGGACCCTGCTGAGAGTATAGAGCTGGTCCACTGTTCCATGGCCAGGACAAAAACCACACTGCTCCTCCTGAATCGGAGGCTCGACAATCCGACGGACCGTCCTCTCCAGGACCCCAGAATAGACCTTACCAGGGAGGCTGAAGAGTGTGATCCCCCTATAGTTGGAACACACCTCACCACCCTGGTCTGCCAATCAAGAGGCACTGCCTCCAAGGTCCACGCGATGCTGCCGATGCGTGTCTACCAGGACAGCCCTACAACATCCAGAGCCTTAAGGAACTCCGGGCGGATCTCTTCCAACCCCGGGACCCGGCCACCGAGGAGCTTTTTAACCACCTCAGTGACCTCCACCCAAGAGGTAGAGGCGTCCACCCCCAGGTCCCCAGACTCCGCTTCCTCTTTGGAAGGCGTGTCGGTGGGATTGAGGAGGTCTTCGAAGTATTCCTTCCACCGACCCACAAGGTCCCCGGTTGAGGTCAGCAGCGCCCCATCCCCACCATAAACAGTGTTGATGCTGCACCGCTTTCCTGCCCTGAGCCGCCGGGTGGTGGACCAGAATCTCTTCGAAGCCATCCAGAAGTTGTTCTCCATGGCCTCTCCAAACTCCTCCCACACCCGAGTTTTTGCCTCAGCGACCGCCGAAGCCACGTTCCGCTTGGCCCGCCGGTACCCATCAGCTGCCTCTGGAGTCCCACAAGCTAAAAAGGCCTGATAGGACTCCTTCTTCAGCTTGACGGCATCCCTCATGGGGCGGCTGGGACCGCTTCGTGCCCCCCCACATCATGAATCTGTAAGACGACAGGCAGACAGAGCTGTCAGCTGATGAGCGGCGTCCAGAGATTGGTGCTTTTCCCGCCCCCTGTCGGACTCAGTGTCCAGAGATTGGTGCTTTGTCTGCCCCCTGCCAGACTCAGCGTCCAGAGATTGGTGCTTTGCCCGCCCACTGCTGGACTCAGTGCCCAGAGATTGGTACTTTGCCCGCCCCCTGCTTGACTCAAGGTCCAGAGATTGGTGCTTTGCCCGCCCCCTGCCAGACTCAGCGTCCAGAGATTGGTGCTTTGCCCGCCCACTGCTGGACTCAGTGCCCAGAGATTGGTAC
>JAODKL010000118.1:27373842-27386890 GCA_026780765.1 Petrocephalus schoutedeni
CTCGTCCAGAGATTGGTGCTTTGCCCGCCCCCTGCCAGACTCAGCGTCCAGAGATTGGTGCTTTGCCCGCCCCCTGCCAGACTCAGTGTCCAGAGATTGGTGCTTTGCCCGCCCTCTGCCGGACTCAGTGTCCAGAGATTGGTGCTTTGCCCGCCCCCTGCTGGACTCAGTGTCCAGAGATTGGTGCTTTGCCCGCCCCCTTTCGGACTCAGTGTCCAGAGATTGGTGCTTTGCCCGCCCCCTGCTGGACTCAGTGCTTTATCCCCTTATTGCTGGCTCTTCATTAGCCAGTCCCCACTGGTGTCAGCATGACGGGTTTCCTCAGCTCCCAGTTCTATCATCCTCCCCGTGCTGCTTATAGCTTGTCAGGAACCCAACATTTAATCACGGTGAGACTGAAACGTCTCTGCGACAAATGCAGGTCATTTTCCTGTGAGACGCCCAGCGATGGGAGTGCATTTCAGTGAGCATGCAGCTTCTCACATACTCCAGTCTCCATCGGTATGGAATTCGATCTTCCGCCACAAAACAAATAATAAAACTTTTGCTGACCATTAGTTAGCTTCTGAATTTTTTTCCCCCCCGAGGGCCCACGCAAAGGGCTGCAGTTGTAACAGATCGAGGCTTCAACTTTCAACGTTTGAAAAACACCCACAACATTTGCCAGTCGGTGTGAAACTGAATGACAAGCAGACGTATTTTTATTAAAAAAAAAAAATAAAGCACTATTTCAGGTCTGCCTTCGTAGCTTATTCGAGGCGAGGGATATATTTCTATTACTGTTTCTGTCTGGCCTGTCACCACAGTAACATGACAGTTTTGCAAAGTGAGCGGGTGCATAAAGCCGGAGATCTATAACTCAGAGTTAAACACAGCCACCCCATCGACTGTAATAGAAAGATCCAGGAATGGGCAGAAAGAGGAGTAGCCTTAGAACCGGCCGGATTCCCTGCCTCTCACCATACATGCAGTAATCTTGGACGGAGGAGTTATGCTGTTTGTAGCAGGGAGTGTCCAGAGGTCAGGGACCTCCAGTAAAGCCAGCAGGAGCGAAATGGCGAGAAAGGGCTTCACCCTCCAGGGCCAGGAGGCATCTGAGGTCTCATCAGCACCCGGCTGTGCAACGAGTAGTGTGACTGCCTGTCGATGTCTGTCGGTTCATGGGGGTGGGGCTTCTGTAGACGGACCCCCCCCCCCCCCCCAAGCACCAATGGGGGCGCCCGCCCACACAACCAGAAGGCGATTAACGTCCATGTTTCTCGTTCTGATGAAGTCCGGGAGTCTTTCCCTGGGTCAGCAGGAACTCAGATTCTTGAGGGGGGGGGGGGGGAAGGGTTGGCAGAGAAAAGAATTTGGTCCTGTGGATGGCCCCGAAGGCGGAGCACAAATCCCGTTTGAAGATGGATGATATTTTATTCATATCGTTCACCTTTCGGCTTCAAAGTGCAGCTAAATGAAACTTAGCACATCACTCAAACTATGTGTGAATGGGGGGTGGTATATCCAAATTATTTTAACTTTATACTAAGGGCCCGGAATATACATGCATTGTGGGTGAATAGGTGTCTCTAAGGAGGCCTGGCAGTCGATCTAGGGCGTCCCCTGCCTTGTGGCCTGTGCTTTCTGGGACGACTTCTATTCACTGCAGCTATATTCAATGTCAGTGTTAGAGTTCACAATTCATTTGAACTGTGTTCTCTAGAAAGACCAGTGTGTGAGATGGGTAGGAGCTCACAGGCTCCTGAAATGCTGTTATGAACCTTTCCTCCCTGAAGTTTTTGGTGATGAGCATCTGCTAAATAATATACACGTGAGTGTAACGTTAACCTTTCTGCTAATTTTCTGATAGCTAAGGACGGAGCAAAGCAAAGAATGCGGCTGTGAATCATGGCGAGCCTGCCCGCATGTTATTAAGTTACTGCTTCACTGCAGGCATTTTGCCGGTAGCTAAAATTTAAACTGGACTCTGGATCTGGGAAATCAGCGAACCGAGACTGTTCCTTCTCTGCACCGCAGAAGACCCGTAATCCGCCAGTTTGTTGTGGAGAATCTCAGCATTTCCCTTCTCCCCAAAATCCCGCCGCAGAATCCCCTCGGCATCGACCACTGCCCCAGCACCGCTAAGCCACCTGAGCGGACATCTCTGTGAAATTGGCTTTCTTTATTTTGGATGAAATGCTTGTAACGAAATGTCGCCCAGGAGGTGAAAAGAAGGAGCCGCCGACAGCAGAGACAATAAAGCAGAAGAAAAAACACAGAAACATAATCAACGGCCGAACTGAGAGCAACGTACACTGCTGCTCCGCTTTTACACCGTCTTGTTTTGTTCTCCCTGGTTACCGAGTTTTTTGCGTGGGGGCGTGCGTTTGTATGTGTATGCGGGAAGGCGGGGCTTTAACGCTGGGCGAAATCCCGAGGGGGACAAAAGGTAAAGGAAATTAGTCATCGAACATAAAAAGCAGCTAATGCAATTTTTACCCCTCAACCAACAAGCTGAAGCACTCAAGCTCAGAGTGAAAAAACACATGGCTTTGCCAGCTAATGCACCGTTATTCCGGTTGCCAGCCTCCTCCTCTCTCCGCTCCTTTGTGTCACTTTGTACTCACACTTTCCTCAGTTCCATTACTGCAGTGGATTTATAGCTGGGGGTACCAACATGGCAGCCCATCTTGGACACTTTGCAGAAGACTTACCGTAATTATTGGATTATTATCACCTATACCACTTAAGAATGCTGTCATACATTACGCAAACAATAATTAGATATCCTATAGGAACTCCAAAAAAGACCCAAAGACGTTGGTGTTCCATAAACCATTTGCTTACGAGTGCCCTGTATTGCTCATCTGTGGAAGCACAACGTCCTGGCTGGTGCCAGCCCTATTAATTGCGCAAATGGCTGCTAAAGTGGGTCTACCTAAATGCCTCTGTAGGACTTATAAATAAAGCAGATATTATATGTCTGTAGCAAGCAGTAGTCTCAGAAAACCAGAGATAATTCTGGTTATGGAAGGTTGGTTCTTCTGCGCCAAATTCATGCCTCACATTCCTCATTTTATTCAATTCTTTATATACAATACTGTAACTGAAAAGGGGGAGTAGGGAGGGAGATTTTAATACACAAAAGTAATAAATGACCCAATATGCCATGCAGCACTAGCAAAGTGCGAGGGCCCTGCATCTCCTTCCTTCTTTGGCTAATTAAAATTCTCACATGGGAATGCAATGAGTGCAGTACGAAAACAGAGCTCTGCCTATAAACTCTTTGTGCGTACGCCTCGCCTCATTCAAGCTTTTATTGATGTATTTACTGAGAGCAGTGTATATTTCAGATCCTCCGACTCTATAAAGCATCAGAAATGCACTCCTGAGCCGCCTTCCATCAGGACGCCTTTCTCTGTCTGAATTATACATAGCTAAACCTTAATCTAATTCCGGGGGGACAGTTTTTCGCCTCCCCAGGATTTCTTATTAATAGGGCTGATTTATTGGCCTGCTGGGGATATGCAGATTAGAGTTACAGGTCCAGGGCTGTTCCATTTACGTCCACTACACCCACCCAGTGAAAACACGGGTGCATTTTGGCTGTCGGGCTGCACAAGACCACTACACCGAAACAGCATGTTGGTACATTAACATATACCCATATAACATAAAAATATATCACATAAGATATATCTTAATAGTTAAAGAAGATACCTCTCAATGAAAGATTTTTATAGACATTTATAAAAATTATATCCTACTTTTCTCCCATTGCTTCCGGGATAGGCTCCGGACCCCCCGCGACCCTGAATAGGATAAGCGGGTTGGAAGATGGATGGATGGATGGATATCCTACTTTTCTACTGTCAAGGGGTGTTTTGGTCAATTGAGTGAGTGGTACTGGATAGTGGGGTTATTTTCCAACCCAGTGTGTGTGTGTGTGTGTGTGTGTGTGGCGCCTTGTGATGGACTGGATTCCCACCCAGGAAGCCACTCTGCCTTGTGCCCTGTAATTCCTCAGATGGGCTTCCTATCGTCTATGGCCCCACATTAGATAAGTCCTGTCCCTCAGTTCTACTGAGGCCTGCTAGCTAAACAGAAAATACAGCAGTCATTAAGATTAAGATGAAGAAATTTATTGTTATATACATGGTAAGACAGTAACACATACAATGAAAATCTTACTCTACATGTTCCGACTGGGCACAGTAGACACAGATCGAACATAAGACACAAAATCACAACATAGAGTGCAATGTAATCACATAATCACATAGGGCTTAATCTTTACTTTAATCTTAATCTGAAGTGATATATCATCTTTGCTCCATTTGGGTCCATTTGGGTCCATGTTGTGACGCGTCCTAACAAAGTTATATGTTTTATATGTTTCTACTGTTTTTAGGGAGGCTTAGGCTATTCTCATCAAAAAGCGTGCATCTAATGGGAAAATAATTCAAATATATGTAAATCAGTACTGCTTTCAGCGGAAACAGAAGCATGAGAATTGATTTCGAGGGGGTCTTCTGGCTCACACTGCAGACCTGTCCCCTGGCAAACGCCAAATCACATTACTAGTCCCTTGTCACAAGTATATGTCACACGGTGGAAACTGTCAAACCAACCACTTATATCAAAGATCCCTTCATATGCTATGTAAATCACTTTTTTTGCCCAGATATGTAACTATTAAGAGGTTTGGCTGATACGCTTTTATGCAAGCATTTTTCTGTGATTTGTGTGGAGGGCTATTAGAGTGGTAGCAAACAGCAGTTAGAACTTATGTAAACACAAGGTGAACCAGAGAGAGCAGAGGTAGGGGCTACAGCAAAGCCCTCTGGCGCCTCCGAGGGAGGAGACACAGGGAGGGCACTTCGGTCCTTCGTGCAGAGCCAACCAAGAGAAGAAGTTAGCAGAGGAAGAGCCTTTGAGAAGTCCAGGAAGTGAGCCATTAGGCCATGCGTGCACCTTGGTGTCTCCATAGTGAGGACCCCACCATCCAGATGTTGCTCTCTTCTTTGTCCTCTATATGAAAGGAAGTAGAGCAGGACACAAGCAGCCAGAAGGTCCACGGCTGTGTTTGCGTGTGCCCTGTCGGGGAGGGTGTTCAACAAAGCAACTGAATGCTCCAAAGACCTCATGGCCTCATGAGTGCTGCTTATTACAAAGCTGGCTTACACAACAAGCTCTTGACACCGGGGTCAGACTGAGGGGGTGGGGGAGGAGGTGGATAGGCTCTTTGGAAGATCCCACCGGTTAAAATAGCATGTTGTACGCAAACCAGTTCCTCATCACCCACACACGCGCACATACACGTATATACATATTACTCACCCCCCACTGAAGTGACAGTGACGGCTCTGCTGTTACAACAGCTCTCAGGAAGAGTTTTTATGCATATACAGCAGAGTACGTCTATCAGTCCACTACAACAACAGAGTGACCTTCTGCAGTCAAGAGCAGACTTTGAATAGTTCCCTATTTTTATACTTATGTACCTGAAATGATTGACCGTTTAATAGTCCAGTACAATAACAAGATGTCCTCCAAGAGCTTAGACCTGGTTTTGAACAGTTCCCTTAGGCTGCAACATTCTGAGCTAATTGTATTATTTCTGTGGTCCTCAAGTGAGAACATCAATCTCACCCTCAGCTCAATTCTTAGTTAGGTCAGAGATATACTATGTACTTGTTTTTAGTGATTTTGGTCACTCGTTCATGAATATGCTCCCATTTCTCTGTGGTAAACAAGAGGGCTGTTTGTGTAAGAGTGGCACGTCAGCCTGCCGGCCTTCAGACGGTGAGAGTTACGTTGGCTGCTGAGGCGCGTCCTGCGAGAAGCCAACTGAAGGCTGAAGGGCCACGGCGAGAGATCCCTGTTAGACCTTCCCATTTCCCCCACCATATGCTTCAGAAGTTGCAGACTGATGGAAACGCTCCCATGTGGGAGGCGATTAATGTAAGACTTGTGGCCTCCGGAAAGGCGTTTAGCCGGAACACTTCCCTATGCCCTGGGAAACATTTCAGTGCTTAATTCATGGTTAAAGTTGAAGGGGCCAGGCGTTGAGCATTCTGGGAGGGGCTATTGAATTCCATGGTGGATGCTGTCTTTGATTGCATCATCACGTATCCAAAGAGCAAAGGACCTTCAGATGCTTATCGTCTACAATGTTGACTCACAGTTGCATCATGCCTCTCCTCTTCGAAAAAACCATTCTAATTAGACAAGTCAGTTTCTTCTGCTGAAATGGCATGTTTCCAGGCTGACACTAAAAAGCCAAACCACTGAATGTGAAAATTATGCATTAAAAAAAAGCTTTCGACATATAATCTTGTTGTAAGTCTTATTCTAAACACTGCTTTATAAATGTATATTTGATTAAGTTGAGAATGGCCATTGCACACAAATTAAAGAAGAGGAACTTATATCCCCTATCTGTAATGAGTTGGAAATCACCCAGAGATGGTGATGTGAATGCCTTTACAGCAGCGCTATGGGCATCAGGCCTGCAAACTGATATTAACGTCTCCCATCTGCTCTGCTGCTCGGAACGAAATTCTTAAAACTCGTGTTATTTCCGCTCCATTGAAACAGAGCCGTGTGTCTTTGCTAAAATGCAATAGCTTCAGATCCATTTAAAATTTAGTTGTGTCGATCGACTGCTGGTCAGAATGCATCGTTCTGAAGGTTTATTATCATGCCCAGGGAATAAGAACTTAAAAAAAAAATCTTTCTTTTTTTAGGCATATACTTGCAATAGGACTCGGCCTGAAATTGTGTGCAGGCATTGACTGATGTGAATGAGCTTGTGAATAAGTCCGTTTCTGCATGCATGTGTGTGGGGTTTGAATTTTTCTCCCTGTATGGTGCAGGTCTCTATTGGATTCAGCAGTTAACTCCCACAGTTTCGAAAACTGGAATCTTTAAATTGCCCATACTGTGCGATTGCCTGTGTGCCCTGAGATGGGCTTACATCTTGCTCAGGGTGCCCCTATCCTGTGCCCTCTGGGATAGGTACCAAGCTGACTCCATATTGTGTTTTGCAGTTATGGAATATGGATAAAAGAATGGATGAACGGACATCAGGCAGTCCGTACCAAATCAGCCATGAATTTTCCCCGACTAGTTTAAACTGGTCTACAGGCCTTGGTGAAAATGATGGCAAGCAAGCAATATTTTAGATATTTAGTTCTTGCACAAAAAAAATAAATCCACAGAAGCCTCAATACTGTTACACAATGATCTTGAGATTGATTCTCGCGTATCGACCGGCTGATGCAAACGTTTCATAACCACACTCATTATACCGTTTGCCTCTTTGTATGGCTACAAGAGAGCGGACCTCAGGTCTGTCAAGGTGAGCCTGACTTTCACATAGTAGGCAGTTTTCCCCGATCGGTGTCCTCATGAGCACAGCAATGTAATTACAATGGCTTGCCACATTGTTCACATTTTAATCAAGATTCTGATTATGCATTTTTATTAATGACTTTGATTAAAATTAAGTCATCTTATGTATTATGCAACCGCATTAAGCCTCATTTTGAAAATGTTTGATGTTTTTTCTGACATTGCTGGCGGTGAGCTGTTGACCAGTTGACTGAAGAGAGCACTGGCCCAATTAGGAGAAACAAATAACACCAGGCACTACAAAGAGAATTTCAAGGAGAACCACTAGTTATAACTATCTAGCAGCTATAACTGTGAGGTCCAACTCCATGTATATAGCAGTTTTGGTTTGGTTGAAATGTTATAATGTTTAATATATAATATCTTAACTTCGGCCAATTGAGGATACCCCCCGCCCCCCCCCCCCCCATCAGAAAATTTTACTAACAGTACTCTTGCCCCCACCTTGATCGGTAAGCTTTGTTTCTCTTTTGGTTCCAAACATAGCTCACATGGCCCTATTAGGGGGCCGGTACCCACATCAGCCAGGGACCCCTGGAGTCAGCCAGTGTCGTTAGAGCTGTTCGTGTTAAGGACCTTTCCCAACGGTGATGCAACTGCTCTACTGGTCATGGGATTTAAACCCACTACCTTCCAGTTCCATAACCTGCCTTGCACCACCCGCCCCCGTGTGTAACCAATAACCATGTCACACAACCTCTGACATGCTGGGAGTACCTAATTGCAGATGCCATGGTGGTTTTGGCTCACAGGCTAAGCTAAACTCAAAATACAGCTAAATGCAAAAATACAACTTAAATCACCTCATCAACTTCAGAACAATGCTAAAGCAGTCTCCCATCCAATT
The DNA here is from genome assembly GCA_026780765.1 of Petrocephalus schoutedeni. Taxonomy (NCBI): domain Eukaryota; kingdom Metazoa; phylum Chordata; class Actinopteri; order Osteoglossiformes; family Mormyridae; genus Petrocephalus; species Petrocephalus schoutedeni. Next base: position 27,382,085 of record JAODKL010000118.1, read on the forward strand.
AGAATTTTATATGGCAAAGCCAGCACATCAAAGCCAGATACAGAGTCATATCTTTGCTGAACATAAAATCGGACTGATTCCTTTAGGGGAGTGATGTGGAGGCGGCACTGTGGTGCAGCGGTTGGATATTCAGGTGGAAAGACCACGCCACAGGGCTTAAAACCCACAGATCAAAAACATACCCCAGTAGGAAGCAGCTCTGTGCTGAGGCTCCATTCCTCTTGTCAAGAATCCCTTGTTAGGTTTTAATTAATATACAAGCAGAATGTTAAGGAGCTCAGCCACACAATGGCAGAAGGGGACAAAGCAAAGTCTGGGGGACTCAGGAATTCATTGATCCATCCATCTTCCATAAGCACTCATCCTGTTTTCGGTCACAGGGGGTCCAGAGCCTATCAACACGACACAGGGCACACTCGCACACCATTCACACCTGTGAGTAATTTGGTAACTCCAATTAGCCTCAGCATGTTTTTGGACTGTGGAGAAGAACTGGAATACCTAGAGAAAACCCCACAATGAGAACATCCTAACCTCACACAAGTGGAACCTTAGCAGAGACTCAAACCCAGGTCCCCAAGGTGTGAGGGAATAGTGCCAGCCACTGCACCAGTGCACCGCACCAGCTTTGGGCTTCACGCATGGCATTTCTATGCAACAGGCACATGATGCAGTTCGTTGTCTCGCACAGCTGAAAATCACGGTTAGGCCCTTCAGGTCACTTTGTTTATGGGTGTGACTCATTTCTGGGAGGTGATAATTAGGTAAAAACGGCACCAAAAGGTAGATGGAAGAATCTGGGAAGCCAGTCACATCACATGTCTGGCTGTCTGGGGGCACATACTCTTGCTTTGTGCTGTGTGTTTAGTTGGCCTGACATACTGTATACATGGTATAAATATGTGAAAAGTACTGTTTATTTATAGGTACATTTGTCTTTGCACACTGTCCCCCATCCGGTTTTAAGTTTCATCTCATTTCCTGACTTTGCGATCACTCCCATGTTCAGCATAACAGTTCCCAGAGAGTTTACCTTTACACTAATTATAGAAAAAAAGGGTTATTTCTGTGTAAATCGGCCTCTGGTCAGGATGGGAAAGGGAAGGACATCTTCCTTTAGCTAATAAGGATCAGGTGAGCGGAGAAGGAACGGCACACAGCAAAGTCACATGACAGGAAGCTGGCCGGAGCGCCGCACCAGCGGAAGATCATTCGCTCGCTGCTGTTTCATGGAAGACTTATGCTAATTCATGTTTACAAAGTACTGTATCGATGCCGACCTGTGATGATATGCCCTTTGCCAAAATGAATATATATCTTGTGACATATAAATATAAATAAAACATATTTATTGTCATTTAGAAATAGCTATATATACAGTATATTAAGGAAATAGCTGTGTAGAAGAAAAGCTTAAAGAAGCAGGTTACTCACAGATGGTATATAGCTCTGGTAGCACAAAAACGAAAGTCAACCAGTATTAACAAAAAAGGCGAAATCAGACTTAACCATATATCATTCATGAAGAAACTGTCCACGTGCTGCAGAAGGGAAGTTTTCTGGGAGACTGGGGGATGCCTCTGGACTGCTGATGTTTATGATCCTGAGGTTGGGCATGTGCCTTGCTTCAGGTGTAGTTTTGCTTATTCCAGTTCTCTATGCCACTGCTGTCTGAATTTATTAATGGGACACAGTTCTCATGTGTGTTACATTTATTCATTATATCGTTTATTTGGCCTCTGTTAGTCCTAGTTTCAGCCTATTTCCACACATATACCACAGAGTAAGATAACAGGATGCACAAAGCATAATCTTAATTGTTTTAATCATATTAATTTAGCAGACACCTGAATGCCGGTTTATGTAACAGTGCATTTAGTGAATATGCTAAAATATTAGTGTCCCATTAGCATATTGACTTGCAATCCCTCTGACGTATAACATTTACATAATTATGGCTTGCTTCGGTCACCCCTGTCCTCGTGGCCTTGTCTGGGGTGCAGTGTGGCCCTCCTCCACTTCGCAGTGAGGAATGGCAGTTTCGGCTCTCTCTGAGAGCTCATGCCCGCACGGCCTCCCGCCATGACACGGCCAGACGGCCGCCCCGTAACCCTTTTTAATGAAATCCTATTTCCCATATAGCACCTAATGCAAATTTCATTACGACACAACGGAGCTGCATTTATCTTTCTCCTCAGAAAAATAAACAGCGCCATTGCCCTGCCTTGATTACATTTAGCCAAAGGAAAAGGGCTGGTTTATTTAATATATAGCGAAGCATGAACCAGTGGAGGTGCACGCTGCACCCGACCCCCCAGCTTATGTCTAGTTTCTGCTCTGATACTAACCCCCAAAGTATCATGCAATTTTTACAACTGGATATTCAACCAGTGCAGCTGAAGTATTTTGCCGTAGGGCGTTGCAGCTATGCCTCTTATGGGATTTCAGCCAGCAAACCGCTAGGTTATACGTCCGTGTCCTTTACCGGAGGCTATTTATAAACCATTCCGTAGTCCCCTCCCCATGCAAGCTCTGATCTTTACCCTTTCATCCATGAACCCCAGCTCTGCCATCCTCTCTGTTGTGTTTTCTCTCTTCATCGTTCCTCCCAGCTTTTGGTTTCTCCTGCATGTCATTACCAACCCCCCAGCACACCCTTATCTGCCCCCCCCCACACACACACACACACACACACACACAGAGCTCAACGTTTCTGCTTTTGTCTGCTGTACATCAGGGATATGAAAACAAAGCCCCTGGAAGATAATTTAATTAAGTGTGGAAAAGTAACCATTACAAAAAGCTGGGATAAGATCAGTTGAGGGTTCCAGAAGCGTAAAAAAAAAAAACCATTTTTAACCCCCCCCCCCCCCCCCGAAGCACATGTAATTTGCAATTCAGACACCCCTAAGTAATTTACCTTGAAAATTGCCACCAAATGCTGTCATCAGCCTGGGCGCAGTGGAAGCGGCGTCAATCTGCAAAGCCGCGATAGGCCATCTCGCCCATTAGGGGGCGGCGTGTCTGAATGCGAGCCGGAGCCAGCTGGCGGGACACACAATGTGTGATGGTGGAACCACGGAGGCTGCATCACATCCATTCTCGGGGAGTGGCTGGCAGCACCCCCCCCCCACACACTGGGCGGCCATCCTCAGGCTCGGTACTGATGTATGGGGGGAAGGCCGTGGATTTGGGAGAGGTGCTGATCTTGTGTTTCTTGCATATTTCACAGAGGCATGTTTATGACAGGCACCCTCTGGGTGACATATATGTCTCTGGGTGATAAATATGTCTACATTAACCATCTTCCCACCACTTAGGATCAAGGCTAGTAGCATAAGGCAGGTTTTCCAGCCTGGATAGCATGTCAGTCCATCACAGGGTACACACACACACACACACACACACACACATTGGGTGACTTCGAGATGCTAATATGCCTACCTGAGAGAGAACATGCAAATGCAGCATATACAATGTTGGGCAGAGACTTGAATACACAGCCCTGGAGGTATGCCTGGAGTATGGTTATTATCATTAATGAACAATGAAAAGGAAAACTACAAGAAAACAATTTATTAAACCGAAATAAAATAAGATTTTAGTACTATTCAGCTGGAGTCCTGATTTGTTTATCTTTAAATGCCATTAACTATATTTGGAACATATTTTGCCCATTTTGAGGACATTATTATGTAATGTGCACTGTGTATTTATGTAGGAATCTCTAAAAATCAGACACATAAAATAGATCTATCCCTAAGTTAACCAAACTTAAAGTGAAAAATATGAAACGTAAAAAGCAGCCCTGTCATTTAGTCCACCCATCTAATCCATACCTGTCCCACAATCACTAACATGAAGAAGAACTGGATATAGTACTTTATATTTAACAGCTGCTTTTATATAAAAAGGCTTACAGTAGAGGGAAAGGTACGATTTATGTGCATTTCATGCAATTAGAACCTCTGAGCTCGGTGTTGTTAGCATAACACTCTACCTGTTGAATTACGGCAGAGTTGTTGATGCAACAGTAAATTGTGCTTTAGCTTAACATGCTCACAAAACACTCAAGCGAGCTCGCAGTTGTGCTGTTAGAAAATACGAGACAAATCACATCCCATATTTTCAATAGGGGGTGATCGTTCATTACAGCCGGCCCTCTGTATCCACGGCTTCTGCCTATGTGGATGTGACCAATCGTAGATCAAAAATATTTGTAAAAAAAAAAAAAATCCAGAAAGTTCCAGAAAGTGAAATTATGCTGAATATACCAGAATTAAATGCTGTGTAGGCATACTCTGCTGAAGCCTACCACCATCCCCTGTCACTCTCCAGCACTCGTTGATTGAGCATTGTTTGCCTCGTGTCTTGTTTGTTTGCTACTTGATTCTGTGAAAAAAATGGCTCCAAAATAGCAATTCAGTGGTGCAAGCAATTCTTCAAAGGCTGAGCGGGATCATTAAGTACATTAAGGTGCACCTTGCTGCTAACGCTGATTGCAGCGCCGTGGATTTATGGTAGATCTTCTCAGTTGCAGATTGGTGCTTAACCCAAAGTTTCAGTCAGAAATAATGTGCCATGGAAAGGCTCACTCTTTTGAAGAATATGTCCAGTTCTCCAATGCATTGGACAACGTTATCCAAGAACGCCGCCGACCATGTACCAGATCCGAGCTACCCCATCCCAATCCACCCATGGCCAGAAGAGTTCCCTTTACTACTTCTACACAATTCAATTCAATTCAATTCAGTTTATTTTTATATAGCGCCCTTCACAACAGAGTTGTCCCAGGGCGCTTTACAT